>CM071716.1:17030149-17041822 GCA_036630335.1 Physaria fendleri | reverse complement strand
AAAAAAAAAAAAATCCTGGGTGTCATAGAGTTACTGGCGGGTCATTTTAAGCACCTATCGACGGTTGAACGATGGGGAATTCGACCGAATTAAGGTCTTGGAGATATTACGAAAGAAGCTTAATTCGACCGAACTGTCTATCTGTTCGGCGAATCGAAGGCGCAGAGCTTAATGCCCTTATTCGTATTTTGATCCGAAGACCAAGATTTTCCCTAATTTCCATTTATTTCCAGAGACATATATAAGGACAATTATTGTTAGGTTTTTGACAAGTTTTCATTCTACGTTTTATTCTGGTTTTGAGACTTTTTGCTTTATTCTTTGGGATAAAGTTCCAATTGTCATGAGTGAGTAGTTCCTTAGTTAGGGTTTGGGTGATTTCATTGGGGTTTATGGCTGTTTCTGTGTTCCAATTGTCATGAGTGAGTAGTTCCTTAGTTAGGGTTTGGGTGATTTCATTGGGGTTTATGGCTGTAAACTGATTTAACACAAATAGGGTTTCTATTCTTCTGTGTCTCTGCCTTTATCTTTTCTTACTGTTTAGACTAGATTAGCTACCTAGTTTATTGATCGTAGGATAGATCTTAAAGCCTTAGCCGGTCATATTTACCTGAACTTGATATTTGGTAGGTAGTTTCCTTCCTGAGAACTAGCCCTTCCTTTTAGGAGATTGTGAACAATATTAGACCTGAGCCTAGTAATTTCCTGAGAACTAGCCCTTCCTTTTAGGAGATTGTGAACAATATTAGACCTGAGCCTAGTAATGCATCCTAGTCTGTTAACACCTTTGCCTGCTTCAGATAATTGTCATTGGTTTATAGACATTCTAGGATATTTGTATTTCGCCCTGACCATCGGGTTAGCATATCAATTATATATTGCTTTTGTCTAAGTTCTAGACGGTGCCTATTTGTCCTTGAATAGTTGTTAGATCGTTGCATGCCTATTCCCTGGAATCATCCTGTGCCCTAACGCTTTTTAGTTATTGATTACATTCGTTTATTTCTATTTGCTTGCTATCTTGCTATCACAATTACCTTCTTGCCACGCTTAGCTTTAGAGAGACGCTAGAACTCCATTGCGTTTGTGACCTTTGCACTCCTTGTGGATCGATCCCATCTGTACTACTAACGCATTTGCTGTGCATTTGCAGTATTCAGACGGGTTAAACTCCTCGTCTAACTAGGTGAAACCTGAGAAGTCTTTCAAGGCCTATCACACAACCACACAAACCACAACACAACTTCCTAGACTTAACTGCTAGGAACTAACACACAAGCAAACAAGCAATGCACACAACACACAGTAATCACACAAAATCAAAGGGTTAAAAACCACTTACCTTTCTTGCATTCCTTCACACACAAGACCTAACAGTCTCAACACAGAACACAAGCAAAGCAATCAATACTAGCTACTACTAGCTACCACACAAACAACCTAGCATACTATATACTCAGATACTATGCAACCTACTCATGTCATTCTACTGAGATTACAAACACACCACAACAACAATGCAGCTACATTACTACACTACTATGCACAACACACGCAAATGCATGTAACTTAAACCCCAAAACCCAAACCCCGAGCTCTAATGAAATCACTAGCTTGTCCTAAACACTCACTGATTTTCTTGGGTTTAACTCTGAGCTTCTGAAATCCATGCCTGAAAACACCTTCAGCTTCTCCTTTTTCTCGTTGCCGTGACTCGTTGGAATCCGCCGTCTCCGCCGCCGGAAAACCTTTCTCCGCTGCAAACCTTCTTCTTTTCTTCTCCTTTCTCTTCGTATTTTCCTCCTTTCCTCATTTCTCTTCTTTCCTCTTCGCGCGAACCCTCTTTTGCCTCTCTCTTTCTCTTTCCTGCGGCCACCCGCGACTCACCCTCTCTCTTTTCACCTCTTCTTTTCTCTCTTTCTCTCTTCCTTTCCCTTCTCCTCTCCTCCACGATCACTCTTCTTCTCTGGTTCCTCCTCTCTCCTTTTTTTTTCTCTGCCACCCGCGACATACCTCCCTTCTTCCTCTTTTTCTCGTCAAATTCCGAGTCAATGCCCCGATCGGACTACACCACGAGCACCACCATCTTCTCCTTTCCGAAAATCGTCGATTGCATGCAAGAAATCTCGCCGGAAAAATTCGCCGCCACCATGATCCGCCGCGTCGCCGCCGTCGTCCACCGCCGAAGACGATCGCCCCGCCGTCGCCGAGTGAGGAGAGAGAAGAGAGAGTTTTAATTTGTAGAGAGAGACAAGAGAGTTAGTTATGAGGTGTGAGAGTGTAATTTCAGTATTTATAGGTGTTTCCCCTACGCACGTGAAATTTATCTGTTCAGTCCAACAACGCGCGTTCTGTCTCTGTAAACTGACGCAGAACCACTTCCTAAATCCTCTAGAAATCATCTGCAACCTCGAGAACTGATTTTCCCTAACCACTCAGCTCTCGGGACCCACGGGACATAATTACTCTAACTAAGGGACCCTTCTGCACTAACAGCTAAGCCTCGGGACGCTCAATTCTTCTGCAACCTCAGTATTTATTTGTTTCCTCAGAGTCTTTTCCTCTGGCTTATTTTTTACTTCCAGGGCTCTGAATTCTTCTTCGTAATACAGGGTATTACACCCATTGGTTAATAGACTCAGGTGGAATCACTGGTGGCTCGGTATTACCCGACATGATCTGACCATGAGTCATTTGGGTGAGCTTTGTTGCCTTCGTGCCCTTCACATTCTCGACCATCGTTGCAACGATTGGATCTTAGATCTCCTTCTTCTCTTTGTTGGTATGGTTAGTTTCCAGCTGCTCAGGTAATCAGGATACACGCCATCGCTCGCTATCGCCTAGAAAATTTAAAACTAAAAGTTAGACAAAACCATTGATGAAAAACAAAAGAAACAATTGTTTAAACTCACCGTCCATTTAGCACGAGTCTTGAAGCTCATGGACCCGCTGTTGTGCACGTAAGGAGGAGGGCCTCCGGTCCGTTTCTTCTTTCTCTTTTTAGACTGCTTCTCTGCGAATGTCCTCGTCTTGTCGTCCGCCCGGTGGACAACCAAGCCGTCCCAAACATCTTTTGAACACAAATGGGCAGGATGTCCTTGGGAGGGATCTTCTTTGCCGGGCGTCCAAAATTGCTTCCATGTGTGTAGACATCCCTTGTACACGCTGGCCGCGGCATGATCGAAAGGTTCAGACCAACAGAATGCTGCACAGATTTTTTTGATTTCAGCAATCCATTGCTTGGGTAAACGTAAAGTAGACATCCAATAGTGGTAATGTTCATAAGAACTAGTATCAGGTAAAAACTCTCAAAAATAATTTCTAGTATCTCGTGAGTGAAACCTGGTGGTGATTAAAATCCACACATCTGTAGAAAGAATTCTCAAGTACCTAAAATGGTCATGGCAAAGAAATTTTGATGGGTAAGAACAATCGTACAGAAATCATTGGCTATTAAGATGCTGATTGGACTAGAGACAAAATGGATAGAAAATCAACAATCAAATATTGTACATTTATTGGAGACACCTTAGTAACTTAGAAAAATGAGAAGCAGAAGGCGATATCAAAATAAAGTGTTGAAGCTGAAGATAGGGCTACGGCGAACACAACTGATGAACTTATTTGGATTAAAACTTTGCTAAAGTATCTTGCAGTGGAGTCTTCTAAGCCCATACTATGAACTGTGACAATCAAGCTGATATTTCCATTGCCTTTATCTCAGTCTTTCACGTCCAAACACATTGAAATTGATTGCGATCATAAAATTGAAAAAGTCAAACTCGAGATCATCTTACCTACTTACACAAAAAGTTCAGATATTTTTACAGAAGGAACAAACTAGCACCATGAAGTACGTCATGATTGACGCCATTCGAATTAAATTCCATCCTCAAGTTTGAAAATATCATAAATCGGTACATAAAGTGTGACTCACACTCACCAATGGCCGGGTTTTAATAAATCAAAGGAACATAACCAGCAACATAACTAGATGAAAGAAGAAACCAAATCTGCAACACTGTCAAAATCAATCGAGACTCCATGAACTTGAAAAAGAGAGACAATAGACATTGTCAATAGTATTCTACATGCCAAATTCAATGCCGCTGACGCCCGTTTTTTCTTTTGTTTAGGTACCTGAAATTTAATGCGACTTTATTTAGATCGAGAGCTCTTAAATTTTGGAGGCTTTTAGCTTGTGAACAATAAAAAGTGAAATGAGATATTTATAGCACTAATTACAGAAAACATATATATCAACACTAGCAAATTTTATCAGCTGCTCATGTGAATGATAAAGCGTAATATATGTGGTTCGAAGAAGAGATTGCAATGTATACCTTTCGAGACATGACTGGCTCAACAATATTGTATGTGTCGGTCATGAATTGGCTCCAGAGTGATGTACATTGTGTAGGCGTGATCAACGTATTTTCTGCTGCAACCTGATAATAAGAAGATAATAATGGGTATATTTGATCTTGCGTGAGTAATAAAAATAAGAAATCTTCTTCATTATATACAGCGTGGATTTAGTGACCTTCTCCCAAGTCGTAGAGGCGAGTGGCTCAGTTTTACCCATACTCGCAGAATCTAATAGACCGGAAGTCAATGTCTCCTCAATATTGTTGTAATCATCATCCAAGCGTATAACAACCAAAACAGACAGCAGCTTCAGGGACTAGAGACAGAGAACAAGCTAACATCAAAATCTTGAAAAAAAATCATTTGAATCAAAGAATCTGGGTGCAGGTAGATTTCATACTGTAGAACAAGCATCTTTAAGAATAGCTGTGACGTCCATCTCTTTATTAAAATCCCTTAGCGTTGAATTAGAATCAACCGTGAAGTTTCTAGTAAATCTGGATAATATAAGTATGTTTAATCAGAAGTATTAATCAAGACAATTTATCCTTTCAAAGCAAAGGAAAATACCTAGCAAAAAGCTATGTAATCGAACAAGCAAAATGTTTAAATGATGATGATAATACCTATCCTTCATGAGCGGCAAAAGCTATGTAATCGAACAAGCAAAATGTTTAAATGATGATGATAATACCTATCCTTCATGAGCGGCAGCACTCTCCCAGCCTCTTCCGTTGCCTTGGTTTTAACAATATCACGTGCATAGTTCTCAAGGTTAGTGAGCATTTTACTCCGTGTTTCTTTATCCATATCGAAATGAGATAATTCCTTGGAGAGACCATTGACAGCCTTTTCTCCCTCTCCTCTTAGTAGCGTTCTTATTGCTGGCCATGTTTCATCATTAGCCGCTTCCAGAAGATGTCCCACTGGTACAGATAATGCTTCTGCGACCTTTGACTGCCATGAAACTTATCAAAATTAGGATGGTCCAGATAGGAGTTTACACCTGTTTGGTGCTAGATAAATCAGACCAATATGCATGGCTTGAAAATTCTTTTTACCTCATACAAAGCTGTCAGTTCGTTCAGCTTTGTGGCACAGACAGAAGAGATATGGGCTTCAATTTGACTCTGAAGCTTTTCCCGAGTTTTAGAGGTATCCCATTGTCGTTGTTCAATAACAGCCTCTGCAACAAAACATCTTCTTATGGGATATATCTTTTACTGCCTCTTTCATATTACAAACTCCAGGTAACAACATGCTAACTTATATCACAATATTTTCAACAGTAACATCAACAACACACTTTACCTTCACATCCTTTATCAAATTTAGATAGGCATGACTGAGCGCAAGAGTTCGCAAAGGATGAAAACCCTTCTCCAGCACTCAAGGCATTCTCAAAATCATTCTTGAAGTTTTCAAGTTCTACAGAACTCAAATGCCCAATCACGTCTTGAACAATTGGTTCGACAAGCTGGACAGGAAAGTAAGAAAATGAGAGCCGGAAACAAGGTATCTGCCTTTTTCTTTTAACAACAATGGAAGTCTGTGAATGATTACAACAAAACACAAGTATAAAAGACATAAGTTGAGTGTATGCATTACTTGCAATAACTTTTCTAGCAGCTCTTGTCTCTTGGATGATCTAATACCTTCTTCAAAGTATGCCGCTTCTGTGTCATACCTAAGACAAAAAATAATTAAACATGTGAAATGAAACCTCCTATTCTCCTAGAATAAAATATATGCATTCAGGGCCGGACCGGTTATTTTAGAGGCCTAAAGCGATTTTTCAAAATGTGGCCCCTAAAAATATATTTTTTTTGGAAAATACCTTCAAAAATATCTTATGAACAAAAAATACTCTATAAAGACTGATCTATCAATATAAGAAGATGTAAAATATTTTAACACATTATAAACACCCTGCTTACAACACATCAGTTATAAATGTTAATCAGATGTCTCATTTCTTTTATTTTTTTTATCTAAGTTCAATGGAAGTTCCATTTTATGTATTTATTTTCTTCTAATTGATAATTAATAACCCTAACTATAATCTTAACCAAAACAACAAAAAAAAAAATTATTCAACCTTCACATGTAAGATGTTAAAAATAGATATAATCATATACATCATTCTTATTTGGTTTGATTACGTGTCCAGCTAATCCTAATCATCAACATTAATAGTACGTGTCATGAAAAATTTGCTATACTCGCATTGTAACATACAAAATGTTACCTTTGAAGATGTGTAAATTACCACTAGGCTAATCATTGTTACTCATAATGGAGCCCTTAAATTTAACTTATAACTGGAGGCCTAAAGCATGTGCTTTAGCCGGAGGCCTAAAGCATGTGCTTTAGCCGCCTTATGGACGAGCCGGCCTTGTATGCATTAAAACTAATAGTTCACACATGAAAATTTGTACACAACAATTCAGCAGCTTATACTTACTCTGCTAAACTAGACTGGAGAATTGATCCCAGAATTCTTCCAAATCCCGAAACTCTACCAGAGTAGACAGCCTCTTTTAAGTCAAGCCAATTCTATAAAGAAGCATAGATATATTCAACAAAAGAGCCATTGGAAAAGATAGGATAGACCCGTGACAAAAGAAAATAAAATAAAATAAGATAGGCAATATTTAGGTAAATTCACCTTATTTGCCATAAAACCAGATAATTTTTCTCTCCCAATTTCCTCACATCGCACAGTTGCTACCATGACCTGCGTATAGGCCACACATATTTAACAAGCGCAGAAGATACAAAGAAGTACTGGGTGTCGGGAAACAGCCTCAAGCAAGCAAAATTACCCTGTGTGCTGGAAGATCCAAATCTTTGTCATCTTTGATGTCTTGCCACATCTTCTTTGCACTAATAGCAAATGCATCGGCAGGAATAACTCCCCGTCGATCACCAGCAAGCCCACCTGGTGCGAAAGACTGTAAGAACCGTTGCCTCAACTGGCAGACCTTTCATTTACAATTTTTTTAAAAACAAATCAGCATTAGTATCCATAACAAACCATATGATGAGCAAAAAAAAATCACATAAGGTAAGCCTGGATATTCGCAAAAATGTATAGCTAACCTGCTCTTTGAATTGCTCTTCCTTTTCTTCATAATTAGAGAGAGCAACTACTTCGACCTGTCACACGATACACAACTCCAACTTTTTTTATCCTAATAAAAGAAGAATCATACAAAGTTCTTAATATAATGTCAAGCAGATGTACATTGAAGAAATCACTAAGTGGAGTTTTTTTGTCCGCCTGAGGCTTAGGGACTGAATTCCATATCTACATTGTAAGGAAAACATTTAATATGAAGGATTGCATTATTGCTCAAACTAAAAACACATAAAAGCTAACACTATGTCTTCTTTTACCTTTTGAATATCTTTTCTCAAACGTTTATCTAAACTTTCCAGTGGGGTCTGCAATTATTCAGGAATCAAAAACATTCTCAACTTCTAATCCAGAAAAACAGAATGATAAAGACACACAAAATGCGTACCCGTGTTTTATCCCTTATCACAAACATCAATGTCGTCTTCCGCGGACTAAATAAACGCAACATAACCTGATCGTATTTAGGAAACCAAACAGTGTTCAGACTTTGGACAAGAGAATACTTATCCTCATAAGAAGATTCAGGCACTTACCTGGAATACAATCCTCAATAGAGGTTTGTTTGCTCCTTGTTCCCGACCAACATCATGACACCACCTGCATTACAACAATCCGAGAAACAGTACGATATGAACCAAAGACGGCAAAAGAATGTCATGCTTCTATTAGTACAACACATAATAAAAGTACAGAACCGCTTACATGTTTATAAGCAGTATGTCTGAGACAGCAACTGCGAAAAGAGCACTCTGCTTCTCAAAAACAGTATCATCCTAAGAGCCATATACACGAAAACTGTGTAAGCCATTTTAAGACATCCATTTCTTTGATAAGATTTACAAAGTGCATGAAATCAGGTTGAGACTCTAATCAGTAAAATCCAACATCAAAGTCACTCACAATGAGTGCAAAAGTCACCCATAATTGTCGTTTGATGATTCATCTTTATCTTGAACTGATTTTCTCTGATGTGTGAATTTATCCACAATTATCTTTTGAATGGTTTCAAATATTATGTGATTTTTACGTGATTTTTGTTGATCATTTTCCTAGGTATGCATAGTTCTCTCAAACAAAAAACGTAGTGTAAGTATTGGAATATTTATTTTAATCTGTAGACTTATTTCTACAATCTATAAATTTATTCTAATGTCTGGGGTTTGTAGATTTATTATAGTATGTAGACTTATTTCTAATTCCATTAGTAAAATTTATTTGGATCACATATGTACTAAATGTGTTAGGATTATCATTTTATTAATCTAAAATAAAATGGTCAAATAATAATAAAGTAAAGACTAATGGTGTAATGTTAAAGAATTATTAATGTGTGAATACATTTGGTAATTTATAATTTGATAACAGATTAAACTATAAATTATATTAACATATATTACGGTTATGGTTTCCAAAGCAAATTCTAACAACATATACATAAATTCTCTGCATTTCGTCAGCGTTTGTTTTGGAAAATCCATTTCCACAAAGTTTTCTTTAACCATGGATTAATTAGGTCCGTTTCCGGTATTAATCAGTACCTAAAGTTTTTTTTTAGAGATATAAACGATTCCAACACGCATGGCTTTGATGTGCTTTCTCAATTAAAGGGATCGGTAGAAATTGGGGTTTGTTTTCCCAAAAAAAAAAGAGTAGAAATTGGGGTTCCCAAAAACTTAGAAAATTGTTTACCGATAATGGGGTGAGTACATCTCTTTGACTAAGTTTCTCTCTTTTCATGGCATATCTCACACATCACTAGGGTCTTGTTCTTTTCTACCCTTAAATCTTATCTCTTATTCTTTATGCCCCTTAAAAAATAAAAAAAATTTGTCATAACTTCTGTTTTTTTATTTTCAAAACAGAGGGCAGGGGTTTTTTTTTTTTTAAGGGGCAAGGAGACTCAAAAAAAGTTTTTGGGGCAAAGTAGGATTTGATTCCACATCACTAGTCCCTTGCATACAACTAAGCTTCCTTCCTCGGTCTGGTTTTGATACTCATTGGGTCAAAATTGGATTTTGTTTTCCTCAGCCATCTTGAGAGGGTGTGATAATTTAATGATTATTGTTAAAATTTTAAGGTTAAACGATATTTTTATATAGTTATGAATATTTAATAGTTACGGTTAATAAATTTTTTTGTAATCATAATTTATAGTATACTAGATGATTTTCCGTACTATATACGGTATTAAATATTTTAACTATATATAGTTTAAATACTAAAGAATAGATAATAATACAAAAAATTATATAATATTTTTATAATATCCTAATAGCAGCGATAATAATTTTTTATTATTATTTCAGAATTTACTTGTTGTTAGATTTTTATTGTTTTAATTGTTAGATAAATTAAAATGTTAGTGTTTATTTAAATAAAATGTTAAATATAGTAATTAATTATTGTTATTAATTTATTAATTTAATTTTTTGATATAGCTAAATATAGTTGATATAGCTAAATATAGTAAATAATTTTTGTTATTAATTTATTAATTTAATTTTTGATAATGGCATTAATGTATAGTGGATATTTAGGATGAAAGGATTATGGTTGTTAGCCATTTTATATGGTTGTTAGCCATTTTATATGGTTTAGAGTTTGAAGTGCAAAACAAGGTCACGGTTTAATTTTGGTTAGAATATACCATTTTTAAAGAATAACATACCTCACCACGCTCATCCCCATCGGCACCCTCTAGATCCATGACAAGGGTGCAAGGTTCAATACCGACAGATCTACCACACCAAACTCCCTTAGTCGTTTGAGACCTGAAAGCAAGGAATTTTAGAAGTTCAAAAAAAAAAAAAAAAAAAAAAAAAAAAAAAGGTGATAAATTAAAAGGTAAGAATTCTTCGAACGAAGAATAGAACATGCCTTCCTATGAACGCATCCATTTCCTTGAAGTTTGTTCGGAACAAATGATTCAAGAGCGTACTCTTCCCTACAGATTCAACAATGATAACATTGAATCAGCCAATATACAAACAGATACAAAATGTGCATTCAGAGATTTGATAGATTACCACTACTTTGTGGACCCATAATAGAGACAACCGCATATGAAAGACCACATTCTTCCAGTTTAACCTCCTTGACGAAACGATCAATCCCAGAAACATTAAAGACACCATCTCCATTGATAAGCTGGAAAGAGCAAGTTTGATCTGCAATTTTTTACGAAAAAAAAAAAATTAAAAAAATAAATAAATAAGCACTTCCTACAAGTAAAAAAGTGTCTCTAAACGAAGCTCCCAGTAGTGGCCTTTTTTATTATTACAAAATTCGTATACAAAAAAGGCTCCCTCTTCTTCTCACGTCAAGATAGATCATGTCTATAATAAACTATAATATGTTTGCTATACTAACTGAATTAACTAAATCCAATTGGATAATATGGATTTCTTTAGGTCCATACAGAGGATAAACACTCCATATCGAGGCCTAGAATTCGGCCGATTTGTAATAGAAAATGAATAACTATATATTGGTCAAAAAGGAAAATTGATTAAACTAAAAGATACGGGTCCAATGAGATCAAGAAAATTTATGAGCAGAAACAGGAGAAAGAGATTATTTAACTCACCAGCCATGATTCCTCAGGAAAACGCAGATTAAACCGATGAATGCAGAAGATAACAATGTTGACGAAGATGAAGAGACCACGTACTATTATATATACATACTGTTCTTTTATTGGAGGAACTCAAAAAAAATAATATATAAATTAATAAATTTATTAAATTCCTGGTTTATTATCTTTATGAGTCAATGTGGTTCAAATTAGTCTTTGCATGAGAGATTGATTTTGTGGTCCTTACGTTGTAACGTTATCTCAATTTTTTTTTTTTTTTTTTTTTTTTTTTTATGAGTCAATGAGGTTCAAGTTTAGTCTTTTGCATTAAAGATTGATTTTGTGGTCTTTAATAACGTTATCTCAATTTCAAAAGAAAAGTCTTAGTTGTACACAAACAAAAAAATAAATAAATAAATAAATAAGTCTTACAAACTTGTTTGATTCTTTAAGAAAAAGAAAAAAAAATCTTCAGTTCATACACTTGTTTGATTTTTCTTTTCTGGTCATCTCTTCGTCAACTTTGCTTTGATATATATATATTTGAAAAGAAAAGTATTAGGGGGTGTTATTGATTTGTGCATTTATC
>CM071716.1:16910152-16920968 GCA_036630335.1 Physaria fendleri | reverse complement strand
TCGCATTAATTACTAAGAATTAAATTTTAATAGGAAAAATGTCAAAAAAATCGTCAGTATTTTCGCAATTTGGGTCATAAACTTTGTTGTTAGTTTTTTAAATCTTGTATTATTGTATAGGTTCTATTATAAATCGCTAACTTTCAAATTTTTACCAATTAAGTTACGAAGTTAAATTGTAAAAAAAAACAGCGTTAAATCATGCTGACGTGGCGCTAACGTGGTGTTGACGTGGCGATGACTTGGAAGAGAACTTGTTAATTATTTTTTAAATCACGTATTATTTTGCATATCTTTTTTTAATCATGGACTTTTAAAACTTTTGCCAATTTAGACCCGACATTATTTATAATCATGTTATTTGTATAAAATTATTGTTTAAATATGAAAATAACTGTATTATTTGTATAAATTTGTAGCTTAAATATAAATGTAAATTTTTTACGCATATATATTTTTTAATTATTTAAAATATAACCATAAGTTTTTCAAAATATATTATTAATTAAAAAGAATTTGACCTAATATTATTAATTAAAAATTCAATATATTTATTTGTATTACAAATAAAAGTTCGTGATATCGGCTCTAAATAACTGTCAAAATAGAAGGATAAAAAAAAATCATCTAATACCCCCTTATCAATGTACTAAACAAAGCTTAAATCCCTATAGCTGGCGACGCGACATTCATTTATCGGAAAATAAATTCACGGAAGTTGAATTATAGCTGGCGACGCGACATTCATTTATCGGAAAATAAATTCACGGAAGTTGAATTCTCATCTACATTTATCAAACAAATATCATGACCGATAAATTATGATTTATATTATTTTTTTAATTTTCAAAATTTACTTTTTATCTTTTATATTTTTATATTCCATCTTATATGATTTTACCAAATAAAAAATATATATTTTTTAGCTTGATGAAAAAAAAATATCAGAAACCTCGATTCATCGAGTCAAGTAATACATCAGGTTAAAAATAATGAGAAGTAAAGTTCGAAAATTGAGGAATTAATGTATATCGTAATTTATTGGCAATAGTATTTGTTTTGATAGATGTAGATGAAAATCTCGTTTTCGTGAATTTTTTTTTCATAGACGAATGTCGCGTAGCCAGCTGTATAGATTGAAGATTTGTTTAGTATCATTGATAAGGGGTATCAAATGATTTTTTTTTTTCTCCTTCTATTTTGACAATTATTTAGAGCCAATATCAAAAAAATTTATCTAATAACACAAATAAAACTAATGAATTTTTTTAAAGATGGAAAAATAACTAATGAATGTTAAATTATTTTTATATAAATATATTTTTTTGAAAAACTTATGTTTGTATTTTTAAATAACTAAAAATATATATTTGTATATCAAATTTTATGTTTATATTTAAACTATAAATTTATATAAATTTATATTATATAAATATATTTTTTTTAAATTTATATTATATAAATATATTTTTTTGAAAAACTTATGTTTGTATTTTTAAATAACTAAAAATATATATTTGTATATCAAATTTTATGTTTATATTTAAACTATAAATTTATACAAATAATACATTTATTTCCATATATTTTTTTAAGCAAACAATAATTTTATACAAATAACATGATTATAAATAATGTCGGATATAAATTGGTAAAAGTTTTAAAAGTTCGTGATTAAAAAAAGATATGCAAAATAGTAAGTGATTTAAAAAAATAATTAACAAGTTCTCTTTCAAGTTATCGCCACGTCAACGTCACGAAGCGCAACTTCAGCATGATTTAGCGCTGATTTTTTTTGACAATTTAACTTCGTGACTTAATTAGTAAAAATGAAAGTTAGCGATTTATAATAGAACCTATACAATAATACAAGATTTAAAAAACTAACAACAAAGTTCATGACCCAAAGTGCGAAAATACAGAAATTAGCGATTTTTTGACAATTTTCCCAATTTTAATATTTATTCTTTTTCTGAAATTCATATAATTTTAAACATTACTATTCTTATGATAAATCCGCATGTAGTGTGTAGGCCTGTCAATTTTGACCCGCATCCGTGGGCCCCGCGGGCTTTGACCCGCTGCGGGGCGGGTGGGACGGGTTTAAGCCGATAAAATCTTTCAATTATTTTTGAAAATCTTTCAATTATTTTTGCGGGGCTAGCTTGATTTTTTGCGGGCTTTTTTCGTGGGCCCCTGGGCCCCCGCGGGTATCGGCAATTTTTTAAAAATATTTATATTATTTATCCTATACTTTAAAATATTTTAGTATTTTCTGAAATTTTTCTATAAACACATACTCCCTCTGTTCCACAATAATTGATGTTTTAGACTTTTTTATTTGTTCCATATTATTTGATTTTTAAGATTTTTTATTTATTTTTCTTACTTAATTGGAGATTTCAAGAAAAAGTGAATATAAATGATTAAGTTTTAACAAATAATATTGGTTGGAAGTATTAATGTCTTAATAATAAATACAATGATTAGTAATCAATTACATATTCTTAATATGTGTGAAATATTCTTAATATGTGTGAAATGATAAAAAAAAATCAATTATATTGAAACGGAGGGAGTACATTTTTTTACAATATTTTGCAGGTTTTTTGCGGGTTTTTACGATTTTTATTTTTTCAAAATTATGCGGGTTGCTCGCGAGCCCGGTGGGTTTTGCGGGTGTGGGTGCTGGTATCATTTCTTTTACCCGTAAATTTGCGCGGCGGGTTCAGATATTAGAAAATCTCACGGACTTTTACGGGGCGGGTCGAAGGTGGGGTGGGGGCGGGTTCAGATATTAGAAAATCTCACGGACTTTTACGGGGCGGGTCGAAGGTGGGGTGGGTCGGGGGCGGGGCATGCTGACCCCTGACAGACCTAGTAGTGCAGATCCAAAATTCCTAGTAAACCAAATGTCCAGGCCTACTTTTTCTTCTTCTTCCCTCGCTCTTTTTCTTTCAGTGTTCTTCACTTGTTGCCATTGTGGAATTAGAAGTCTTCCTTTTTCTTTTACTGTGTTTCATTCACCTCTCACCACAAGGAAATTGAACTTACCACCACCACCGTTTATCTTCTAACTTTGTCTTAAGAAAATATGTTGTTCACAACCACAGCCGTAGTTCACATCACCACCTGCGCCGTTCAACAAACACCCCAAAATCATTATTTCAATTCGAAATATTTGGAATATTAGAAACAATATTTTTATTTTTTTAAGTTCTTGGCCGTTCGACCCATTTACATTGATTGTTACGGTTCCGAATATTATTCAGAGTTTCCGAACCAAACCAAAATATTAATTCGCTTAGTTTTGGTATAAATGTGAAATTTTCAAAAGTTCAAATTTCGAATTGGCCGATCCGAATCCACCCGATTAACCGAAGGCCAGTGGACCTTTGACGTATTGTCCAGCTGGTGTCAGGGTCATTTTCCTTGGGTCTTAGTGGGGCTTTTTTATTTTCTTTATTGTGCTTTGTATCTGTCTCATAAGTTTCAGTTTTTGTACAGCTGTATCTGTCTCATAAGTTTCAGTTTTTGTACAGCTTTCTGGGTCTGATCCAGTACTCCAAATGGTTGTTCACAAGTGGAATAAACGGAATCAGAGGATATATATATATATATATATATCAATAACTAGATAAAAATATCATTAAAAGATATAAAAATATTTATTATAAATAAAACAACCAAAAGAATTTTAACGATGGTGGTGAGTTTTACGTAGATTTGCAATCCATAAATCTAAAAACAGTTTTATATACGAAAATAAATAATCATAATAAAATCACATATTTAGTGGATTCTTTTAATATATATATATATATAGATTTGCAATCCATAAATCTAAAAACAGTTTTATATACGAAAATAAATAATCATAATAAAATCACATATTTAGTGGATTCTTTTAATTTCCAGCAAATATACAAATTTTGAAATTTAAATATATAAAATCAGATAAATATATAACAATTTTTCGAATTAATTAAATATATAATTATTAATAATTACTTATATTTATAATTTATATTAGATAAAATATCAAATACATTAATTTTCAAAATAAATATTTAAATAAAAATTTCTATTTATTTAGTATAACTTTTGAAAAGTATTAACTATTATTTTTCCAACAAATATACAAAATTTGAAATTTAAATATATAAATCAGATAAATATAGAACAATTTTTCGAATTAATTAAATATATAATTATTAATAATTACTTATATTTATAATTTTTTGTTTTTTATTTGAAAAAAAATGAAGTTTTAAACGTTGTTCCACAAGAAGAATATCTACTCCTCTCCTTATTGTTGGAGGAATAGATTCGGGAGGAAAACTTACATATTCCTCCAAAATTAGAAATTCCTCTATTCTTCTTGAAAAGTAAGGGTCCGACTGGTTGCACTTTTAGAGGACTAAAAATGAGAGGAATAATCTTTTCCATCTTATTTCTCTAAATTAACACCAGTTAACGTTCTTTTTATTCCTCTAGTGGAAAAAATGAATTCCTCTAAGTTGGAAGAAGACAACTTATTCAGCAAAGATTTGTTACTCTCCTAAATATAAGAGGAATAGTTTTCAGCTAGCGTAAACTTATTTCAAATAATTTTTATTATATATTTAATATCAAAATTTTTTTTTATTCGATGTCCTCTAAAATAAGAACCATTGGTCTTATGTAGAATCATAAGCTTCTTCTTCATTTTTTTTTTCAATGAAGCTTCTTCTTCTTTATTCTTCGTTATTATGTGTATTGACACCTTGTATCATTTCTCTACTCTTTTAGGACTCATCATCATACTAATTCAGAATATACCATCAAGTAAATTCTTTATAAGTATTTTATATATACTTTGATAATATTTTTTTTCATTTGTAATAATTAGTTTATATATCCTTTAATAATATTTTCATTTTATCATTATTATTTTCTAATATAAATATAAACATAAAATATATATATATATATATATTCATCCATTTTCATATAAATATAAACATAAAATATATATATATATATATATTCATCCATTTTCCTCTAAAGAGTCACCGGTTGACTTTTATATTTATTCCACTATAATTATTTCTCTCATTCAGTTTATTCCTCCTACTGCCCTTATTCCGCTATGTTTTCCTCTACTGCATTTTGTTCCTCTGATTCCATTTGTAAACAACCAGTCGGACCCTAAATTTTGACGTAGATGACAATTTTTTAGAGGAATAAGGAAAAACATAGTATTCCTCTAAATTTTTTTCCTCTAATTTGTCATCCTTTGCAGTCTTTATCTTGTTCCACAATATTTGATTTTCTAGAATTTTAAAAAGTTAATGAGTCTTGGATAATGAATGGAGTATATAATATCAAATTTAACTTTTTCAATATTAATTACCTTCAACTCTTTAATTTTTTGTCAAAAATTATTGATAACGTGATTACACCAAAACCAAAGTTTAAACTACTTTCTATTGGTTATTGATATATTAATAAAATATATAATAATAATAATATAAGAAAAACACAATCATTGATTAAGTTTCTTAAACTGTGTGCATAAAGTAAAAAATCAATTAATATGGAACAGAGGAAATATAAGATAACATAAGAAGATAAGATAAGTAAAAAAATTTAAAAACATAAAAAAATTTAAAAATATGAAAAATGTTGATTATTCTTAAGAGAAAATTCAAATATAAAACAAATATGGAAACAAATTTATTACATAATTAATATATAAATGAATATTTTCATATAAAACAAATATGAAAATCATGCTGCATGTATTCCGATCTTCTAAATTAACAATTTAAAAAATAGTCCATTCTTCTAAATTAGCAATATAGAATAATACGGATAATCATAAGGGTTTATTTTGAGTAATACAATTTTTTTTTAAGTGTTTGTGAGAAATACCATTTTGGGATTTACGAGACGTTGACTGCGTTAAAAAGATCATTTTGTCCTTGTCCACAAATTTGACTCAACGATTACCTTCTGGTAAATGCTTTGTTTACCATGTTTTTTGTCTTGTATTTGGTAAATTGATCTGCAGTCAACGATTTAAGGGTTTTTTTTTTGATAAATTCATCTCATTAAACGACAAAAAATGGTATATGGTATATACATCCGAGTCAATAGTGTTATTTTTCATAAAGTTTGAGGAGAGAAGTACTATTTCTTATAATTTGATTCTAATCATAATTATTATGGTACCTTAATAAATCAGTAGAATAATACCATCTCCATTAAGGAGATGATAGTGAGTTTGTTAACAAAAAAGTAATAATAAAAAAAGAAAAATGATGAGATGGGTTATTTAAGGTGTTTAACATCCCTTGATTCTTGGGGTTTGGTTAATATTTTGAATATATATTCTGATTTAATTAATTAATTTAATTTTATTAAAATATTATTTTTTACTTGATTTAGAAAACCCATTTTGTAATCTCAGGGTTGGAGATGCTCTAAGACAGTCTTTTGCATATGTGGTAAAAACGCCACTTAGATCCACATATATAGCAAAACTCAAATCCACACCTACAAAACAAAAGAACACAAGTTTTCAGAAAACACTTGAACAACAAAGATATGTAACAACTTCAGTCCAAAAAAAGATATGTAACAACTAAAACACAAACCTGCATTTTATATGTGCACAACCTTCAACTTTATCAACGTAGAACTTGCACCGAGGACACCTCCTCCACTTGTATCTCTCAGCCATCTGAATCAACAAATCATCTTCTTCTTTACTACTCTTCTTCTTGGTTTTCCCAAGTCTCTTGAATTCATCACATCTAATCCCTGGGTGCCATGCCACTTCACACTTAACGCACAACAGTCTGTGACAAGATGGACACTCCGCTTGCGTCACGTTAGCATCCAGACCACCCTCTTTCACCATCATAGCTGAACAGTCTTTGAACGGACAATAGAACTTGTCCAATGAGGAGATAACCGACTCGCACAAGATTTGCTCCCAACGTTCGAACAGGTCCTTAGGGATCAGATCCTTACACATGTATGGCTCTATCAGTTGCGTGCATCCCATGTCAGGGCATTTGATTCTTGATGCGTTTTCTTTTATCTTAGTCGCCACGTAACGTACGGTGCACTCTGTGCAGTAAAAATGAGTACAGTTTGTGGTTCCTTGGAAGATGTCAGAGGAAGGCTTTTCGTCCATACAGATCATACAGAGTCTTATAGATGATCCTGAGGATCCTTCTGCGGTCATTACCCCCTGTTCTTGGCTAACCACTGTCATTATCTCCGGTTCTTGCTTAACAGGGGTGGGGATATTCATTGGGGGTTGGGAATGATGATTAACCGGATCCCTCAAAGTGAGTAAGGAAGAGAAAATAGTCTCCTGGAGAGAGAGCTCACTAGCGTAGCTCTCATTGGAGATTTGTAAAGCCCGTTCATAATCATATAACGCTGAGTAATAGGGTTCATCTGTGTCTTCCATCTTTCTGCTTGGCGATGAGGTACCTTCTATCTTCTTTTTCTTTGGATTAAAAAATTTAGAAAATAGTTTCTTCATATTGTATTGTTCTTTTTATTCAAAACCTACACACCTCTCAAGGATTAGAACACTCCACTAATCTTAAATTCTCAAAGATAATTAAACTACAACTCCAACACTTCTTATATAAGAACTAAGCTATTCCTAACCCTTCCCTGATGCATATTTCTATTTTTGTAAAAGAAATCTCACATATCTTTCATATCAAAATAGAAAATTTCCATAATTTCATAACAACATAATATAAAATATATGCTAATACTCTAAAATATATTGTTTCCATTTTACCTTTATTCGTTTTAAAATTTGAAGCATATAATTGGATTCAGAAAATTGACAAAAAAAATAAAATAAAAAAATAATTGGATTCAGACTACAAGCGAATTGGGAAGACGATTTACTTGGTTCACTTGGTAAAACAGCCATAGATAGTAAATGTCCATTATCTTCATTATCAAACATTACCAAATCTAATTTCAAATTTGATTCATCAAGAAACTTCATAACAAAATTGTTATAAGATGGGAAATAAAAAACAAATCCATTGGCCATTAACTTATTCTTCTATCCCCGGTTCTTGCTTAATCGCAGTCACTATCCCAGATTCCTGCTTAACCACTGTGGTTAACACCGATTCTTGCTTAATCACGGTGCTTAACACCGGTTCCTGCTTAATCACGGTCTTAATCCCCGGTTCCTGCTTAACCAATGTGGTTAACACCGGTTCCTGCTTAATCACGGTGGTGAACCCCGGTTCCTGCTTAACCCGAACAGTAGAAGGCACCACAGAAGAATACAAAGCCTCTTGGAGACAAAGCTCATTAGCGTAGTTCTCATCAGAGACCGGGAGGAGTTCATCATAGTCAAATAAGGCAGAGAAGTAAGCTTCATCTACCATAACATCTGCGTCGTTCATTGTGCTTGACGATGATGAGGAACCTTCATGCTTCATATTGTGTTTTGTTCTGTTTATTCAAGTTCCTATGGTCTTGTTCACACGCATTCGTGTTAAATAATGGTGATGGATGTTGAAGAAATGGAAAGGTCTTCGTAAATGCATAGGATTTATGAGATGTAATGAAAATATCATTGGAAAATGAAATCTTTAAGACATTAATTGTAGTCAAATGACTTTTGGTTATTTCTACAAACAAACCTTTTCATGTTTTCTTGTCATTGTGTTCCAATAAAAAAAAAATAGAAAAGAGGCCCAACTTATTTGGACAGTTTTAGCTGGGTCAAACACAATACTACAGTTTGGGCTGTGCTAAACTTCTAAAAACACTAATATCTAATATTAATCACATTTTGGTGACATTAATGATCCATTTTACTTAACCTTTTGGTGATCCAATTCGTCAGATTAATTAAAGCTATTTATAATCTAGTATTCTAGTGTATGAAATACTTTATTTTGAAGAAGTATAATTAATTAGGTAGCCTAATCTTAAATTAGGCAAGCACATATATCTCTACTCGTGTGTAAAAAGCTAGTTAGTGATACATCTTATTCAACGTTTGAGTAATCCTAATTTACATAGAATTATCAAAACGACACTTCTTAGGGACCTTTTTAAGAAATTGTAATGAGACATACACACAAAAACAAATTTATATAGAGCCCTTAAGTTCACTGATATTAAAAATAAACCCATAGAGTCCACTAAACTTTAACTTATATAAGGGATATTATGATATTATCTGATACTAATCTGATGTTAATGTGTTTATATAAAAAAAAGGTACAAACATCTATGATATATCCCTTAATTTTGGGGAAATTTTTTTGGAAGAACTCTAATTTCATTTCAAATTTAGTTTTTTTTTTTTTTAATTTCAGTCAAAACGACGTCGTTTCGATTAATTGAGAAATTCGGATTTCTCAAAACGACGTCCTTTTGAGTAAATCCGTCTTAATTAACGTCACTAATGATCATTAAATACTCTTTTCGTTAGTCAACTCTGATCAACAAAACTATAGCCTAACGGAGTTTATATACATGACATTGTGGACGGACTTATTATTCAAGGCTTTAAAAGCAGGATGGTCTTTTACATACTGTAGATTTCCTACTTGATCCATTTACAGGCCGGTTTATATCTTTTTTCCTTTTGGATACTTAACATGTATGGGTTTGATTTGGATTTAGATTCGATAATTCGAAAATAAGAAAATATTTGTTCTTCATATATTTTTTTTGTCAACAATAAAATCTGTTCATATAATTATACAAAAAGTAGTTTGGTTTTGATATTTTTTGATATCGGAATTGGATCAAAGGGTATTGAATATCATGTCCATTTCTATATTCCTATATGAACATTAATTTTAAAATTAAAACATACTCTCTCCCTTTCACATTATTTGGAATTCTAGGAAAAAACACGATTTTTAATAAAAAAATTTAATTGCAATCAAATTTATAGAGAAAAAATATGGTATGTTTAAAATCATGAAAATACAAGAACTTCTATTGGCCAAAATAAAACAATCATCATTATTGTCCATAGTTACGAGGCAATTAGTTAGGAAAAGTAGAGTTATTTTAAAATTACTAATTAATAAATCTACATAGCAATACACAAAACCCAAATATTTTGAAACAAAAATAGCTAAACCCCCAATTAATATGAAAGGGAGGGAGTAATAACTTTAAATATTAAAATAAATACTCCCTCTATTCCAATATATTTGATGTTTTGATCTTTCACAAATATTAAGAACTTTTAATTAATTACTAATCACTGTATTTGATTTCAAAAAATTAATTATTTGCAACCAAAACCAACCAATAGTATTTGTAAGAACTTAATCAATTATGTTTACTTTTTATTGAAATATACACTTATATGAAAAATAAATAAAAAATCTGAAAAATCAAATAATATAGAACATGAATAAAAAGCTTAAACATCAAAGAAAGTGGAACGGAGGGAGTATCAAATTTGTGCTAATCATGAGTAAGAAAAGATAAATATTTCTGAGTACTTTTGGGTATCTGATTCATTTCAGGTTTAACTTTGCTTATTTGGATATAACAAAAAAGATAGAGATTTAATTATGAGTTTTTTAAAACATGAATATTTTAAAGTATTCATTCATTTTTTAACATATAAAATATATTGTTTGTATATTTATATATATTTATATAAATTAGTTTAAGTTTGATATTTAAAAATTTTAAATTTGGTATTTTTAGCACCAGATAAAATACCAAATATCTCCAATATATTATTTGAGAAGCAAAAACGCTTAGGTGTCGTCGCCAGAATCACTCTCACGGACCATAT
>CM071716.1:16892010-16902236 GCA_036630335.1 Physaria fendleri | reverse complement strand
GTCCCTACAATCACCACATGATCTCGTCCAGTGTTTTGTCCTCACTCGCACCAGAAAAGATAAGTGCGCTTTGGTAGGTGGCCAAATCAACCCTTTATAAACCCTCCTCATACACTACCAGCTTAAACCCTCCTCATACACTACCAGCTATCCGATGTGGGACGTTACAATTATAATCAGGAACCTAGGGAAAACTTAAAAAAATTAAAAAAATAAATTATGTTTTAGTGGATGTTTGAATTTGCCATAACTTATTTATTAGATTAATTAACTACTAAAATAAATTAATATATGTAGGTTCTATGTACCAAGACACCACGAGACTTGCGTTGCAAGAAAGCACCAATAACACCAAAGAAATGATTACCCAGTCCACTCCAAGGTGGAGCTACGTCTGGGGGGAGTGGAGGCTCCCGTCACTACTCTTTTGTTGCCGGAAATAACCTCCGGCGAGGGTTACAAAATCACTCTCTCTGTATATCTCTGTTACAAACAAGACTCGTCACACTTCTTAACTTAGACGAAGACTTACTTATAAACATAAAGAGATAAACTTCTAATGGGCCTAAGAAACTTGAGCAGGCCCAATGGCTTATGGACTCAAACACTCACAAATCTCCTCCTTTTGAGCATAAGCCCAACTTTAACCCAACTTGAAATGACAAGAGACACAAAACCCTTCCCTTTTCGTCATTCTCGCCGCTTGACACTATCACACTTGAACTTCATCATCTATAAGCTATCACCTTGTTTTATGCCGGAATTTTCACTGTCTTGAAGCTAATTGATGTTCTCAGCTTGATCTTCTCCTCTTTGTCGACAAAACTCGAGCTTGAAACCTGCTCGAAGTTGAAGATGACTTCTGGAACTCACCGCTTCCGCTTCTTCTCTGGTAAGAAATTTTTAGCCTTCATCTTCTAGATCTTCACCTTCCATCTTCACTTGCTCTTTGAGATGAAACTAGCAAGAAACTTTAACTCGATTCCTTTCCTTTGCATGCATTTACCGAGCTAAAACTTCACAGATCTAAGCGGATGGACTTTCAGACGCAAACTATACACCAGATAAGACCCTTTTCTTCCCTTTTGCTTCCTGTCTAACTATTGATAACCCTTTGAAGATTCAAAACTGACCCGTTCTGATCTTTTGATTTTCAGGATATCAAGAGTTCTTGGAACTGCGAAGGAAAAAATTCCTTGAAGCTGCTCCTTTCTGAAAGCTTCACGAATGAGAGTAAGCAATTTTGACTGTCTTTTGCCTTTTGAGAGTAACCCTTCCTTATTTAGTGACGGAAATAGCCAAATTAAGCTTGAAACCTTTGGTCTTGTATACACACTACAGGTAGCAATGATATACACCAGTACTTAAGCTTTTGGTGGCCTTAACACGCGGCTTAAAAACATGTTTGGTTGATCCTCCTCAACCCCATCCAAAAGATAAGTCTTCTCTATTCCCCTTTTAAGTTAAACACCTTCCTTGTTTAACAACTGCAACCTTTTACAGACTGCTTGAAAAGAATCCTGGTTGACCAGACTTGATACTAATCACCATCTTTTCTTATTGAAACAGGTTAAGCCATCAGGAACTCCTCCTAGAACCTGACACCTGCAAACAATAACCAAACCTTACCCAATCCAACAGGTAAGTTAACTTACTTAATCTTTTAATTAAGTAGTCAGATGTTAAATGAGACGCCCAGGTAGAAAATAGAAAAAACTCTAACCCTTTCTTCTATTTAATAACTATGATATATATGAATATTATATTTGAGTGATTTTAAAAAAAAAAACTAAATAAATAACATATATATCTACCTTGTCTACCTGAGCTTAGCCCTTCCTTTAGCTCAGACTAGTCTGAGTTGTGTTAACCCGGTTTCTATCCTCCATCCGGGTAACACCTTAGTCATTAGGTCTGCAGCGTTTTCTGATGTGTGAACCTTTTCCACCACTATGCTTCCTTCTGCTATAACATCTCTTATAAAATGTAGCTTGACATCTATGTGCTTAGTTCTTTCATGATGAATACTATTCTTAGCTAAGCAGATAGCACTCTGTGAATCACAAAACACTTTAGGAATGTTAGTTAAAACATTTAATTCTTTGCAAAAACCTGACAGCCATAGCCCTTCCTTTATAGCTTCAGTCAAAGCCACATATTCTGATTCTGTCGTAGATAAAGTGACTATTTTTTGTAACCCTGATTTCCAGCTTATTGTATTTCCACCTAGCTGAAACACATAGCCAGTTATTGACCTTCTTTTATCCAAATCACCAGCAAAATCTGCATTTACATAGCCTTCTATATTAAGATGATCTCTTTTAGTAAAAGTAAGATTCAAATTTAAAACTCCCTTTAGGTATCTCATAAGCCATTTCACTGCTTGCCAATGAGTTCTTCCAGGATTTCCCATAAACTTGCTTACAAAACCAACCCCATATGCTATATCAGGTCTAGACCCAATCATAGCATACATTAGGCTACCCACAGCACTTGCGTAAGGAACACTATCCATAAGCTTGCTTTCTTGGTCTAGCTCTTGTTGGTTAAGATTTCTCAATCTAAATTGGGAGCCAATAGGGTTAGCTACTGGTTTTGAATCCATAAATTGGGAGCCAATAGGGTTAGCTACTGGTTTTGAATCCATCATGTTGAATGTTAGTAGGACTTTTGCTAGGTATTCCCCTTGAGAAAGTTGATGTAAACCATTCTTTCTGTCTCTTTTGATTTCCATTCCAAGTATCTTGTTCACCTTTCCAAGATCCTTCATTTCAAAATTCTCCCTCAGCTTTTCCTTTAAGTCTTCAACCTTTTTCATGTCTTTAGCTGCCAACAACATATCATCAACATATAATAAAAGAAATACTTGATCATTAATATCCTTCCCTTTGACATAGACACATGGTCGTAGTCACTTCTGTGAAACCCTTGATTCATCATGAATTCATTAAACTTCTTGTTCCATTGTCTAGGACTCTGTTTAAGCCCATAGAGTGACTTGATTAGCTTGCAGACTTTGTCTTCTTGTCCAGCTTTTTTAAATCCTTCAGGCTGTTCCATATAAATTTCCTCCTCCAGCTCTCCATGTAAAAATGCAGTCTTAACATCCATCTGTTCTAACTCAAGATCAAAGTGAACCACAATAGATAACATGATACGAATTGAAACATGTTCTACCACTGGTGAAAACACCTCATTGTAGTCAATCCCTTCGATTTGAGTTAAACCCTTGGCCACCAATCTTGCTTTGTATCTTAGAACTATCTGTTCTTCAACTCCAGTTTTCTTCTTGAAAATCCATTTGTTGCCTATCACTCTACAGTCTTTTGGCTTGTCAACTAGGATCCATGTTCCATTCTTGAGAAGAGATTCCATTTCCTCTTGCATTCCTTCCAGCCAGTTCTTCCAGTTCTGTCCTTTTCTAGCTTCTTGGTATGATTGTGGCTCCTCTAAGTCTATTAGACCTGCAGCTGCCAAAGCATAAGCAACATAATTACCTTTATCATACCTTGAGGGAGGTTTGATCTGTCTCCTGACTCGATCTCTAGCTAGAACGTATCCATCTAGATCTAGTTCCTTTTCTGGTCTTTTCTGGTCCTTCTTCCTCTTCTCGGTCTGATCCTTCTACACTTTCTGGAGCTGAATGAGTTGAGCTTCTACTTGAAATCCCTTGTTGAGGTGAACCTTGATTTCCTTGGTCTGTTGATGTTGATGGAATATCAGTACATCCTGGCTGAATCAAGACCGGATTGAATGTGGCTTGTCTCCTTGTAGGTGAACCTTCAGGCTCTTTCTCTTTTTCCTTTCCAATGATATCTTTGAATACTAGTTCTTCATTGAAGATAACATCTTTAGATACAACACATTTTCCATCTTCTGGAATCCAAACTTTGTAGCCCTTAGTTCCTTGTGGATACCCCATGAAGTAGCCTTTTGAAGCTCTAGGTTCTGTTTTCCCTTGAATTGTATGAATATATGATACGCAACCAAACCTTCTCAAGTGTTCTAGATTATGATCATTTCCTGTCCATATTTCCTCAGGAAGCTTGAAGTCAACTAAGGAATTTGGTGCTCTGTTAATCAGATATACTGCAGTAGAAGCTGCTTCTGCCCAAAATTTCTGTCCCATTCCAGATTCTGATAGCATGCACCTTACTTTCTCCATTACGGTCCTATTCATGTGTTCTGACACTCCATTTTGTTGGGGTGTGTAGACACATGTCATGTGCCTTATGATTCCAGCTTCTTTGCACAATTCATCCATTTGCTTGTTACAAAACTCTAGACCCTTGTCTGTTCTTAGGTACTTCACTTTCTTTCCTGTCTGACTCTCTACCTCATTTTTCCATTCTTTGAACCTTGAATACACTTCATCCTTTGACCTGAGAAAATATATCCAAGTTTTTCGTGAGTAGTCATCAATGAAAGTTAGGAAATATTTGCAATTAGTTAGACTATTAGGAGTAGAAGGACTCCCCCATAAATCTGAATGGATGTATTCTAGAATTCCTTTTGTTGTGTGCTTTCCCTTCTTAAAACTCTGCTTGTGAGACTTCCCCATCACGCAGTTCTCACAGAACTCTAAGTTCTTCACTTCCTTTTCTTTGATAAGACCCTTTTTAACCAGAATCTTCATTCCTGCTTCACTATATGACCAAGTCTTGAGTGCCATAGCTTTGTCTTATCTTGAGATCCTTCTGAAACATGTGCCTCTGCTTGAATTACTTTCCCATCCAAGTAATAAAGCCCTTGGTTGTATGTTCCAGATATTACTTTCTGATTATCTTTGTAGAAGCTGATTGTGAAGTCCTTTCCTGAGTATGAACAACCTGACTTTTCTAACATCCCATAGGATATAAGATTTCTTCCCATCTCTGGCATGTACTTTACTCCTGACAGAACAACTTTAGTCTGATCCTGATTTACAATCTGAATTTTCCCTATTCCTTTTACAACACTGTGAGTATTGTTTCCCATGTATACTTTGCCACCATCAAATTCTTATAAATCAAAGAGTAAATCTTTATTGGGAGTAATGTGAAAGGTACAACCTGAGTCAAGAACCCATTGATCCTTTGTATCTGTAGGACTGACTGATAGCACTAGAGGATCATTCTTTGAATTTTCTGCAAGATTTGCAGTTTCAGTCTTCTGATAGCCTCCTTTATTCTTTCATTGTGGACACTCACTCTTCCAGTGTCCTTCCTTTCCACATACAAAACAACCTCCTTTTGTTGTTTTCCCTCTAGGTTTAGATTTACTTCTGCCACGACTTGAGTTCCTGTTCTTTCCATTGTTGTTTCCTTTCTTTTCTGACCTGCCACGAGATTCCACATAGAGTCCTTCATTATTAGCTTGCTTGTTGAGTAAACCCCTCTGTTTTAACTCTGCTTCCTTCCTAAACCCACCCCTCTGTTTTAACTCTGCTTCCTTCCTAAACCCTCCTTCAGTACTCACCTTCTCTTCCTCTGGTTCCTCAAGAACTGATAACAGACCATTCAACTCAAGTTGACCAAGAAACTTATATTTCCAGAGGGTGAAATCTCCTTTACCATCAAACTCTTTCATCTCAAATTTACACTGCATAGGCTCCATCTTCCCAGATCCTATTAATTCCTTTAGAATCTTTAAGAAACTAACCAAAATTGATGATCTTACTTTTACGATGGAACATGAATTGTTGGTAATTTCAAGATCCGAGACGTCTTCTTCAACACAGAGGTGATCGTTGATGATCGCCGGTGATCGCTGATGTAACCTAGGTAAGTTCTTCTCTGATAAATTGCTACGCTTCTCCTTCTCGTGCTGATGTAACCTAGGTAAGTTCTTCTCTGATAAATTGCTACGCTTCTCCTTCTCGTAATCTGCCTTAACCGTAAGGCTCTGATACCACTTGTAGGTTCTATGGACCAAGACACCACGAGACTTGATTTGCAAGAAAGCACCAAGAACACCAAAGAAATGATTACCCATTTCACTCCAAGGTGGAGCTACGTCTGGGGGGAGTGGAGGCTCCCGTCACTACTCTTCTGTTGCCGGAAATAACCTCCGGCGAGGGTTACAGAATCACTCTCTCTGTATCTCTCTGTTACAAACAAGACTCGTCACACTTCTTAACTTAGACGAAGACTTACTTATAAACATAAAGAGATAAACTTCTAATGGGCCTAAGAAACTTGAGCAGGCCCAATGGCTTATGGACTCAAACACTCTCAATATATTAGTCAAAATAATACATCAAATATACTATATATATAATAACGGTTTTTTTTTAAAAAAAATAGCCTGTAAAAATTTGGGAATACCAGACAAATGCTTCGTTTGAATATTAATAGTTCGTTCGTGATTCTAGTATATCATACTAATGTAGAAGATCGCTTAAATCACGTTGTAGATATCTTAAAATAGTGTTTAAAAAATTTAGAAATAAACGATTAGATTTCTTTTTTGGTCTATATCATTAAATTGTGAATAAATAAAAATTATTTTTTCAGGTTCTATAAAATATTTTGCTACATCATATCCAAGAAAACATGTATTTAAGAAATAACAAGCAGAAATATCTTTTTTTTATTAAAAAGGAAATTGTCTGATAAATAAAAGAAATGAGGTAAAAGAAAATAAATAATGAGACTATAATTTGAAAAGTCTTAGCGTGCAGAGATTTTAGTTAGAATCAGAAGAAAATGAAAGAGAAATAACAAAGAAGAAACAGACAAAAACATTGAACACCGATGCTTTTGTCTTTATTAGCCTATAAGACTATAAACCTAAACCCTAATATAGTTTCAAAAGAATAAGACACTAGACCTTGAATATCTCAACTGCTTTTAACCAGTTTAACATCTTTCTCTGTCTTATCACTTTGCATTCATCATCAAGATATCTCAACTGCTTTTAACCAGTTTAACATCTTTCTCTGTCTTATCACTTTGCATTCATCATCAAGTCGTCATCATGTTTTTATTTACAGAGGTTAGTCCAGACTTGTAGACTGGATACGGTTTTAACAGTCTGACCGTCCGTAGGATCATTCATCATTGTGGGCCTTTCGAATTATAGACCAGAATAGTAATGAAATAAAGTAATGTTTTCACGACCCAATGTGATGTTAGCTAATTTGTACTACAGCCATTAGTTTATTGTTAGGAATTGCTAACACAAGGCCGGTCTTGGGCCAAGCATTTAAACATTTATGCTACTACTTGTTCACTGGGCCAAGAGATCACTTAGCTGGGATATCTGATAACTGTTTCTATGTCCCAGTAAAATACCCTGAATTCAAGCTAAACTTACAAAAATATTCAAATAGAACCTCAACTCTTAAATCCGAAAAATCAAAACCGCATCTGAACCAAACCAGAAAAATGGCCAAAAATAATCTGTATATTTTTCATTCAGTATTTTCATTTCCGAACTATTACACTAGGCAAAATTTAACATAAGTAACGTAATAATTCAAATTTTCTATCTAAACGATAATTTTTTTTGTCAATTTCAACTAATACCGTCATTAAACCGTTAGATAACACTGATTAGAACACCACGTCACGTGATTATGTGACTAATTTATTAGAAAAAAAAACAGTATCAGAAATAAAAACATGAACAAGTATTGGAGAGATGTACTTATTTGTTTTAACTAAAAAGACCTCATTGGCAAAAAAAAAAAAAGTCACGTGATTATGTGACTAATTTATTAGAAAAAAAAACAGTATCAGAAATAAAAACATGAACAAGTATTGGAGAGATGTACTTATTTGTTTTAACTAAAAAGACCTCATTGGCAAAAAAAAAAAAATTAAAAAGACCTTTGTATCAACTTTCTAATCGTTTGGCAAAAATGAATTTTATTTTCAAACGATTGGAAAAAAACAACAACAAACAAATTTCTTATCTTTTTAGGTTTTTCAATCTTATCGTGTTGCTTCATATATTATAAATCACATTATCGTTTAACTTTTGTTTATTAATTTTTTTCAATCTTATCGTGTTGCTTCATATATTATAAATCACATTATCGTTTAACTTTTGTTTATTAATTTTTCTGGTCAAGGAAGATACTTCATTCATTAATCAAATTATAGAGATTACATCAATGTTTTGACAAAAAAAAAAAGATTACATCAATGAAGAGAAACAAACTACTACACGAAGCGTTCAAACGATAAACAACATAACAATAAGATAGGGCTTTGAGAAGCAAAACGAAAGGAAGAATATCTAGCACGATACAACTAATCTTCCGAAGGCTCAAGTGTACGAGACATTCAAAGGAGCCAAGCATATGGGACAGTAGGGAATCAAAAACAATGGTTCGCCTTTATACTGTTTGAATTACGATTCCATTCTCTAATGAGGTTATGTATCGTTGAACGGTTGGGAACCGTTCCGGATTTACCATGCTATACATTAGGAGCAAAGCGATAATACTCTCACTTATACGGGAAAACTCAACCGCTAAGAAGGTTGTTAGAAATGTAAGACGTTCACAGCTAAAACGTGTCTTAGATCAAATCGTTGGACATCTAATTCCAAATAAACTTGAGAAAACCAACCACCTAGATAAGTATCTAACACGAGTACCATCTGACCAATCAAGAGATATGAACCCTAGGGGATTCCAACTAATAATCATATTAGTCTAATAAGGCTATCCGAAAAGGCCACTGAATACTAATACTATAAAGAACTAAACCCATATTAGAAGAAGAAATCTCTTTATTGATATTCAAAATCGTCGATTACAGAAGAAGAGAATTCCAGAACTCACACAAGCATCAAGAACAGCTCATGAGAGCACTTAGAATCTCCAAACGTTAATCTGTTCAATTTAATCTAACGGAAAAGTAAAACTAATCTTAAATACTAAACCCCAACCGGTTTAGTATAACACAAAATAACCAAACTAATAAAACCAACTGAACCTTATAATTCCAATAAAACGTTAATCTGTTCAATTTAATCTAACGGAAAAGTAAAACTAATCTTAAATACTAAACCCCAACCGGTTTAGTATAACACAAAATAACCAAACTAATAAAACCAACTGAACCTTATAATTCCAATACCCTCCCCTCAAGATGGAAGATACAGATTGTGTAATTCCATTTTGGAAGTAAGAGTCTTGAACAGAGATGGCTGAACTGGTTTATCTTGAACAGAGATGGCTGAACTGGTTTAGTAAAGACATCTGCAATTTGATTTCCTGAGTTGACATGAAGAAGCTTGAAAAATCCTGATTGTAATCTTTCCCTAACCACATGACAATCATTTTCAATGTGTTTTGTTCTTTCATGATAAACTGGATTGTTAGCAATATGTAAAGCTGACTGGTTATCACAAAATAAGACTGAAGAAGAGGTGGGAATACTCCTGAGATCATGAAGCAAAGCTGTGATCCAGACCATCTCACAAGTAGCATCGGCTAAAGCTCTATATTCAGCCTCAAAGCTGCTTCTAGAGACAGTGTGTTGCTTCTTTGATTTCCATGATACTAGAGAATTGCCTAAAAACATACAATAACCTGTTACAGATCTCCTAGTGTCAGGACAAGTCGCCCCTGAGATCATGAAGCAAAGCTGTGATCCAGACCATCTCACAAGTAGCATCGGCTAAAGCTCTATATTCAGCCTCAAAGCTGCTTCTAGAGACAGTGTGTTGCTTCTTTGATTTCCATGATACTAGAGAATTGCCTAAAAACATACAATAACCTGTTACAGATCTCCTAGTGTCAGGACAAGTCGCCCAATCAGCATCTGAGAAAGCCGTGAGTTTGATATCAGAATCTGAAGAGTAAATAATCCTTGTCCTGGACTCCGTTTCAAGTGTTTGAGAACCCTGTAAGCAGCTTGTAAGTAGGGGTGGGCGCGGGACGGGTACTTGCTATTTTCACCCGGCTTGTTACTTGGTTTGGCAAGACAAGTAATGAAAATTTTCGGCTTGATACTTGGCTTGCCGGAAACAAGTACCCGCCTTAACAAGTACTTGTTGAAAATATCGAGACTTGCGAGTACTTGTCCCACAACAAGTACTTGCAAGTAACGGGTATTTGTTATATTTGTTATATTTATTTTAAATTATTTGAATATATAGCATTTGAATATATAGCAAGTATTTTTTGTAGATAATGTATGTTTTTTTTTGCGAGTAACGAGTATTTTTTTTGTGGGTAGTGAATATATTTTACAAATAACAAATATATATTGAGGTACCGGATAATATTT
>CM071716.1:16871411-16882470 GCA_036630335.1 Physaria fendleri | reverse complement strand
AGAAAAAGAAACAAAACTAAACAGAAAAACACCTAAAAACTGGACAAATAATCGGTATATCACATACTCACTACGATCTTCCTTATTGATACTCTTGAAGGGGCAGCGATACTGATCATGACTAATGCGTTTGCACTCAAAACAACATTTGGCGAGCTTCATAGAAGTGAAATCCAGAGTAAAAGGAGCACACCCGGGAAAACAAAATGCTTCCCTGAAAATGAGAGGTTCATCTATATGAACCCAAATTTGTGCTTGCACACATTCAATGGATTTCAGAGATTTCGCATGAAGAATAACCGCTTCCACCTTACCAATATTCTTCCCAATTTCCCGCACAATACCTTCTTTTACTTTGTGAGGTGGTAGACCACTGATGCGCACCTAAAAGAGGACATGTTCCAAGTAATGTGGACCTGGATTGGGAGTCCATTTTTCACCCGTTAGGATCCAATCATTAACATACCAAGGACCATTTTCCAGAGCTATCTTCAGAATTTCTTCATTTAGAAAATGAAATTGTGCACGGTCCTTCCCTATGGCTCTTCCTGAGATTTAAGATTCCATCTTCAAAATCCGAGGGAGAGCATCACATAATCCGATACCGAGATACTTGCCAAGTTAAGGATACACACCACCGTACTCTTTTAATTCGCCTTGATTAATTGAGTATCATCCGTTTCAGAAAGCATGGTGGCTGCCGACAGATCCACCTTTTCTGCATCTCGCAGTTTCTTAATCAGATTATCATCTCGTCTGTTGTATTGGTGTGACATCGTGTTGAGAACAGAAACTGAGAAGAGAGATCCAAAATTTAGATTTTCTTTGTGAATCACTCAAGGTTGTCGTTGAGTACCAAGTGAAACCAAAAAAATCTAACACAATACTAGGAATCCCGAAAAATCGCCGTAATCTCGAAGAAAGTTAAAAAAACAAAGGAGAAAAAGAAGGTGAGAAAAACGTGGAAGATGGTTTAAAGGAGACAAGGAGAGATGTGAGAAAGGGACAAAAGAGAAAAGGATTTAAAGGGGAAAAGAATAAAGAAGTGGGGCTTCGAGAAGACGGCGACAAGGAACCCTAGCCGCCATCGCCTTTTTAATGGCGACTACAGTATCTAATTTCTCACCCACTACTTGGTCTTCTTAAATCCTACTTCTCACTTGCCAAGGAGATAAACTAATCAATTTTCTGGAATCTCAACAATAACGATTTTTTTTTGTCGACTTCACTCTTTCGAGTTACCCATTCCATTTTATAAGCAATGGCTCTTTGTCGATTCTCCCTTCTTTAGCTAATTGATCAGCTTCATGATTAGATTTGTAGGGGATGTGTCTAAAGGAGTATTGTAGGCTGTGTTTTCTGCAAAGAGCAATGATATGTTCAATCATGGATAGACGATGATGATCTGGATGGGTAGTGACTCGGGTTAGATTATGCAGCTCAGGAGTGTCATAAACAGTTTTTGGATCTCCAAGGCACCCAAGCCTAGCTTAAACAGTTGAAATATTGCTTCACGGAGAGCAAATGCCTCGGCTTGTGTAGGATCATATATATATATATATATATATATATATAGAAGTATCAACCTGTAAAAGGCAAGTAAAGAGGTTTTCCATGGAGTATCTTTTTGTTGTTGCCAATTAAAACCAAAGTGTTCTGTGGAAGATATCCAAGAAGCGTCAGTTAAACATGTATAGCTGTGAGAAGAACAAGAGATAGTGCTCGTATCCGAGGAAGTAGATTCTCTTGTGTTATAAGACACTTGTTGAGACTTCTCCCATATTTGATGATCCATAATGGCTTGGTTAATAATGTGAGATAAAGGCGATCGTTTGTTTCAAATTAACGAATTTAACATGATATAATTATTGAAAGAAAACTGTGTATTTTTTTTTTTTAATAGAAAAATGTAATTAGCCAAAAAAAAAAAAAAACTTTTTTTTTAATAGAAAAATGTAATTAGCCAAAAAAAAAAAAAAACTGAATGTTTAGTTATCCTTATTTTCTTTTGAAAGTACTCCTTCACTTAAAGTTCAAAACCAAGCAGGACATATATCTTCATGTGTCCCTCTTGTTATCTTTCTTTCTTTGTTTCTTCAATTTCGCAGCTTACGGTGCTTCAAATCTGCTGAAGAGTATGGGAAGAGATAAGCGAGAGAGCAAGATGTAGAGAAGGGGGGAAAAGGAATGTGAAAACAGCCGATAACAATGTCTTGTGACAAAAGATTCAATAGGAGTCACAGGAAGAGATTCAAATAAGTGATGGGGTTTGATATTTGATTAGGCCTTGATAATCTATCATATAAAAGGTTGTTTATTTAAATATGTATCCTTTACATTTATGATTGTCTCGTTTATGTGGCAATGCTCAGAGAATTCATTCACATGAATGGTTCATTCATTAGTGCATTTGCACATGCTGACAGGACCCTCTCTCAAAACAAAAGATTTCCATCCATGTTCTCGCGTCTTTGTCCAAGTTATTTCAACAACATTATGTATCGCTACGAAATAGACATTTTTTTTTTTTTTTGGTATAGCCACGAAATACACACACAAAAAAAAAAAATGTTTCTAATAATATAAGGTCTAGAATTAACCACAAAAAAATTAAAGCATGATTAAGACAGATGGAATAGAATCTAAAATAGTTGAAAAGTGAATAGTATAGAATTTGTAGCATCAACATAAGACAGTCGACGCATCTTATCTTCAGGCATCATACATGTATGGAAATATATATCCACCTGTGATTTAAATTCATCGTTTTGGAGGAATGAAGACAAAATAATATCAGATATCAACTTTTTGTTAAATACACTTTTCTTTTTGGTTGAAATAATAAACAAAAGCGTTTCTTAGTTTTTCAAGAAGTTGCCGACCAAAAAAAAAGAATTTCAAGAAGTTGTTTTCATTAAAGGAATATGAAGCATGAAAACTCACGAGATGTATAGTACTGAGAAAAAACAAGAGTAGTATTTGGAGGGTCTCAATGTTAAGTAATTCCGATCAATGACTAATTAGTTTACATATATATATATGTATGAAATCTTAACATGGAAGAATGGAGAACGAAGTAGAGCCAAAGTCAACTTGCCAGACACAAATCAACAGATTGTATAATCATTACAATGTCATAAACCGGTTGTGTTTAAACCGGCAAGTCATCCTTGGCTCAGCTCCATTCTTTATTCCTTCATGCAAGTTTGGATTATAAGTCTGGTGAATGGTTAGACTCCAATGGACCAGAGACCTCTACGAGTAGCATCAATAGGCAACATCAATATCAAATTATGACAACGTTCCATAATTGATATAGATATTGACTACGCTTCTACTCGTACAGATCTATGGTCCATTGGGATCTAACCATGACCAGACTTGTAATCCAACACTGCAATAACTGCTATACCATCGACTAGATGATCCTATTCAGGACACACCTTCAACAACCTGCGTTCTGAACCTTCAGAAACCTATTAAGAATGACAAATAAGTTTGTGAGAGAAGTGATTGTGAGTAAGGAAAAAATTGGCGAGAGGAGTGTGTGACACTGAAGGACGCTATAAATTTTTCTATTAATTTTCAGATGAATTACTCAATAAAATTACAAGTGATTTATATAGGTCAACAAAAGATTCTAGACTTACATACGTCATAACAAAGATAAGAATTTCGGATTACGGAGATTTATATCAACTAATAGAAGGTTTTAAACTCCGACACGTCATACAACGGATAAGAATATTGGATTACAAAGATTTATATAGAGAAATAGAAAAATATAGACTTTGACACGTAGTACAAAAAGATAATAATTTCAAATTACTAATACAAGATTATAGATTTCGACACGTCTTACTAAAGAATAAAAATTTCGAATAACAAAGATTTATATCAACCGATAGAAGATTTTAGATTTCAACACGTCACACAAAAACAAAAAGATAAGAATTTTAGATTACAAATACCAATAAAAGATTCTGGAATTCAACACGTCATACAGAAAATTAGATTTCTAACCAATAGAAAATCTACACGTCACAGAAAATGAGAAAAAATTCGATATATTATGCAAAAGGCGTTGCGTTTACGGGACCAAAAAGACAATAAGTTTGTTTTGGGCTCATTTCTTTTTGGCCCATTTTGTGTTTATAATCAAAACCATGTATTTTGCTTCATCCCTTTACTCGGAACATTTTCTCTCCTTCACTTTTCATGTCACACTCTTCTTCACTACAAAACCAACAATAAAACGTTTTTCTTCTAGTTCAAGCGCATAGGCTTGTTCGCCTCAGAGTCCTAGTCGAAATTTTATGGGAGTATTTTACTATCTCGAATGTGGGAAAGGAAAAATAAGATTGTATTCAACGAAATGTAATTGTCGAGGGAAGAAACCCGCCAATTACCCCTATCACGCAGTTTCTGAGGAATGCAAACAAAGTAACATTACCCAATAACTCAGTTTTTTTTTTGGAGAAGTTGAAGTATCTAGAATCTAATCAGGGCCGTTCCAATGTTTTTGAATGCCCTAGGCAAAAAAATATTTTTTATGCCTTTATAGTAGCGTTATACAAAAAATAATATAAAACTGTTTACGAAAACATTTATGAAAATATTTTTTAAATTTTTTGATGCCCTTAAAACCTTATATGTTTATAAATTTTAAAAATTTAGGTCGAAAATGCCTTAAAATTTATAAATTTTAAAAATTTAGGTCGAAAATGCCTTAAAATGCCTTTAAATATCTATAAATCTTTAAAAGTTGTATGTAAAATATGTCCCCGAAACTGTGATGCCCTAGGCGACCGCCTACCTCGCCTATGCTCCGGAACGGCCCTGAATCTAATATGGAAGAATAGAGAACAACGCAGAGCCAAGGTTGCCAGACACAAATCAACAGATTTGTATGAATGAGACATTAATCAAATTAATGAAATGAACTGGTTTTGTTAAATCCTGAAAGTCATCCTTGGCCCAGCTCCGTTTTTTATTCATTTATGCAGGCCGTTTCGAACGGATTGAAGGTCCTGTGTTAATCCGAAAAATGAGTCTTTAAGTTTTAAGAATCAGTTTTTAAAATAGAAGTTATAAAAATATTGGGTCCTTTAATTTTTACCAAAAACAAAAATAGGTCCTTTAATCTTCACCAAAAATAAAAATGGGCCCTTTAATCTTTAACAAAAACAAAAAATAGATAAAAATGAACCCTTTAATCTTTAACAAAAATAGACTAAAATTTTTTGGGACCTGTATCCCATGTAACATATGCTAAATACCGACCCTGCATTTATGCAAGATTCTCTGATACAACCATATCATCTTCTTTCGATCACTATCCAGCTACTTTGTTTCTTGACTCTTGTGTTGTGGTAAAACCTACTCGAGATGTATCGGTATTTATAGGCATACACAAATACACAGATCCAAGAACGCTCTTTATTTATTTTTTTTTTTACAGGACTAACAATTTTTTTTTTTTTTTTTTTTTTTTTTTTTTTTTTTTTTTTTTTTTTTTTTTTTTTTTTTTTTTTTTTTTTTTTTTTTTTTTGTCTGATGAGGGGATTATAGCCATCTGATCCTGTAGGATTGGTTTGAACTTCTTGCTTCTTTGGCTAATTGATCCGCCTCCTGATTTAGACTCCGTGGGAGGTATGAGAATTCACATTTGTCTCCATTGCCCTTTTGATAGGATTTGATATCTTCAAGTAGACTTGCTACTTGTGAAGAGTGGCTGAAGTTAATTTGTGCTGATCCTGATCTCTAGAGCGAAATGAAGAGTTCCTGAGCATCTCCCTTATATGAAACAGACCTGTAATTCAAGGTTGTGATCATGGAAATAGCTTCCCTTAGAGCAACAGCTTCAGCTTCTAAGGGGGTGGCTGTCGGAAAAAATGATCCAGAGCCTTGAATTAAGATGCTATTATTGGAGTCTTTAAGTAACCAGCCAATGCTAATAGGGTCTTTGGGAGAAATCCAAGATGCATCCGAACAGCACGTGAATCGTGTGTTATCAGGTCCCTCTGTCAATCTCTGTCTTGCAGAATGTGATTGGAGAGAACTATTGGATTGCTTATGGATTGTGTTCCAAGCTTTATGGTCCGCAATGGCTAGTTGTATGGTGATTGGAATCGGTTGGCGAGTTTGGTTGAAGTGGAGCTGATTCCTCTTCTTCCAGATATGCCATCCGACAAAAAACAGAAAGGTCATTTCATCTTTGTTCTTTGAGAACCAAGAGTCTGCCAGGAAATCAAAAATGGTGGTCTGATGAGTGTGGTGGAGGTTTAGTGAGGATAGGTTCCAAATTTCCTGGGAGACTCTACAGTTGAATAATAAGTGGTTTAGAGTTTCTTCTTTTTCTTTGCATAGTAGGCATGTTGTGTCTACAGGAGTTCGTTTTTGGTGAAGATTAGTGAGGACTGGTAAGGCATTGTTCAATGCTTTCCACCAAAACACTTTAATCTTGGGAGGTATGTTCATCTTCCATATTTTACTTGAGAGTCTTGTGGTTACCTCTTGCGTTGATGAAGTAGGTTGATCTTTGGTTATTTTGTTTGTGGTCATATATCCTGATTTTACAGAGTATGTTCCTGTATTTGTTAGGGGCCAATATAATCTGTCTCTCTGTGACGTTATGCTTGGTTTCACCTGTAAGACGAGTGGAACATCTCTATGGTGGATATATTGGTTGACCTTTGCTAAGTCCCAGAGTCTTTTATGCGGGTACATAAGATCGCTGGGTGTTGTGAGTAGTTTTGCTGCTTCGTTGTTGCTGGGTCTTGGTGCTCTAGCTGGGGTTGTATTGAGCCAGTGATCTCGCCATATATTAACTTGTTTGCCTGAGCCTATCATCCATGTCGTGTAGGGTTTAAGGAGAGAGGCGCCTGCTTGAATGCTCCTCCACCCCAAGCTGGAGGTTGAAGGAATTCTGGCCGTAAGAAGGGAAGTTTTCCTATGGTACTTTGCTTTAATGATTCTGGCTAGTAGTGAGGATGGGTCTGAGATGAGACGCCAGGCTTGTTTTGCCAAGAGGGCGTGGTTGAAAAAGTTTAGGTTTTTAAAGCCTATTCCTCCTAGGCATTTTGGTAGAGTGATCTTGGACCATTTAATCCAGGGTATTGGTTTTTTCTCCTTTGAAGAGGACCACCAGAATTTCCTTATTATTTTGTCTATGTCAGAGATGAGAGTTTGAGGTAGTAAGAAGCACTGCATTGTGTATGTTGGAAGGGCTTGGATTACTGCTTTTATGAGTGTTTCTTTACCTGCAGGAGAGAGGAATTTAGTTATCCAGTTCTTGACTTGTGCTTCAATTCTGGTGAGGATGTATCGAAAGTTTTCTTTTTTGGTGTTCATGTTGCAATCCGGGATGCCTAGATACTTTCCAAAGCCGCTTGTGTGAGGTATGTCTAGAATGGTACTTATCTCCTTTCTTAGGGATTTATCTTTCAGATAACCAAAGCTTATGGCTGATTTAGTAAAGTTTACTTTTTGTCCTGACATTGCAGCATAAATGCTGAGTAGTTCTTTAAGGGATTGGCATTCCTTCGTTGTAGCTCTACAGAAGATTAGTGAGTCGTCTGCAAACAGAAGGTGGGTTATGGGAGGTGCTGTGGAGGCAGCTTTAAAGCCATGGATTTTGTTCTGCTTAGTGGCTTGATGCAGCAGGTGAGAGAGACCTTTCGTACAAATGAGGTATAGGTATGGCGATAGTGGGTCGCCCTGTCTCAAGCCACAATTGGGGGTGAAGGTTTCAGTGGGAAGGCCATTGAAGAGTATGGAGTAAGATGTAGATGTGACATAGGCCATTATCCATTTTATCCAAGTAGAGTGGAAGCCTAGTCTCTTTAGTATTTCCTTTAGGTAATCCCATCTTACCTTGTCAAATGCTTTAGTTATGTCCAGTTTGATGGCCACAGAAGGTTCTTTCCGTCTTCTTGTTTTCAATGAATGTAAGAGTTCATGGGCAATAAGGATATTGTCAGTGATGTTCCTGTCTGGTAGGAAAGCTGATTGGTTGGGAGTAATGATGTTGTTTAGACAAGGCTTTAGTCTGTTGGCTAGAACTTTGGAAACTATTTTTGCTAAGGTGTTACAAAGACTAATCGGCCTTAGTTGTGAAGGGTTGTTTGGTGGTATTACTTTCGGGATTAGACAGAGATGAGTTAAGTTCATACCTTCAGGTAGATGACCACTATTCATGTATTACTTTCGGGATTAGACAGAGATGAGTTAAGTTCATACCTTCAGGTAGATGACCACTATTCATAAATGTTGAAGTAGCGGTGATAACAGCAGGGGCCAGAATATTCCAGTTCTGCTGAAAAAACCCTGAGGTTAGTCCATCGGGGCCCGGAGCCTTAGCTGGATTTATTTGAAACAGGACTGCTTTGACCTCCATCTCTGTTAGGGGGGCTATAAGATCTTGATTCATTTGTTTTGTTACTTTGGGTGGAAGAGATGCTAAAGCAGTAAAGTCTGGTGTTTGGTCTTCCTTGGAGTAGATAGATTTGAAGTGTTTAATGAGTAGTTCTTGTAGCTGTATAGGATTGGTGAGTGTGTTACCATGTTCGTCTTGGAGTGATAGTATGCGATTCATCTTTCTCCTTTGTTGAGTATAAGCATGGAAAAATTTTGTATTCTTATCTCCTAGCTTTAGCCAATTTAGTCTACTCTTTTCTTTCCAATGGATTTCCTCTTGCTGGTATAGGTTACCTAGTTGAGACTTGATCAAAGTTGCTGTAGCAAAATCTGGGATGGTTTGTGATAGAACATTCTTGATTTTTTGCTTTAGAGTGTTGATGTTCTTTTCTGCATTTGGGATGTTTGCCTTTTGCCATGTTGCCAGTTCTGAGGATAAGCATTCAAAAAGCTTTTGCGTTGATGAGTCTGGTTTTTGGGTCTTGATTTTTGTCCATGCTTCCTGAAGAAATTGACTGAAACCTTCTTTCTGTTGGCAGCGTTCCGTGAATCTGAAGATTCTTTGTGTTCGTCTTGGATTTGAATGAAGATTCACTAAGAGAGGTCTATGGTCTGATCCATACCAATCTTGGAGTTCTGATTCTGCTGTGGGGTATTTGTTTAGCCAGGTCTGAGTTGCAAATGATCTATCTATCCTTGTTTGCACTTGGTGGTTGTATCGTTTTCCATACCAAGTGAATTTCCCTCCTTTGGTTACTAATGGCTGTACTTGCAATGTAACTAGTAAAGAGTTGAAGAGCTTACAGCTTGAGAGTGTGCGTTTTGGACCTCCTAATTTGTCTCCTGGGTCAGCTATGTCGTTGAAGTCTCCAAGGAGGAGGAGGGGGTCGTATTGGAATGATCCTCGTTTGACATCTTCTATAATCGTTTGCCATAGTTGTTTTCGTGGCTTTCTTTCAGGTGGACCATATATATACATTATGTAGTAATAGTTTAAACCCTCTTTGATTTTCATTACATTGTAGTTTAAGCTAGGGTTAAAAACAAAAGTAAGGTCGATATAGTCTTTCCAAAATATTGCTAGTCCACCGCTGCGACCATCAGCGGGAACAATACACGACTTACCGAAACCTAAAGAAGTACCAAACTTACTAACAAAAGATGTTTTATTTTTTGTTTCTACGAGCATAATTATATCAGGCTTTAGTCTCCGGTTCATCTCACGGAGCTGGCTCATTGTCAGGGTGCGCCTCAACCCCTGACAATTCCAATGTAGTAGACTCATTCTGCCCTAGGTGACTGACAGCCAGCCACCGAATCCTCATGAGTTTTTGGGGGAGAAGCGTCGTACTGGTACTGTCTGGCTCTTACACAGCGGGGAGAGAGGCAATCTGGGTCGTGGTCCGGCTTGCGCTTGCGGGAGGGTGAGCCCTGCTCAAACCCAGAAGACTGATTGAGATGGAGGGTGCCTGCTTCCTGGACGACTATCGGAGCTTCCTGATGTTCCATGGGAGGAGTGGGGATTGGCGCATTAACCTGAGACTGTGTGTTTGGGGGTTGGTCTATGATGATTTGATCTTCTGAGTCTTCTGTCTGGCGAGACGTGGATGACAAGGAAGGTACCGGAACCCAAACCCTTAGCGGGCCACCAGATCTCCTCGGTGGATGGGACGATGAGCCTTAGTTATGAGAGGAGTGGGCTTCAGAGTTTGGGCTTCGCGGACTAGTAGGCGGGCCTATCGGTCCAAAGTTTGGTGAGTTTGAACGCCAGGGTTGAAAGGATCTGTAACCTGGGCCTGCTCTTCTTGGGCCTCGACCATGGAATGGGCCCAACATCGGCCTTGGTTGTTGGATCATTAGTGGTGCCGGAGGAAGTCTAGGAACTTGGACAGAGACTGGCGGAAGTGAGCCTTGGAGCGCCGTGTTCGACATCGGTGAGTTAACAAGAGCGTTCTGAACATTACCCGGATTCTCAGGTCCATAGCGCCGTGTTCGACATCGGTGAGTTAACAAGAGCGTTCTGAACATTACCCGGATTCTCAGGTCCATGTCCTCCATTGTGTTGACGGTTTGCTAGGTCACATTCAGCTTGGTCATGTAACAAAGCACCACAAAGGGAACAGAAGTTTCTGAGTCTCTCGTAGAAGAACTGCACTAGGATCGGCTCGTTTTCTTCTGCAAAGTGGATCCTCTGAGCAAAGCGAAGTCTGGCTTGGACATTGATTCTCACTCTGACCATGGGGTCGGTGACGTTAGGCCTTGTNNNTCTTGCAGGTAATTAGCTGAGCCTCTGTTGGCCCAAAGATCCACAGCTATGAGCCATCCCCGATAGGTCCAGGGTTCATTTTCATGGATCATTACCATTCTTTCTTCATTGTCGAAGAAAACTTGGATTGTTCCGTTTTCTTGTATGATAGCTGAGCCACGTCCATCAATTCTCNNGAGTACAGCTGGGTTTGTCGCGACAGGAAACGAGGAGGATCCGCTGCTCCGAGGGACATTTGAGAGATTGCCTGAGTGATTTGGTCAGCCATTGGCGAGTGAGAGTAGTAGAAGATGGGAAGATGAGTTGAGCTTTCATGTCGAGGGTCAAGTTTCTTAAATAGAGGTGGTTCTGAGCTTAGGTTTGGGGCGCATGCAA
>CM071716.1:16776705-16790672 GCA_036630335.1 Physaria fendleri | reverse complement strand
ATTGTAAATCTAATAATATATCAAACTAAACCGAACCAAATTATATTAAAATTTTCTTTTCGATTTCTGTAATCCCTAAACCAAAATCCAAGTATTCTAATAGTACTAATCCTTAGTTGAAATACCGGATTATTGTTTCAACCACCAAATTAGGTCCACGTATATCCAACAATCGTAATTATGACTTTCCCTACCTACCCTTCTCTTTCTCTTATATATATAACTAAACCTAACACCTCTATGTGCACTTATTATCAATCAAACCCAAACGCAAACCATGTTTTGCTCCACCGCTTCTCCCTTACCCACCGTCACAAAACTTGAGATCGATTGTGTTACTTCACAAAACTTGAGATCGATTGTGTTACTTTTGAACCGTCCGTCAAGTCACCAGCTTCATCCAATCCACTTTTTCTCGGTGGCGCAGGTTAATTAACACTAACCCTTGTTTTGCTCTCTGTTCTTGATACTACTACCCTTGTTTTGCTCTCTGTTCTTGATCTGTTGCTAATTTACGCAGGTGTACGAGGTTTGGATATTGAAGGAAAGTTTGTGGTTTTCACTTTCATCGGAGTGTATCTTGATGCTAGTGCCGTACCATCACTCTCTGTTAAGTGGAAAGGCAAAACTACTGAAGAATTAACGGGATCTGTTCCTTTCTTCCGTGAAATAGTCACAGGTCAAGCAAATTTAAAAGCCTAGGGCATCACATATTTAAAAGCATATCTTAAATATTTTTTTGGAAAATTATATATTTAAAGTTATTTTTCAACTTAAATTTTCAAAATTTATATTTTTTAATTTTAAGAGCATCAATTTTCTATAAATAATTTATTAATATATATATATATATAATGCATTTCTTTTTTTTTTATGTTTATGTACTTTTTTCTCGTTTGTTCTCTGTTTTGAATCTTTATGATTTGGTCTTTGTATAGGTGCGTTTGAGAAATTTATAAAGGTGACTATGAAACTACCATTAACGGGACAACAATATTCAGAGAAAGTTACGGAGAATTGTGTAGCAATATGGAAAGCGTTAGGGATTTACACAGATTGTGAGGCCAAAGCTGTTGAGAAGTTTAAAGAGGTTTTCAAGAATGAGATTTTCCCACCTGGCTCTTCCATACTCTTCGCTATCTCCCCTGACGGTTCTCTCACGGTACTAATTTATCTTTTGCGTTTGTGTTTACATGTTTCCAATGAAAGTATTAACTTTGAATTAAAATTATATCTTTTGCGTTTGTGTTTACATGTTTCCAATGAAAGTATTAACTTTGAATTAATGTTCATCAGATTGCATTTACCAAAGACGATCAGATTCCTGAAACTGGAAATGCTGTGATAGAGAATAAGTTGTTGGCAGAGGCGGTTCTTGAATCCATCATCGGGAAAAATGGAGTATCTCCTGCGACTAGGCTTAGTCTTGGTCAGAGATTAGCTCAGCTTTTGAATGAAAACAATGTCGAAGTTGAAGCTAGGGTTGTCTCCATTGGAGATAAAGTGGCTAAAGAGAACTAAAATATTTGAGATTTTTTTTCTTTTTTTTTGGATATTTCTTTTTAGATTTTTCTTGCGTATTTATTGGGATTTTATGTTCTAAATCAAGAAGCTTAACAATCTCCTGTGTTGAGAGTTATCAACTTATCTTAATGCAAGAAGATCTTCTTATCCTTATATGCTTACTGTTGAAGAAACCCTAATGTTTGCTGCTGAAGAGAGAGAGAGTTGAAACCCTAATAGATCAATTAGGGCTTAGAAATTATTAACCCTTTATCCAAAAAAATTTAGGGCTTAGAAATGTTAAAACACTAGGATCAGTATCGAGTACCCAAAGACGAGACAGGTCATCTAGGTTTGTTTCAGTAAAGAGTACGGATTATAAGGCCCGGCCCATTAGAATGAAACATTACTAGGTTTGTTTCAGTAAAGAGTACGGATTATAAGGCCCGGCCCATTAGAATGAAACATTAAACCACTGGTTCCCTTGGGCCTTGGTGCTGACCCGACCCGCATGCTTCTATCTATTAAGCTGGGTAAAGTTGTAAAAATATGTGGGCCTTGGTGCTGACCCGACCCGCATGCTTCTATCTATTAAGCTGGGTAAAGTTGTAAAAATATGCCAAAGTTGTAGAATATAGTGGTGGGAAAAAAAACGTAACCGAAAAAACCGAACCGGATTAAATGGTATAGTTTTGTTATTATTTAGGTTAAAAAAACTATGAGGTTTATTTTTATTTTTTTGTTAACTCAAGGTAACTCCCCGCCGGAAAACCGATCAGACTAATCTCTGGGGGAGAAGTCCGTCTGCCGAACCACTCACCCATACTGTCTACGTGGCAGACAACGGGTGTCCAAGATAATCCTGCTTTTGTTTCTGCCGAGACTCGAGCCCATGACAATAAGGTTATGCTCACCATCAGAGGCCTAACCATTGGGCCACGATCACTCGGACAAACTATAAGGTTACTAAAAATTATTTTACTTCACAACTATTTTGTTAATGACATTATTTTTTTTTAGATAATTCTGATTGAGAATCTCAAACAGTTTTAACAACTCTCCAGGGTCCATAATTCAGACATGGTAATAGTGAAGTGATAAACCATATGAAGAGCAATAATAGAGGAAAAGAGATAGTTTAAGATTGCGAGTCCTCTCAAATAGATATGCCCACTTTGGGCTCTTATGCCGTACTCTTTCTATATGTCGGCATATACTACTGTACCGTCTTAAATTCGTTAAGACCCATACTTTTATTAGTACTTTAGCAGTTTGTAATACAATTAATGATGTAATAAAATGGATTTTGATTGTTTGGATAAAGATATGGATAAGTTCATAAGACTAGTAACCATCTTTTTATAATTTTATCCACATGTGGACTTCATGGGTCTTGCACCTGAAGCTAACGAAAGCATCATTAAGTTAGTCCTCACTATTTTCATTTCTTTATTTTTAAAAAGTAAATAAATTGAAAATGTTAATAAAAATATATAAAATGATGTAGATCTCAGATCTTATCAACTTGAAGCATTTTTTACCAGCGTGCACGTGTATTCACATTTACACAATTATACATTATACGATCATTTTTGTAATATTATACATATATACAGAGAATATAACACTTCGGGAAACGAATTTTCTGAGATGTGAATGTGAAGTTCACATGGGCATAGTTTGTTCTGCATAGATTCCTTGAACTGAGATTTCCTGTAAGAAATCATGGATATTGCTACCTTCATATAAAATATAAAATAAAAATTAGTTAAATGAAATTTTATTTTATACAAAATCTATTAAGCAAAATTTTATTGATTTAGTATCGATTAATGAAAGAAGGGTACGTGTGTTTCACACTCCGAGATTATCGATGGGAATAGAAAGGTACTCACTTCCATACATAAGCGACACGTATGCAATTTCCAGGCTGGCTAAAAGCAGACTTTGTTTGACGCGACTTTCTCTGATTCGTACGTAACACTCGCCTCTACTCATTGTTAATTATAATATTATTTTATTAAAATATTCCATCTAACTCATTGTTAATTATAATATTATTTTATTAAAATATTCCATCTACTTTTTTGTATAAAATATTTTATATTATAAATGTTTTCATATTTCTTAAAAATTCAGAAAAATATTTCTCTACGACTTTTTCACGGAAATTAATAAATATCTTAATGTTCATTTAATTTGCAATATTTCGAAAAAAGTAAACGGTTACTTCAAACTTTAATGTATACATACTTCTAAATTCAGAAAACAAAATTACAAAAAAATTGAGGTTATGTATAAATATGTATCCCCTCTAATCATACTTAATGAACACCTTTGTATAATAATGAATTTACTTTATAATTATAAAAAAAAAAGTATTAACGAAATGACTGAAAGGACTTTGCAACACTTTTATTAATTAATGCCTTCAATCACACCATTTGTCAACTTTTATTTTCTTTTTTGTATACCTAAATTCTTAAATAATAAAACAGACTACAAAATAAAATATAAAGCAAATTTAGTTGAGAAAAAGAAAAGGAATAATTCTAATTCTAGTATCCATGGAATTTAGGTGCCTCTATCAATAATGAATGAGTGGTCACCTTGAAACCTCATATCAATTGATGGCAATTTATTCACATTTTTGTTTTTTCAATTTGGTTGTTGTAAATGGTTTTATTTAGTTGTTTTGTTTCTCAATTATTGTAGCTTTTTTTGGTTTTATTTAGTTGTTTTGTTTCTCAATTATTGTAGCTTTTTTTTTTTTTATGTGACAGATGATTTGATATCAATTTATTTCATGTCTTCCACCACAAGGAGAATATCAATGAAATAACTTGATGACTATCCATAAATAAATAAACTATGTGAATTAAACTATTTTCTATTAAAATAATAATAAAAATAATAATAATTGAAACATAGACAGACCATCAAAGTCAGGTGAGCAATTTAGTGATTGTCCGATGGGTCGAATCAGAATTCTTATCATTTTTTTTTTTTACTTTCCACGTAGGGTTAAAAATTAAAGAGTGAGGAAAATGTATTTACAAACTATTCTGTCTGGTATAACTAATAGTAATACTTTAAAATGTTATGATTAATGTTTAAAGAATGGTGTTTGTGTATTAAAATAGTAATTATTTAACATAGTAACCACTTATGTGTCTGTTGTTGTACGCACATTTTGATTACTCATGCGTTGAATTTCATTTCATAGCTTTATAAATTGGAAAGTCACCTAATCATTTTGTAGCTAAATATTAGGTATCTTATAAAATCTAAGTTGGTATGTCCCAGACGATAATGTATTCGAAATTAAACATACAGTTTATACATGTTTAGCAAATAAAAAGCTAATACGTGTTCCATGATTTAAAATGTTTGTCCAGATATATCTATTTCAATTATGCAGTTAAAAAAAAAGTCTTGAATATTAATTATTATGGTTGTCCAAAAACATTTTAAATATATTTCTTTAAGTAGTAAATAATTTTTTTTTTGATAAATCAAAATTTTAGCGCAGTGATTGGGAAAATCAAAGAAATTATCAATGGAAAATGTTTTATTTACTACTTTGTCTACCTATTTGAAGGCAGAAGATTTTAAATAAATTTAATTATCTATTTTTTTTCTTTATATTTATAATAAACACTTTTTTTTTTTGGCATGAACAAATGTAGGTAGACATGATCATGATATGTAGCTGTAGACATCAGGTTTATCCGCACAGTAACAAAAAACATGATGTGGTAAGGATAAGAGTAACAATAATTTAACCCAATAAAAAAATGTGTAGTAATGAAAGTGACGTAACATTACACTATAACACGAAGTTAAAAAGATAGATGGTGAAATGATATAATGTGATGGCCAAAAATTAAATTCAAACTCTTGTATATGCAGGATAACTAAAAAAAAAAAAAAAACCTAAATATGACTTCTAATATTATGATGCTACTAAAATGAGGTTAATTTAATTAATTTCAGGATAGAGGAAATATATTTTAGATTTTATAAATTATCAGGATAATGAAAATGACTGGAACTACCTAAAAATGATTTTATAAATTTGGGGAAAAAATACAGAAATAAATGTGAACCGTAAAAACGGCTGTCAATTACGGTCGTACTTTTGACCAAAGAAAACAGAACACGTGTTATAAATAACATGAACTGTGGGGACCACAAAAGTATGAAGAGGCGTACAGTTAATATTGAAAGGTATATGACCCCTTTTAATGGGGGACCACAAAAGTATGAAGAGGCGTACAGTTAATATTGAAAGGTATATGACCCCTTTTAATGTATTGATGGAAGCCACTTGCACGTGGGGTCATCACGTGCTGTCAGTTCCAGTTTTACTGACTGCTTCGAATATTTTATTTTTAATTTTAATAGTACTATATAGAAAAAGGCCGTTAATGACGGCGTTGAGCTATGGACGGAGATGTCTTTGTATATGTATGATTTGACATGGACGGAGACTCCCGCCGTTAAATCCATTTGATCTTTTTCATGCAACGATACGAATTATTTATATTTTTGGAATAGTAAAGTATAGTTTTTTTTTTTTTTTTGATAAACAATAGTAAAGTATAGTTACAAATATGATTTTAAACAAAAAAACTGTTAAAATTAAAGAAAAATAAATATATAATACCAATTTGTTGAATCTCGATGATCTTTTTTTATGAAACCGATAATTTTTATAATCGTAAGCATCTTGAAAATAGAGGCCAAATTCAAGTTATAAGATACTGGAAAATCGAAATTCATTCGTCAAATAATGTGCCAAGACCATATTGCAGAATCTTTTATAAATATACTAAGACCATATTGCAGAATCTTTTATAAATATACTGTGTTTCTGTATATGATAAACTGAATCTGTAAGTAAGACTTAAAGTTACTGTGAATTACTACTATTCTTTTATCTGATCTTACTCATCTTACATTGATGTTTTCGATTGTCGGAATAAAAAAAAAGAATTAATTGATTGTTTTCTCTATTTCTAATTATTTGTTTTTTATTTAAAATTTCATTTTCATTTTTGTTTAGATTTTTATTATTGAATTCTTAGCATTAATTAAGATCAACGAAAATATATACTATTAGCTCATACTAGTTGAAAAAACAAAGGTAAACAAACAAAACAATTATTACTTCTTACTATGTGTGAAATTTCTTACAAACAGAAGTACTAGTATATTTCAAAATTTAACAATGATTATAATATGTTATAACCCAGACATGGTTAAATTATTTTTACCATAAAACCTGGAAACTAAAACAGTATCATAAGCTTTTATGTGACTTTAAAAAGTATCTCAGTTCTCCATCTCAAAAGAATCACCTAAAGAACCCTAAATCTGTATTTTAAAGATTTCACAAAAGCTTTAATGATTCTCAAACTCTTTTCAACATTCAAGCAACATATTATAAAATGTCAATTTAGTAAAAGAAGAGATCTATTAATTATATTAAACAGAAGCAAAACAAATCGAGTAAACTGGTTTATATGTTTTTGATTTGACCTTAAATATGTAACAATAATCTTAGGATAAGAAATTAATATTTGTATGTGTGTGTTAAGCCTTATCGCTTTCGAAGTGTTTTGGTTCATTGGTCATGGAGCCGCATTTGAAAATAATTTTATACTACAGAATAAATATCTTTTATTTAAAAATATATTCCTTCTAAATTATTATTTTTAAAAATTATTATTCAGAATTATTATTATTAGTACGCAAGAATGATGATTAAAGTGGTAGCAGCAGTAAGAAACAAACCATTGCTTAAGATTCTTTCATCACATGTTCCTTCTTCATCATCTTCCCAATTTCCCAGAAATCAAATCCTAGATCCAAGCAAAAACTAAGTCCCCCAATCAAAGAAAAATGAAGAGAGATCATCATCAATTTCATCAAGGTCGTTTATCCAACCACAACACTACAATCTCCGGTTCTTCTTCTGTACCAGTTCCCGTAGCTAAAGACAAGATGATGATGGTGAAAGAAGAAGAAGAAGACGGTGGAAACATGGATGAGCTTCTAGCTGTTTTAGGTTATAAGGTAAAATCATCGGAAATGGCGGATGTTGCTTTGAAACTTGAACAGTTAGAGACGATGATGAGTAATGTTCAAAATCATCGGAAATGGCGGATGTTGCTTTGAAACTTGAACAGTTAGAGACGATGATGAGTAATGTTCAGGAAGATAGTTAGAGACGATGATGAGTAATGTTCAGGAAGATGGTTTATCAAATTTGGGAACTGATACTGTTCATTATAATCCATCGGAGTTGTATTCTTGGCTTGATAATATGCTTACAGAGCTTAATCCTCCTTCTACTGTTACTGGTTTAGATCCGATTCTTCCTTCTTCTGAGATTGATACTTCGTTTTTCTCCGGAGGTTCTTCCAATGGTGGTTTCGTATCAGCTTCTGATTATTCCATTTCTGGTAACGAGATTTACCAAACATCTAATAATCATTTTGTGATTGATTCATCGAATCAAATTGGGGATAATCAGAACAAACGTTTGAAATCATGCTCGAGTCCTGATTTAATGGTTACATCTACCTCAACGACTCCGCAGATTGGTGGAATCACCGGTACAGCGGCTGAGTCAACTCGGTCAGTAATTCTGGTTGACTCGCAAGAAAACGGTGTTCGTCTAGTTCACGCGCTTATGGCTTGTGCAGAAGCTATTCAGAACAACAATCTGACTTTAGCCGAAGCTTTGGTTAAACAAATCGGATTCTTAGCTGTATCATTCAGAACAACAATCTGACTTTAGCCGAAGCTTTGGTTAAACAAATCGGATTCTTAGCTGTATCTCAAGCAGGAGCTATGAGAAAAGTAGCTACCTATTTCGCGGAAGCACTCGCACGGCGGATCTACCGTCTCTCTCCGCCGTTGAATCAAATCGACCATTCTCTTTCCGATACTCTTCAGATGCATTTCTACGAGACTTGTCCGTACCTTAAATTCGCTCATTTCACAGCGAATCAAGCTATCTTGGAAGCTTTTGAAGGTAAGAAGAGAGTTCACGTTATCGATTTCTCAATGAATCAAGGACTTCAATGGCCGGCTCTTATGCAAGCTCTTGCAGTTCGAGAAGGTGGTCCTCCGGTTTTCAGATTAACCGGAATTGGTCCTCCTTCACCGGATAATTCGGATCCCCTCCGCGAAGTTGGCTGTAAATTAGCTCAGCTCGCGGAGTCGATTCACGTCGAATTCGAATACCGTGGATTCATTGCTAATAGCTTAACCGATCTAGACCCGTCGATGCTTGAACTTGGATCCAAAACCGGATTTGACCACATTAGATCGAAACATTTGAATGGAGCTCCTAACAATGAAGTCGAAGCTGTTGCGGTTAACTCGGTTTTCGACCTCCACAAGCTCCTAGCTCGTCCCGGTGGAATCGAAAAAGTCCTCAACATCGTAAACCAGATTAAACCGGTGGTTTTCACAGTCGTCGAGCAAGAATCAAACCACAATTGTCCGGTTTTCTTAGACCGGTTTACGGAATCACTACATTACTATTCAACACTATTCGATTCCTTAGAAGGAGTACCAAACAGCCAAGACAAAAACACTATTCGATTCCTTAGAAGGAGTACCAAACAGCCAAGACAAAGCAATGTCCGAAATCTATTTGGGGAAACAGATTTGCAATCTTGTAGCTTGCGAAGGTCCCAACCGAATCGAGCGACACGAGACACTGAGTCAATGGAGAAACCGGTTTGAATTATCCGGTTTTTCGCCGGTACATATCGGGTCTAATGCGTTTAAACAAGCGAGTATGATATTGGCTTTGTTTAATAGTGGTGAAGGTTATCGTGTGGAGGAGAATAATGGTTGTTTGATGTTGAATGTGTGGAGGAGAATAATGGTTGTTTGATGTTGAATTGGCATACTCGTCCGCTTATCACCACCTCCGCCTGGAAGCCTACGGTGGCGCACTGAGTTAACTCGATGGTGAGTCGATTTGGTTATTTGACACGGTTTAGTTTAGGAATAAGTGGACCGGTAATGACAAATGTTCGGTTTAGATCAAAACCGAACTGATTTGAACCGTTTTTGCCTTTTTGTTTATTTATCTTTAACACGTTCGAAGTCTTTTTTTTAATTTATGCTATTTGGGGGATAAATTAAAGAGACTGAGTATGTATTTATTAAATATTTATAGAGTTTAAATAAATTTTAAATCTCGATATCTTTTTGGCAAAATTTATGTATTAAATTTAATCAAAAAAAAAAAAAATTTTATGTATTAAATCTTTGAACTCCACAATGTATGAACAGTAATTAAAAAGTAGATAGTGATATTTAATCATTTTAATTTTTAGATGTGTTCTCTAAAGTAAAGTTGAGATATAATTATGATTTTTTTTGTCAATAAAGTCTAGAACTGCAATTTTATTTGGAATTCTAAACTTTTATAAAGGTATAGCTTTAATATAACAACTTTAGTTATATTTTACTAATTTCTCATTGGCTTTTCATGTGATTGGAAGAAAAAAAAAAAGTTTATGAACTGTGATGAACATCTTATTTGATATTTGCACATCTAAGTCCAATGTTTAATATGCTAAAATCATTTTGTAATGGTAGGGGAATCTGTAACTTATCAACTTTTTTTTAAAAAAAAATATGAATAAACAAAATTGAATAGATTTTTTTTTTGGTCTATATAGTTGGTGTAGGTGCATAAAATTATGAATTAAGTGCATAATATTATAATAAACAGCCGGAACAATTTTAATATTTTACGAAAGTCTTAGCTAATAGTAAATTATAGCCCACACTTTGTATAGTTAATTATTTTTTTGTTAAATTAATATAATAATAAGATTCGAGAAATTACTAGATGCTCACAAAGCAGATTAATCTCAAAAGAATTGAAAGCGACTCATATAATTTATTTCAATTTTTAATTACAAGGATAAACTATAATATTTTAGATTAATTATGCATAATAGTCCACATTCCTTTTTCATTTTATTAATGTGATAATAATTTTTAATTAGGTGCAAAGAAAGGACCCACATGCATGAAATGATTTTGTAACCACCAAGTTGCCCATTTGCATGTTTGCAAATTCTCCTTTAAGACTTTTTTTTTTCCTTTAAATTTTATTTAATTGATTGGATTTTGTAAAACTCAAGTATATGATTGAGCTTGTTAAACAAGTACAACTTAAGATTAAAACTTTTAACAAGAATAAAAACTTAATATTAAAATGACAAGTTAATAAATATAAATAGGAGAGAATAACCTAAACCTAAAAGTAGAAACTAATTAGTTTTAGTTCAAACAAATCTTTTAGTTCGACTTAACTTTGTAAAAGATAGAAGTACAATTTTTAAATGTAACTTCTATATATCTAATTTCTCAAGTATAACTTCTATATATATGAAACTAGTAATATGGAAATTATACATAATCATTCTCTATGTATACAAACTCTATGATACTTTTAAAATCTCTACTAAAATATAAACTTTTTAAATTTCTGAAGTCTTGAAAAATATAGTGTTACGAGTATATTAGGTTTTTAATGTATGTATTATTCAAAATATACATAATTTCCTAATATAAATTTAACTATTAAAACCCATAAGATATATACAATATATATTTGGATATATTTAGTAGATACTCAACACATAGTAGATGATACTAATTCGTGGAAATATACATAATTTAAGCTTTATCCATACACGTAATAAATGAAATCGTTATATCATAAATACCAATACTTTTAAAATTGTATATTTTCACCAAGATTTTTGGTAACAAAATCTTGAAGACAATATTTGATGACAAACCATATATTCCTTTATCGTGTTATTATATATAAAAAGACAGAAGACCTCCATTGTTAAATCAAGAAACTTCAAAAAGTGGTGAAGCTATTCAAGGTATTTTATGTAATGGATCCGATGATGACCAACGAACAAGACTTGTTTTACAGGAATTGTTTGGATGGTCCATTTGGTCCGGAAATGGTACATAGGACAGGTTATATGGAGGAGCCAATACAATGGGGTTTAGGGAACGGTATGGTCAACAATATGAAGCAGTTTTCAGATTATTCTACCAGGTTTGCACAAGTTAATAACTTGGTGGATTCAAGTAATCGTCATAATGTGGAATTTAAGGAAAGCCAAACAACTTCGACACTTGAGGCCCCATGAAGAGGATCAAAACATATATTGTAGAGATAATTATTCTATTGTTTTAAATAGTTTCAAGTATGGTGTTTCTTTTTGGTGAATTTTCTTTCAATCTATGAGTAATAGATTTTATAATTTAAATTAATACAAATAATTTCTAATAATATTTATCAGTCATCTTTTTTTTTCATTAATTAATCAAGTGATACAAAGTAGCACGATTATTCAATAAAATAGCTAACATGAACAATGGATAGATATAAGAAAATAAAGTGTAGGATAAGGCTTTGAAAAGCGGTGAGAGGTAATGAGTAACACAGATGATACTACAAAACACTTGATAACTCAAGTGTTATGAAAATACTTTCGAGAGTCGAAGATAAAAGACAGTCGTAGAGAATCCAAATCAATGGTTCGTCTTTGTATTGTTAAAAAGACTTTGCAATCTATAAAGAAGAGTGGAACCGTGAACGGATGAAATCCGGATCGTATAAGGGGCTCTTTGAAATAGCGGCAAGTCGAATATACTCTCTCTTGCTCGGAAATAAGCATCTGAGAAGGAGGTCACATTGTAGTCTAGAAACTATAGCATCTTGTAGGCATACGCTAGTAACCCGATATGACATAAGGTTCTAATGACTAAGTTTAAGGCGACGCCGACGAAAACCGCGGCCACCCATGACCGAAACAAAGAGATCTAATAAACATATAAACAAAGAGGTCTAAAAAGTGTATCGGTACATGTAATTGGGGAACAATTATTGTAAGCTTTTATTTTTTTTTCATTAATTAATCAAGTGATACAAAGTAGCACGATTATTCAATAAAATAGCTAACATGAACAATGGATAGATATAAGAAAATAAAGTGTAGGATAAGGCTTTGAAAAGCGGTGAGAGGTAATGAGTAACACAGATGATACTACAAAACACTTGATAACTCAAGTGTTATGAAAATACTTTCGAGAGTCGAAGATAAAAGACAGTCGTAGAGAATCCAAATCAATGGTTCGTCTTTGTATTGTTAAAAAGACTTTGCAATCTATAAAGAAGAGTGGAACCGTGAACGGATGAAATCCGGATCGTATAAGGGGCTCTTTGAAATAGCGGCAAGTCGAATATACTCTCTCTTGCTCGGAAATAAGCATCTGAGAAGGAGGTCACATTGTAGTCTAGAAACTATAGCATCTTGTAGGCATACGCTAGTAACCCGATATGACATAAGGTTCTAATGACTAAGTTTAAGGCGACGCCGACGAAAACCGCGGCGGCATACGCTAGTAACCCGATATGACATAAGGTTCTAATGACTAAGTTTAAGGCGACGCCGACGAAAACCGCGGCCACCCATGACCGAAACAAAGAGATCTAATAAACATATAAACAAAGAGGTCTAAAAAGTGTATCGGTACATGTAATTGGGGAACAATTATTGTAAGCTTTTATTTATCAGTCATCTAATAAACATATATAGTCTTGAATATTCTTTTTTTTTTTTTTTTTTTTGGCAGAAATAATCAAATAGTGTATATTCATTTAGTAATAGTATATTATTTTTGTAAAATTCGCACCAATGGGGGAGAACGTGTTGAATAGTTGGGGACAAGATTAGAAGCACCAATTCCCCAATAATCTCTATCTCTCTTTTCAATGTTTATATTTCTCCATATAGTCAAATTCTCTTTTTTTCATATACAAAAATTTTCTTGTCAAAAAAATCCATACCAAAAAATGGATCAAAGACCTCTTGGATTGTTAACAATTCACGTCAAAAGAGGTATAAATCTCGCCATCCGTGACCATCGTAGCAGCGATCCTTACATCGTTATCACCGTCGCTGATCAGGTTCTTCTTTTCTCCGATCCTCGAATTTTTTAGAATAAATCGCCTTATATTCGTAAACTCATCATTATCAAGACTCAGAAAAGAACAATTATGAACTTGAAGCTACAAATTAACTGCGAATTCATAATATGGATCTTAAATTTTGTGTGTTCTTCAAAATTCAGACACTGAAGACACGTGTGATTAAGAAAAATTGCAATCCAGTTTGGAATGAAGAAATGACTGTTGCTATCAAAGATCCTAATGTCCCTATCCGCTTGGTAAATTCAGACAAAGACAATGTTCTAATTATGTTCTGTTCTTTGGAATAAGTTAACATTTTATTGTCTGTTGTTTTATTAAAATTGTTCAGACAGTGTTTGATTGGGACAAGTTCACAGGAGATGACAAAATGGGAGATGCAAACATAGACATTCAACCATAC
>CM071716.1:16743191-16753273 GCA_036630335.1 Physaria fendleri | reverse complement strand
AAGTCTCTCACCTTCTTCTTCTGCCAAGAGTACATAATCTTCAAGATATCTAGGTTTTGTACCTTGCCTTTGCGTTCTTCTCAATATTTGTGTAGGTTGAATGCTATTCTCTCCATCACCCCTGTCTTCGAGTTCGTCCCCCTTTTCTTCAATATTCTCGACTCCAATCTCTTCTTCTGCCTCATCGATTCTTCATCACTCTCTTCTTCTTGCGCTTCCTCTATCCCATGATTTCCGAACTCTCCAAGTTCGAAAATAAAATCTCCAGTCCGCCTGATTTCCGAACTCTCCAAGTTCGAAAATAAAATCTCCAGTCCGCCCTTCATCACCGGGTGTGTGTTCCCAATTCCAACCTTTTGTCTCATCAAATACGAAAGAGTACATAATCTTCAAGATATCTAGGTTTTGTACTTTGCCTTTGCGTTCTTCTCAATATTTGTGTAGGTTGAATGCTATTCTCTCCATCACCCCTATCTTCGAGTTCGTCCCCCTCTTCTTCAATATTCTCGGCTCCAACCTCTTCTTCTGCCTCATCGATTCTTCTTCTATCACTCTCTTTTTCTTGCGCTTCCTCTATCCCATGATTTCCGAACTCTCCAAGTTCGAAAATAAAATCTCCAGTCCGCCCTTCATCACCGGGTGTGTGTTCCCAATTCTAACCTTTTGTCTCATCAAATACGACATCCCTACTTACCACTATTTTCCGAGTTGTAGGATCATAGAGCCGACATGCTTTTGATCCTGGTTCTATGCCGAGATAAACAAATGCTTTTGATCCTGGTTCTATGCCGAGATAAACAAGTACACGAGATCTATCTTCCAGTTTCCTCATGTTAGGATTAAAGTTCTTCGCATATCCGATACAACCAAATATTCGTAAGTGACTGAGATTAGGTTTCTTGTACCGGAACATCTCGCATATCCGATACAACCAAATATTCGTAAGTGACTGAGATTAGGTTTCTTGTACCGGAATCACTGCTTCACCCCACAAGTAATTCGGCACTCTCATGTGCTTCATTATGCTTCTTGTCATCTCCATCAATGTTCTGTTTCTTCGTTCTACAACTCCGTTCTGTTGTGGTGTATATGGAGCAGTAAGATGTCGTCTTCACTGCTTCACCCCACAAGTAATTCGGCACTCTCATGTGCTTCATTATGCTTCTTGTCATCTCCATTAATGTTCTGTTTCTTCGTTCTACAACTCCGTTCTATTGTGGTGTTTATGGAGCAGTAAGATGTCGTCTAATACCTGTACTATCACAAAACGAGTAAAACGAGTTAAACTCTTTTGACACAAACTCGCCTCCTCTGTCCGTCCTCAGTACCTAGATCTTTGTCCCTGTTTCGTGTTCTATAAGACTTTTGAACCTCTTGAACTTGTCAAACGCGTCACTATTTTCCCTCAACAGCATCATCCACATGTATCTAGAGTGATCATCGATGAGCACGAACACGAACCTATTTCCAGCGCTTGTAATTGGTGTCATCGGACTACATAGATCTCCATGTATAAGCTCAGTATCTTCTCTGCTCGGTATGATATCGCTTGTGGAAAAACTGATGCAACGTCATTACCTTTGTTCTGTTTTACTTAATTTCCTTTTCTACTTATTCTCTAATTGCTAGTTTCCATTGTTTGAGCTACAAGTTGAGTTATTTCCTTTTTCAATTCTATTTAACTAAGACCTAGGTCTCTCTTTGTAAGCAGCCGCTTTGATAATAAGATTTTTATTCTCTCTTCAAATCGAGTCCTTTTGTATTTCAAAACAAGAGAATTCGTTCTAAGATCCTTTTGAGAGTATCATTAAGTCGTCTTAGATTGTTTTAACAGGTACTCGCTGCAACAGTTGGTATCAGAGCCGAAGCATCCTGACATTATGCCGCCAATAAAAAATCTTCAACAACAGATGGCTGAACAGAACGAAGCCTTCCTTGAGGATGGCTGAACAGAACGAAGCCTTCCTTGAGATGATGACTGCGTTTCATCAAGAGCTACGCAACATCTTGCAAACGACTGTGCAGACTGCAATTCAAACGACTCTTCAGGTTAGGAATCTTGAACATGTTCAACATCACGTTGAGGGACAAAATTTGGAGGACTTAAACCAGGATGATGACGGAATAGCGTTTCAAAACAGGGTTGAAGTGAGACAACCACATGGTGAAATTGCTGTGCATAGAGGTGATTATCAGTGATGGAATCGAGATTCAAACTTGATTTACAAGAATTTTCTGGTCATGGAGCACCAGATGAAGTACTGGATTGAATCCATATAGTGGAAGAGATTATGGAGTTCAAAGAGGCACCCATGAACAGGCGTGTGTCTCTCGCAGTTACAAAATTTCGTGGAGCCACTGCGTGGTGGCAGCAACTCCAGCAACAGAGGACACATATGGGCAAGAGACGAATCACATCATGGGAGAAATTTCGGAAGCACGTTATGAAAGCCTTCTTGCCATTTAATTACTCACGTACGTTGTTCACTAGGTTACAAAATCTGCATCAAGGAACACGTAGTGTAGATGAATATGCTTCTGATTTTTATAGCTTTTTCCTGCGCAATTCCTTAACGGAAACAGAGGACCAGACTGTTTCTCGGTTTATTGGCGGATTAAGACAAACGATACAAGCTCAGCTGCTTCAATTCACACCGTTTTCGGTATCAGAAGCTCATCAACGCGCTGTTTTCAGAAGCTCATCAACGCGCTGTTTTAATCGAGTCCAGTTTAATGTCTAAGAGCAACACATCTTGGGGAATTGGCTCTTCGCGATGTCGTCCTCCTGTTGTTCCAGAGGCAAATCGTGTTGAAGTAGTGGCACAGGCACCGCGACCACACGAGACAGCTGCTCCTAAAGGTTTAAATTGTTTTGCTTGCGGAGAACAAGGACACAAGTAGAGTAATTATCCCAAGAAAAATTTATTGATAGAAGCAGAACCACAAGAAGCTGAGGAAGAGGTAAGAGTCGCAGATCTGTCTGAGGAGGAACATGTGGAAGGTGACACAGGACACATGCTGGTCATTCGTCGGAATTTTCTCACCCATCAAGTCAAGACAGAATCTTGGCTGCGAACCAACAACTTTCGATCCACCTGCACCATAAGAGGAAAAGTGTTTAAGTTGATAATTGATTCAGGAAGTTGCACAAACGTGATCTCAGAAGACGCCGCTCAACGGTTAGCTTTATTTACAGAACCACACCCAACACCTTACAAGCTTGCCTGGTTAAATACGAAAACTGATCTCTCAATCACAAGACGTTGCTAGGTACCTTTCTCTATAGGTTCAACTTATAAAGAGATTGTCTTCTGCGATGTTATTCCTATGGACGCTTGCCACATTTTATTGGGTCGACCCCTATGGACGCTTGCCACATTTTATTGGGTCGACCGTGGCAATATGATATGATAACAAAACAGTGCATGATGGTTATGCTAACACCTATAGCTTTACCTTTGAAGATCATAAAATCACATTGCTGCCATCTCGTGAATCAACTGATATTGGTGAAGTCACAAGCCTTGAAGCCACCCCAAAGACGTCTTTGATTTTGCACTAGACTGATTTTCTGGAGGAGTGTAAAACATCATCTGTGATATATGCATTAGTGATGAATCAGGAGAAACGCGAAGATGCAGTCACGTATCCTCCAGAATTTGCTGATCTTCTTACCGAGTTCAGTGCTGTGTTTCCGGATGAGTTGCTAGCAGGACTACCACCATTACGGGATATAAAGCATTGTATTGATCTGATCTCTAATGCAATTTTACCTAATAGACCGCACTATAGGATGACCCCGCAAGAACATGATGAACTGCGTAAACAAGTCGAAGAGTTTCTCCTTAAGGGATATCTACGCGAGAGTCTTAGTCCTTGCGCAGTACCAGCTTTACTCATCCCCAAAAAGGACAAGTCATGGAGAATGTGCGTTGATAGTAGGGAAATTAACAAGATTACGGTTCGCTATCGATTTCCGATTCCACGATTAGATGACCTCTTAGATCAAATTGGAAGTGCCTCCATTTTTTCTAAACTGGATCTTAAGAGCGGCTATCATCAAATCCGTATTTGTCTCGGAGATGAGTGGAAGACAGCATTTAAAACTCGAGAGGGTCTTTCTGAATGGACGGTGATGCCATTCGGATTATCCAATGCTCCGAGCACCTTTATGCGAGTGATGAACCAGACTTTACGTCCATTTATTGGTAAGTGTGTTGTCGTTTACTTTGATGATATACTAATCTTCCGTTCGTCTATGCAAGAACATATATTCCATCTACGTGAGGTGTTAAAAGTATTTCGCCGTGATAAGTTTTTTGGTGCTATTCACAAGTGTGCATTTGGAGTTTCACAGGTTCTATTTTTGGGTTACATTATTTCTAACAAAGTATTGATGGTTGATCCTTCTAAAGTTGAGGCGATTAAAAGCTGGCCAACACCCACCTCAATAACAGATGTTCGCAGCTTTCATGGTTTAACATCATTTTATCGATTTTTATGCCTAATTTCAGCTCGATCATGGCACCTATTACTAATTGTCTCAAAGCTGCGATTTTCCAATGGTCTAGTGAAGCTGAAGAAGCTTTTCAATTGGTGAAACTTAAGCTTACGACGACACCCGTACTCCAGTTACCCAACTTTGATCTCCTATTTGAACTACATAGCGATGTTTTTAAAAGTGGAATCAGAGCTGTTCTTAGCCAGCAAGGGCGACCGGTGGCTTTTTACAGCGAGAAAATCACGGGTTCTAAGGGGCGTTACAGCACTTATGATGTTGAGTTATATGCTTTGGTTCAAGCTGTTAAGCATTGGAGACATTATTTGTTTCAACGTGAATTTATTCTTTATACAGATCATGATGCTTTGAAGCATATGGGGTCACAAGTATACAGATCTTTTATACAGATCATGATGCTTTGAAGCATATGGGGTCACAAGATAAGATCTTCACGTCATGCAAACTGGTTTGCTTTTTTGCAACAATTTACGTTTACAATCAAGCATACTTCTGGTTCACTCTACAAAGTCGTTGATGCTTTGAGTAGGCGTCATTCGATTCTTACAACCCTACACGTCTCTATTCCGGGTTTTTCTTCTTTTCCTGATTTGTACGAAGCTGATCCTTACTTTCGTAGGATCTTGGAGGACGCAAAGAGTGATCTGTGTGATGAATTTCTCCTCTTTGATGGTTTCTTATTCAAAAGCAATAAATTGTGTGTTCCTGAAGGGATTTTACGCCTCCAACTGATTAAGGAGCTTCACGGTGAAGGTCATGTGGGCAAGGATCGAACCTTACATCTTGTCAGTTCCTCTTATTTTTGGCCAACGTTACGTCGTGACGTATAGAGATTTGTTGCTCGTTGTGGGATTTGTCAAGCAGCAAAAGGCAAAGCAACTAACGGTGGTTTATACTTACTTTTGCCCGTTCCTTCTCAACCATGGACTCACATTAGCATGGACTTTGTTCTTGGTTTGCCTCGTACTCAACGCGGGAATGATTCTATTTTTGTCATTGTTGATAGGTTCTCAAAGATGGTTCATTTTGTGGCTTGTAAGAAGACGACAGATGTAGTACAAGTCGCCATCTTATTCTTTCGTGAGGTCTGCAAATTACATGGTCTACCTTTATCTATTGTTTCCGACAGGGATACTCGATTTCTCAGCCGTTTTTGGAGATCGTTATGGCATGTCGTTCCAACCAGTCTTAACATGAGCTCGGCTTACCATCCACAGACAGATGGGCAAACAGAGGTGATAAATAGAGCTCTTGGTGACATGCTGCGTTCTTTAGTTGGTTCCAATATCAAGTCTTGGGATTCTATTTTGTGTCAAGCTGAATTTTCTCACAACAGAGCTCTCAATAGAAGCACGGGTTATTGCCCTTTTTAGATTGTATATGGCATAGTTCCTCTTGGTCCTATAGACTTACACTTAGCTCCGGATCGAACTAGACATCATGGAAGAGCTTGTGATTTTATTGACGAATTTCAGATTATTCATCAAGAGGTTAAGGATAATTTAGAACAATCCACTGTCAAGTACAAAGCAGCGATAGATGCTCATCGATGTGAAGTGCAATTTTCAGTACGTGACCTTGTTTGGGCAGTCCTCACCAAAGAGCGTTTCCCAGCAAATACCTACAACAAACTGAAGGCGCGTAAGATCGGACCTCTCAAGATCATTCAGAAAATTAATAACATTGCTTATAAGCTGCAGCTTCCTCCTCACTTCAATACTTCTGATGTCTTTAATGTGAAGCATCTGATTCCTTATCTTCCGAGTGATGAAGAAGAAAATTTGAGGTCGAATTTTTCTGCACCCCCGGTGACCTGATGTAGCGTCATTACCTTTGTTCTGTTTTACTTAATTTCCTTTTCTACTTATTCTCTAAGATTTGCTAGTTTCCATTGCTTGAGCTACAAGTTGAGTTATTTCCTTTTTCAATTCTATTTAACTAAGACCTAGGTCTCTCTTTGTAAGCAGCCGCTTTGATAATAAGAATTTTATTCTCTCTTCAAATCGAGTCCTTTTGTATTTCAAAACAAGAGAATTCGTTCTAAGATCCTTTTGAGAGTATCATTAAGTCATCTTAGATTGTTTTAACAGGTACCCGCTGCAACAAAAACCCACCTCGTCTATTTCCCGAGAAGACATGACCGCATACCCTCCTATTCATATCTATATGCGGAATCCCAACGACCATATCTCTCTGAACCATCGATTCTCATAGCATCCAAGTCTTGCATGCCATCTGATAGATTCATCCTCCGCGGTCAGGTGCAAGCACATCGGGTCGCTTATCTTCATACGTATCTTATAAAGACGATTCTTAGATCTGTTTGTTTTGACGAGTAGTTTTCCTTTCTTATCGTGTAAGGTCAGATCTTCTCCCTTCATTCTAACATCACACCCTGATTCCGTAGCCTGTCCAAGGCTTATTATATTGCTCTTTCGCTTATCTTCATACGTATCTTATAAAGACGATTCTTAGATCTGTTTGTTTTGACGAGTAGTTTTCCTTTCTTATCGTGTAAGGTCAGATCTTCTCCCTTCATTCTAACATCACACCCTGATTCCGTAGCCTGTCCAAGGCTTATTATATTGCTCTTTAGATCTGGTATGAAATAGACATCGGACATAGATCTCTTTTCTCCGTTTTGATCAATAAAGAGAATTGTCCCCTTCCCTTTAATATCTATCCTCGAGTCATCTCCAAATCTAACCTTTCCCGTGATAGTCTCATCCACCTTGGTGAAATATCTTCGATTTCCCGTCATGTGATTGCTTGCTCCATTATCCAAATACCATATGTCATCCTCATCATTGTTCCCTCCATAGTTACTCGGAACACAATTTTTCTCGTTCAGAAACACGACTTCATGCATCAATGACCTCATGTCTCGAGATCGCCCTCTTCCTCTAGTCGTGCGTCCCGCCCTTATGGTGATAGCTCCACCATCGTCACTCATGTTTCTCTGGATCTTCTCTTCAATCTCTGAAGACCGCTCTGATTTCTCTGGATCTTCTCTTCAATCTCTGAAGACCGCTCTGATACCACTTGTTGGAAAAACCCGATGAAATTGCAAAAAGGAATTCTCACAAACCAAAGATATCACTCTTCTTTGATTAATACTTAGGAAAAATAACTCAAAAATACTTAGGAAAAATAACTCAAAAACCTAAGCCTCCTAACTCGCCTTTCACAACTCATAAGTTATGTCACATCTCACCATCTCCTTATATAATAAAGGCTACACACACAATTTCCATAATTATCATAACACAATATTACCCCAATATTTCTATTTCCTATTCTTTTCTTCTAAGAATAGAAAATCTCTAATTTAATTTTTCGCTATTAAGTTAACTTGAAGCTTACTCCAACAGAAACGAGGTTACTTCAAAAATGCATTGCTAGGTCCTATATATTGTCGGTTACATGCATGGGATTACTTGTAATATATATCAAACGTAGACAGACTTGTTCAGTAATTAAGTAACCGCGAACACACATAAAACGCAGTAACCGCGAACATACATAAAACGCCGACGCATTCATTAACCACGACTCAAACACGCACATGATCGAGCACATAGGATAGCTCGACGCACGTGACAATGTCTCTTTTAAAGTCAGCACAAACGTGCCGCGTAAGGATATAGACCTACTTTTTTGTTTGTTAATTTTACTACGTTTATAGTTTTAAAGTTTAACGTGTTTAATTAATAACATAATGGCTATTAACCAAGTTTTAACCTACAAACCCTAGACCAGGAAACGACAGAGAAACCTCTTAGACATTTCGACAGGGACAACATCAAAATTATTAATTACATTGTATTATTGGCTAATTATATGTCTTTATTGATGATTCTCTTAACATCATAATTTTGTTGACCTACCAATATTTACAATTTTGCGTAAACCTCCCGGGCGTTAAATGTTGAAATTCGCACTACTAGTTTTAATATTCTGTACCATGTACGTAATTTTTTGCAGTTAACATCTAATGACAAAGCAGGTTTGAATATATTGGCTCTTTGAATTATCAAAACATATATATTGGGTCTTTGGCTACAACTTCTAAAACCATGAAATATTGGCTCTTTGAATTATCAAAACATATATATTGGGTCTTTGGCTACAACTTCTAAAACCATGAAACCATGAGTAGTAAATTACTACATACATCCATATATGTTTTTCAAATCTAGTTTGTTCTTATTACATTTTTATATTCTAGAATAAAAGTATCTCTACTTATTATATGGAATATTAAATATTGTTGATGCACGCAAATATGTCGTTAAGTAAAATGATACATAAAAACTTGCCCCACACTTGCAATATGAAGTGTTTTTAAACTTATAATCCGAAAGTTTTGTTGTTTTGTATTCATTTATTATCGAACGTGTTTTTAAACTTATAATCCGAAAGTTTTGTTGTTTTGTATTCATTTATTATCGAACACTTGTGGCTCGGGCCTACATTTACTCTCTGTATCGAAATTTACAAATTTTGTCGATTGTGCTTTTCATATGAATCTGTAATTTATACCAAAAACTTGAAGCATCGTCATATTTGGATTTCCCACGAAATAGAATAATGATTAGGTGATTTCCCGTGGTGCGAGATAATTACTAAAATTATTATAAAAAAAAACATCAAAATATCAAATAATAATACTATATAAATTAAATTTTTATCTATAATTTTTAATTATTTAATTAATTTAAAATTTATAAAAAAATTTATAAAAAAATTTGTAATATCTTATAATTAATATGATAATCAACAAAAATATTTGAAATGTATTGCATATATATATATAATAAAATATAAAAAAAATTAATTTGATAACTAGTATATTGAGTAGATCTTGATGAATACTGTTTTAACAGTGGTTAATTTTTTCTAAAGATTTTTAAATGGTTTTAAATCTGAAACTAAGAATAAGGAAATGTTTACCTATAGAAAATTTTATATTCATATAGGAGGTTTACCTACAAATGATCATGATGAATTATATTCATATAAAATCGTAGATCAATGTTTATCTATAAAAAAAAATTATAAAAGTTATCTTCAATTTATTTATTTATATTTATCTATAGTCATTTATGTGAGATTATCTATAATTTATTTGTATTTATTTATAGTTATTTATTTAAGATAATCTATGATTGTCTATAATTATTATTTGATAAAAATTATCTACAAATATTATTTATTGAAAATTATTAAAAATAATATTTTTTATTATCTATAATTTATTTATCTGTTTTTTAATTATAATGATATGTTTGTAAATATGATTCGTAAGACTTATTCTTGTGATGACACCTAATATTTCTTTTTATTCTCAAATAATATACAGGTAATGTAATAAATGTTTTAAGATGGAATAATTGATAATTTGATTCAAAATTTGTCAACAGTATTAATATAAAAGTTAACTAAAATGGATATGATAGATAAGAAGGGTAGATAAGAATATATTTTTCTATTCAAGAAATGAGATAATCTTAGACATTTAGATATGTAATGGTACTTAAAAATAATTTTTCCAAAGAAAAAA
>CM071716.1:16704977-16718026 GCA_036630335.1 Physaria fendleri | reverse complement strand
GCAAAAAAAATATTTTTTATGTCTTTATAATAGCGTTATACAGAAAATAATATAAAACTGTTTACGAAAACATTTATGACAATATTTTTAAAATTTGATGCCCTTAAAACCTTATATGCTTATAAATTTTTAAACTTTAGGTCGAAAATGCCTTTAAATATCTATAAATCTTTAAAAGTTGTATGTAAAATATGCCCCTGAAACTGTGATGCCCTAGGCGCCTAGTTCGCCTATGCTCCGGAACGGCCCTGCTGAGAACACACAATTTCAGTCTTTGCTTAGATTTAATAAAATTTTATGAATCGTGTTAGGTTGAAAGATTTAAGAAGTTGTGCCACATAATAAATTGAGACGTTTCATATACACGTAATTAACACATCGAATTTTAAAATTTTAGGCATAGGGACGGTCACTGTACCGACATATACCTAAGAAAAGCAATCGTTTTTGTTGCTATACTGATTTAATTAATTTATCGTGTTAACACTTCACCACAAATTATTTTATCCACCAAAAGAATTTTTGAACCAAAGTAACCAAACCATGTCAAATACATGGGCACCAATGCCTTTTATATGTTGCGCCAATAATTTACCAAACTGAATTAAAGCGTACGTATGGTATTGATTAACAACCACATGATGCGGGGGGTGTGATACAACAATTATATCAAGACAACACGCCATGGCCCATATATCCACTCCATACGCAAAATCTGAAAAGTTGGTTCTTCGATTTATTACTACTAAGAGTTTATCATAATGAACTATAGTTTTTATATTTTAAAGGTTGTCCAAATCTTAGTTTCTAGTAGTAATATAGCACACAAGTATATAGATATTTAGCATGTAGTTTGGTCCATGAAATCAACACAAATGTTACACTTACATCACACATAAAGCAGTTTTATATATTAAACACACAAATATTCCAAACACAAATGACACATAAACTTGAATAACAACTTTAAAAAGAAGAGAATGGTCACAAAGAACACAACAAATGACCCACTCCCACACATTCAATTATTCATTCTTTTAATTTTTTTTCCTTAACCAGAATACTTTTCCGTCTTCTCATCCGTCTTAGCATGATGACCTGGAAGATGCTCGTTTTTCGAGGAGATGTGGTTTGTTCTCTTCTTCTTCTTCGTGCTTTTGGTGAAGCTTCTCTAACAGTGTAGGCTTATGCTCAGTTTGTTGTTCCTCTTCTTTGTGTTTCGCAACATATTGTTCAGGTTCTGAGATCTGAGTTGTTGTCGTCTCTTGAGGTTTCACTTCCTCTTTTTTCTTCAAGAAATCGAACATTCCACGACTCTGAACCTCTGGTGGTGCCGTTGATGATTCCTCGGTTGTGACCTTAGGGGTGGTCTCGTGCTCGTGAACGTTGTTCTTGTACTCTTCCGCCATTGTTTTTCTTGAATCTATTAAAGGCTTAACGAGAATGATAAACAGAAACTTTTAGTTGCTTTGTGATGGTTTTGAAGAGCTATGTGTGATGAGTATTTTGATTACTGATGAGAGAAGAGAATGGGGTTTTATAGGCTACATGCGAACGCGGAGGTTACGCTGTTAAAATTATAATTAATGCAAAAGGACGGATTCTATTTCTTAATTGCAATTAACCCCTTCTCTTTACGTCGGTCGATTGATACGTGTTTTTAATTTATATAAATTAAGGGGTTAGAACTTTAAATTAATAGAGTCGGTCGATTGATACGTGTTTTTAATTTATATAAATTAAGGGGTTAGAACTTTAAATTAATAGAAGAAATTCGCATGGTCATGTACTTTTAGTTCACGGGAAATGTATGGAAGTTTGGTTACATGGTCGACGCAAAGCACATCCTTTTGATTTATTATTTGATTTTAAAATTAAATAGATAAGGTATATATATTTTTTTAATTAATTTATTTATTTATTTTTTCCTCCTCATAGATAAGATATGAGGAAAAATAAAAGATAGATAAGATATATAATGTGTAATTAAATCATTTCAGTGGATTAGGATATACTTAATTAGTTTGAATTTTAAACTATAGTCCTGTGATATTCTTATGATTTAAATTCACATAAAGAGAATAAAATACTGCAGAGCCCGGGAGTTGAATTATCAGGTCTACCACCTGTCATTAAATGGAAAGAAAAGGGGAAACATTACAAAATGAAATAATGTGGGACTGCATAGGTTGAGCCAACATATGATGGACACGTGTCGAAATAACGTAGCTGGAGCCCACAAATGGAACTCATTGGTCGGCTGTAGGCTACTTTAAACATATATGTCGGTCATGTGGGGCCATTAGTCGTCAGCGACGTCGGCAAAAGTTAGATTGCAAATATCTCTTCGAAATAGTTTGTTTAGTTTCAGGTTCTCGATGGGCCGAATGTGTAATACCAGTCATTAGTCAATCGTCATTAGTACCCTATAATGGGCTTCTAAATTCAAGTCGGGTCGGAAAGTTATAACCCGGCCCGGGAATTTGGCACCGAGAACAGGAGAAGGAAAAAGAGTCTACGCCTAACGAACGAACTTGAGACGAATCGAAAGTCGAAACATTTTTTTTTGTCTCTCAAAATTTTGAATTTTCAAATTTTTACCCATTGTTGGATACTTTGATTTCAGATTGTATCACACATAATTGATCGTATCGCTCCTCTGATTATTCTCTTGCTATATCAGTCAACCGCGAAGAGAAGGGATTTCTCGTTTTTTTTTGGTGGTGAAATCGGAGAACGCTGCAATAGGGAAGCGATGATAACAAGATCGAATTTAGCAGAGCAGCTGAGGGAATATCAGATCCGATCAAATCATGATTGGGCATCTGTTTCTTTCTTCTCGTCGACCTCGAATTTTTCTTCTTCTAGGTGAGGATTATTACTTCAAAAAGAAACTGAGCGAAATCTGTGCATTTTTCGTCTGCGTAGTCCATTGTTATCTGAAAGTTGCGTCCTTCGCTGGGTATTAGCTCTGGTTGCATAATTTTTAGAGAATTGGGTTTAGTTACCTGAAATTTACAATTTCTTAGTTAGCGTTTGGGAAATCTGAATATCATGTTGGAATCGGGGATAAAAACTTCTCAAATTCGTTTGAGTCAGAGTTGTTTGAGGCTGGCTATGGAATATTTGGTAGTCCGTCCAAGGAATGCATAAACTGAATAAAGCATGGGCTTTTAAAATTAAGTTCATTGCATGTTATATATTCACAATAAGGAAAATATGCATCCCAGAGCAGATTAGTGTGATTTAATCTTCTGCATCTATCATACTTATATATATGCTAAGTCAATTGTGTGACCTTTGACATTGTCAGTTCAGGCAAGTTGAAATTAGTTATGTATGTAAAGTAACAACAGTCAACAGGTCTTGAGTGTAGTGTGTCTATTAGAGTATTCAGTCTCACTAATATTTTGTTTTTGGTTAACTCAATTGAAATTTGGAAGTATAATCACTGTACCATCCACATCCTGTTGTCTTGATGCTTGATAACTATGTCTGCTATTCTGGAATAGTTATTTTAGTTTCATTATACGATCTGCAGCACTTCATGATTAGCACTGAGTGCTTGTATGGGTTTGTGAGATATTGACAAATAAGCTAGCGATTAGAAACGCACCCATGTATATCTTGGTTCCTCTAACCCCTTTCCCCTTAAAATCGCCTTCTCATTCAATTTCATACATTTGGTTCATTCCATTTTCTATATAAGAAACAGCTAACTATTATCAAATTCAATATATGTCTACTTTTCCTTCCCCAGAATACAAGTCCAATATTTTCCTGTCATAAGATTACCTAAAGTGAACTCTATTTTAGTAGATCTCACTGTAGTTAATTGATTTACATCCTTCTTCTTTTCAAGATTCAATCCCATTTTTATGATGTTAATTTAGTCGAAATCCTCTTTCTTCTTATCTCTTACAATAATTGTTTGATTTCCTTTGTTATTTGACTTTTACTGATTAAGCTTCATTTACATGTACACTACGTGTACGTTTATTAAAAATCTTTTGTTTGGTTTGATCCAGGGTGGATGTTGTAGTCTTTGTCATCTGGGAGCTAGAGGGTGGATGTTGTAGTCTTTGTCATCTGGGAGCTAGTCATCTTAGCATTCTTAGTATTTTCAGCAGTTTCCTTGTACTTCAAGCGGTTTGAACTCACATTCATCTTGTTATGTGTCACTTTGCTATTACTAATTTGCATGAAGGTCACAAAGCAAGTGAGGTTAGCTAGGAAGAAAAAGCGAAGGATGCTTCTTCCACTATCTATGTAACCACATGCTCTATTCTCACCACCACATCTCCTTTTACCTTCTCACTAACTACCATTATGTGGTCTAAATTACAGGTAAATTTTGTTTAACATCGCAATTAAATTTATTAATGCACTATTTTCTTGTTGTACCCCACTAATTTTTTACCCCATGTTCATTAATATTTGATTTTTAAAAGTTTTTCACAACTAAGAAATAATAGATATCTGATCTCCTGAATGGTTTTATTTGAATAATAAGTTAATAGCCTATGGTACTCTCGACAAAACAGTAAATGTTTAGTTATGATTATATTTATTTTTAAATATAATAATTTGCAGAAAAAAATACAAGTATTTTTAAAATTTCATTAATTTTTTTTTCAGTCAACAAGTTTTTAAAAATACAAAATGGAACTAAAAGAACATTGTGGGAAAAAATTGTAAAATTCAATTAAATTATAGAAACTATCAATTAATTAAAAAAAAGAAAAAGAAAATTCGTAACTATGTGAAATATCTTTGGTCCAATCTGTTTTATACTGATGTTTCAAGTAACAAATATTAGATACTTAAGATTTGTAAGAGATACTGTTCGGTGTTTGATAAATTTACAATTTTTATCTCTAAATTTTCTTTTTATGTGCGTTAGATACTAGGTAGTAAACGGAAGACAACATCCATATTTTCACAGTAATATTTCTAAAATTTTAAACACCAAAAAATGAAAATGACACGGCTACATTACTCCTTCCACACATTCCTAATCCTCTTTTTGGGCCGCAAAAAATGAAAATGACACGGCTACATTACTCCTTCCACACATTCCTAATCCTCTTTTTGGGCCGCAATACAACTACCACAAACACTAATCACATTTTGTAGTATATATATGTGGAGAGAGGCAAATATAGTTCAGACAGTAACATACTATCAGTCTCTATACAACAGTCTTATATTGGTATCAAATCAAAGTTCCATATTATGTCTCTGAAAAGATCTTGCTCCAGCCTTAGACCCATCGAATTGATGGAGAAATGGAGGAAATGTAAGAAAGGACACTTCGCTGTGTACACCAGAGAAGGCAGAAGGTTTGTTTTGCCTTTGGATTATCTGAAACATCCAATTTTTCAGGTGTTACTTGAGATGGCAGAAGAAGAGTTTGGTTCCACCATTTGTGGTCCTTTACAGGTTCCTTGTGATGGAAGTTTGATGGATCATATTCTCATGTTGTTGAGAAACAGGAATTTTTCTGACCACGATGCTAATGGTGATGATGAAGGTGTGAAGAAGAAGACTATGAACCATGATGTGTCGTGTAAAGTAGCTTCATCAGTTTCATATTTCTTCCCTCTCTTTCGTTGCACAGCACATGATCAGACCAAGCTTCAGTCTCTAGTGTTTTAATACGTTGTTGAAGAGCGCTTTTACACATAAAGGTCTTTTCTGTTTGTGTGTATATGTGAAAACAGAGATTCTATATAAGCTTACAGTTTGTATATCATCTTTATTCAGTTTTGAGTGAGAGATTTGTAGAAGAAGTAACTTAACATTTAAACCAGACAAACTGTTTAACTAACCTTGTCTTCTTAAAATCTCGCCAGAGGGATAAACCTATGTAATCCAAATAAAATTCCGGTTAAAACGTAACCAACACCGGTTAGATTACTGATAAAACATGTTTTGAGACAAATCCTATGATTTCACTTTCAGATAAGTTACTTCCAGCTTTATATGTTAATCAGATATTGGTCAGCTTCAATGTCAGAGATGCTTCAAAAACCATAAATAAGAAAAGTTAAAGCGAATCAGATATTGGTCAGCTTCAATGTCAGAGATGCTTCAAAAACCATAAATAAGAAAAGTTAAAGCGTGATTGACCAAAAAAAATAAAAAAAATAAAGTTAAAGCGTCATTAAAGGGAAATATATGCTGATGAGCAAGCAACGTTATATCCGTCTTAATTATTATTGGGCCTAATAGACATTGTCATTTTTAAAAAAATTGGGCCTTAATATATTAAAATAGGCCCATTAGGATCATCAACAGCAAGAAACTAGAAATAGTAACTTGGTCTAGATTCAGTCATCAGTATCCGTTAGCTCAGGCGACAATGCAAGGAGGATCGTCAGGAATTGGATACGGTTTAAAGTATCAGGTGATTCATCATCTTCTTCCTCTTCGGATCTTCATTAGTTGAACCTTAGATGATTCTTTAACGAGAGAAATTTAGTTGTTGTCAGGCTAGATGTATATCGGATGTGAAAGCAGATACGGATTACACCAGCTTTCTCACAGGAACCCTAAGTTTGAAAGAAGAAAATGAGGTGAACCCAATATCTTTATTGTGTTCACGTCTTATACTAAATCGAGAATATACTGAAAGTTTGTTTTTTTTCCTCACTCTTTGAGATACTTTTAAGGTTCATCTTCTTCGTCTGTCATCTGGTGGATCTGAGCTTATATGTGAGGGTTTATTCTCTCATCCTAATGAGATATGGGACCTTGCTTCTTGTCCTTTCGATCAACGCATTTTGGCCCATTAGGATCATCAACAGCAAGAAACTAGAAATAGTAACTTGGTCTAGATTCAGTCATCAGTATCCGTTAGCTCAGGCGACAATGCAAGGAGGATCGTCAGGAATTGGATACGGTTTAAAGTATCAGGTGATTCATCATCTTCTTCCTCTTCGGATCTTCATTAGTTGAACCTTAGATGATTCTTTAACGAGAGAAATTTAGTTGTTGTCAGGCTAGATGTATATCGGATGTGAAAGCAGATACGGATTACACCAGCTTTCTCACAGGAACCCTAAGTTTGAAAGAAGAAAATGAGGTGAACCCAATATCTTTATTGTGTTCACGTCTTATACTAAATCGAGAATATACTGAAAGTTTGTTTTTTTTCCTCACTCTTTGAGATACTTTTAAGGTTCATCTTCTTCGTCTGTCATCTGGTGGATCTGAGCTTATATGTGAGGGTTTATTCTCTCATCCTAATGAGATATGGGACCTTGCTTCTTGTCCTTTCGATCAACGCATTTTCTCCACTGTCTTTTCCACTGGTAAATTTCCTTATTCTTGATTTGATCAGTTGGCAAATCCTCGATCATTTGATTTAGTAATTGGTGGAATCAGAAGCGTAATATTTACATAAAGCTTGATTATGTTAACAACTCATCATAATTGTATCCGTTAAGGTGAATCATTTGGAGCAGCGATATGGCAAATTCCTGAGTTATATGGTCAACTGAATTCCCCACAACTGGAGGAGTTATATGGTCAACTGAATTCCCCACAACTGGAGCGTGTTGCTTCTCTTGATGCACATGTTGGTAAGATTAATTGGTGCTCTTGATGCACATGTTGGTAAGATTAATTGGTGAGTTGATGATTTATCATTCAGCAGTCTATCGTTACAGTGATGCAGAAGTTTTAGAACTTATTTCCTCATCTTATGAAGCTGACTCTCTGTCTCCCTCTTGTTGAAACAGTGTTCTTTGGTGGCCTTCTGGAAGATGTGACAAATTAATCAGCATGGATGAACAAAATATTTTCTTGTGGAACTTAGACTGTTCGAAAAAGTCTGCTGAGGTCATTTAGCTACGAGGATATAGAGATTAACTCGTTTTGGTGCTTTTGCCCCTCATGTATTTTGATCTCTTCTGAGGTATTTCTGTTAACAGGTTTTGGTTTATACAGGTTCTATCTAAGGATTCAGCTGGGATGTTGCATTCTTTTTCTTGTGGAGCATGGAATCCACATGATGTAAATGTTGTTGCAGCAACTGGTGAATCATCTGTTCAGTTCTGGGACTTGCGTACTATGAAGTATGGTGTCATTGCTAATCAGCTCTGTACCTGCATTCGTTCTGGGACTTGCGTACTATGAAGTATGGTGTCATTGCTAATCAGCTCTGTACCTGCATTCAGTTAGTAGGTTTTAATTGTATATACTAGTGACACAAGTTATTACTTGCTCTCAATGGATCTTTCAGTGTCGTATTACTGTTAGTTGCTTTTGGTTTTACCTCATCACATGAGCCCATGTATATATTTTGACTTTCTCCATGTTGTTTGCCCAACAAAGGAAGGTTAATTCGATTGAACATGCTCATGTACGTGGTGTTGATTACAATCCCAAAAGAGAACATATACTTGTAAGACTTCTCTCTTGTACCTCCAAAGAACTGCTCAACACTCTATTGAATGGAAGGAATACTTTGTAATAAAAATTTATGTGCATATCGGTTTAAGCTGTTTTCTACATAATCTGAGCCATTGAGCTGAATTGAATAGTTGTGGAACTCATCTTTGGATTTAGTACAAACATATTACCATATCTACTGTCATGAACTTAAACATTCTGGAATGTAGGTAACTGCAGAAGATGAATCTGGTATACATGTGGGATCTCAGGAAGGCTAAGGTTCCTCTCCAAGAGCTTCCTGGTCATACACACTGGTATGCTTGCCTCAGTTTCTTTGTGTAAACTTTGTTATAGGAGCCAAGGACTTGATATCTTAATTTGTGCCTTACTATGTTTCTGTCAAATTTTGCAGGACATGGGCTGTTAAGTGCAACCCTGAGTATGATGGACTAATTCTGGTACTCTCGTTCTCCTTAGTTCTTAACACAGAAAATCATTCCACTTGGTAGTTAAGTGTATCACTTAAGAGTTTAATTAGCTGAAACGTACAGTTTTACGCTCGCTACATGCTGTGGTTTAGTTTAGAAAGCAGAGCATTTGTTTTAACTTGGCTCACTATAGAGAGTATGTCATTTCTGATTCCTTAAATTAAAACACAGAGTGCTGGAACAGATTCGGCGGTCAACCTGTGGCATGCTTCATCGTCATCCAGTGATGACAAAACCTCAGAAAGGTTACTTCACAGCTCCTAACATCCTCGCCTATTAACCAACGACGTTGTTTCTGATTCCATTGTTACCATCTTTATCAGCCCTGTGAAATCCAGACTTCAGCGTGTAAACCCGTTGCTCAACTCATACACTGACTATGAAGACAGTGTCTATGGTAAATTCTCTTACACCTTATGAATACACCATTTATCTTGTGAAGTGTGAACCAAACATACTTGATACTGTTTAATGAATGAACAACTTAGGCCTTGCTTGGAGTTCACGTGAGCCTTGGGTTTTCGCATCATTATCATATGACGGCAGAGTAAGTAAACTATCTCACCCCATACAATCACAAAATCAACATGAACTTTAGCTTTGGGGATTCATCTGCTAAATGTTTATTGCTTGTTCATAAATGTTTAGGTCGTCATTGAATCCGTCAAGCCTTTCCTTCCGAGAATATAGTAAAATCTCAGAATCTCATTTTGCTCTGACCCTGACACTAGTCATCAAAATCCTTTTTGGAACAGAAGTTGGCACTATTGTACTTATAACCATGTCATTTTGACACAATCTTTGTGGATTTTTTTTGATGTATCTATCTATATATCATTAGCCCAGAGATTCTTTGGGTACCACCATTCAGTTGCTTTGATCTAAACAGACTCAACGACTAACTCAATATCATTAGCCCAGAGATTCTTTGGGTACCACCATTCAGTTGCTTTGATCTAAACAGACTCAACGACTAACTCAATGATCCAAGCATTGATTCCCTTAATATAAATAATCCACAAGCTATCAGATTCAACTTTGCCTGTCAGATGCTAGGGATCTAATTTTCAGGTATTCAAATTTCAATCCGGTTTATTTATTTCAGAATGACACAACTTGGTTCCGATTTAACCTTAGACACATATATGATCAATCCGGTTTATTTATTTCAGAATGACACAACTTGGTTCCGATTTAACCTTAGACACATATATGATCTCATACACAGTAATTTATAAGTTACAACAGATGATCTCGTAGACTGTAATGGAAGTAACAAATGAGCTTACCAATTCATAGCTTGCTTCTACCTTTTTTTGTCAAGCTTCCCAAAGCCTTAGCCTTGGTCCTGAGAACAAACTTCTGAACTTTTCCGGTCGATGTTTTAGGAAGATCCTCAAACACAATACTCTTTGGAGCCATGTAATGTGGTAGCCGGTCCCTGCAGTAGTTTATAAGCTCCTCCGCACTGGCCTTACACCCATCTTTGAGCTTCACAAATGCACAAGCAGTCTCACCCCAATACTCATCAGGCCTCGCAACTACAGCTGCTTCAAGAACAAAAGGATGAGTGAACAGAGTAGACTCCACTTCAATGGAGCTTATGTTTTCTCCCCCGGAGATTATAATGTCTTTTGATCTGTCTTTGAGCTCTATATATTACAGCTGCTTCAAGAACAAAAGGATGAGTGAACAGAGTAGACTCCACTTCAATGGAGCTTATGTTTTCTCCCCCGGAGATTATAATGTCTTTTGATCTGTCTTTGAGCTCTATATATCCATCAGGGTGCTTAACACCTAAGTCGCCACTCCAAAACCAACCTCCCTTAAACGCTTCCTTGGTTGCTTCAGGGTTCTTTAAGTAACCATTCATCACAGTGTTTCCCCTGAAGACAACTTCACCCATAGTTACACCATCAGCCGGCAAAGTTTTCATGGTTACAGGATCTTTAACTTGTATTTCCTCGATTCCCAAATGATTCACACCTTGTCGGGCTTTCATTTTCGCCTGTTCTTCTTTAGGCAAAGAGTCCCACTCAGGTTTCCATGTACAGACAGTTCCTGGTCCATAAGTTTCAGTTAACCCATAGGAATGATACATATTAAATCCCAACTCTTCCATCTTGTAAATCACATGAGCCGGTGGTGGTGCAGCACCCATTATAAAAGATACCTTCCCGTGAAGCGGTTTCCGCTCGGATTCAGGCGCGTTGATGATCATATTCAATATTGTTGGGGCACCTCCCATATGAGTCACCTTGTGCTGGTAAATATGATCAAACATACCCTTGGCGGTGACATTCCTCAAGCATACATTAGTCCCACCAATAGCAGTAACACCCCACAATAAGCACCAGCCATTGCAAGAAACATGGGATTAGACCAAAGATAAGTAGGAGAGGAGTGCATTTCGTTGAGTAAAACCGCAGCCAAAGAATTCAAATAAGCACCTCTATGACTAAAAACAACACCTTTGGGACTTGAAGTGGTACCTGATGTATTAATTCACAGATATAGGATCACACTCATCGTTTGGTCTTTTAACCTGGAAATCTGAATCCCCCATTGATACAACATCTTCGTATTCCATCATATCCTCAGATCTATTCTTCCCTGATTGAGTAAGAGGCTCTGGGATTAAAACCAAAAGCGGGACCTTATCACCGTTTTTTGAGAGGATTTCACAAGCTCCTTGAGCAACTTGAAGAAACTGATGATCTGCAAAAAACACTTTAGTCTCTGAATTGAAACATGGGATTAGACCAAAGATAAGTAGGAGAGGAGTGCATTTCGTTGAGTAAAACCGCAGCCACAAAGATAAGTAGGAGAGGAGTGCATTTCGTTGAGTAAAACCGCAGCCAGAGAATTCAAATAAGCACCTCTATGACTAAAAACAACACCTTTGGGGCTTGAAGTGGTACCTGATGTGTAATTCACAGATATAGGATCACACTCATCGTTTGGTCTTTTAACCTGGAAATCTGAATCCCCCATTGNGCTCCTTGAGCAATTTGAAGAAACTGATGATCTGCAAAAATCACTTTAGTCTCTGAATGTCGTAGTAAGACAGCTACAAGTGCAGAATCATGACGAATGTTGAGTGTACAGAGCAAAGCTCCAACCATAGGAACACCAAAATGCAACTCAACCATAGCTGGAACATTTGGGGCCAACACTGAAACCTGATAAACTTTGAAATCAATCAGAACCTGAATGAGAAATCTGAAACAGTCATCAATCAATTTAAAAAAGGAAGGCGAAATCGCTGACCACATCGCCGGTGGAGATACCGAGCTGGGAAAGAGCAGAGGCGATTCTGACGCAGCGGTCACGAGTCTGACGCCAAGTGTACTTGACGGAGCCATAAATTATGGAGGTTCTATCGGCGTAGACGACGGCAGTTCGATCGAGGAAGCTGATTGGAGTCAAAGGAACGTAGTTGGCCGAAGACTTGATAGTTCCTTCCATGTTCGTTGTTTCTATCGCCGAGAAAATAGTATTCTTTTGCGCTCGCTGATCCGGTTCTATCTTCAGGATATATAACAGAGGATGTTTGTCGTATTATGTACTAACCATACATCTATGATTACTAATTTGATTTTTTTGCTACCAGCCTAGTGGTAGTGGTCTACACCACATGTCTATGTCTCACCTCAAAGTTGGCTAAGGATAAGCTTTATAAATTATGATAGACTTAAAAATTTTAAATTCTATTAGGCGAATCATTTAATTGTTTTCCGAATTAGCTAATTTTATTGAATATTTAATCTCTAACAAACTAAATAATGAATATTTGAAATATTAATAACTTTTTTTTTTTTGTCAAGCTTGAAATGTTATTAACTAATTAATTTAATTTTGGGGTAAATAGCAGGATGACCTCAGGAGTTGCCTACACGATACAATGCATCATTTGCTTATCACCGCACACGTGTTACTGAATTTCTGACGTTTTCCAAACTATGAATGTGAGTTAACTGATGCTCTCGACCAGATCATGGTTCTGAGTTGTGATTGGTTTCACCTTCTTTTACCTTGTCTTTTGTCGTATTGCATTTTCATGGAATTGTGAGAATTGAGAATCCGGTTGTGGTTACAATATCTGGGGCTACGATCTTATGTTCGGTCACTATCACAACCTTCTTAGACTAGTTCTATTAA
>CM071716.1:16659067-16683270 GCA_036630335.1 Physaria fendleri | reverse complement strand
TATCATTACATATATCCTAATAGTGGCAACCACTTAGTTAGAAAATTGTTACAAAATACTCAATTCATAAAGGTATAGCTACAATATACATTCTTAAGACTTGGAAACTTAATCTGATAACTTGTTTGTGAATAATTTGATTAAAAATTTTAAACTGAAATGTAATCTTACACGTAAATGAAACGCAAAAAAATAAAAAAAAAAATAGATTTTTGGCTTACACTATATTTTTATTAATTAATTAGTTTACGACTTTGAACAACAGAATCTCACATAACCAGGATAACTAGTGTCTCGTCCTTATCGTCTCGACTTTCAGTACTTACCATTATGTACTGACAGAATTGACAACTGCTGCATAATGTCACCATGGTGTTTGTTTCATCAGTCTACATGGTGTTTCTTGAGTGTCCAATGTCGAATACACCCACCTCACACGCCTCTCGCATTACGATCGGTAGTTGGTAACCGTCTGACCCGTGTGAATTCAACTAAGAGCATCTCCAACAACAACTTTAAATCTTCAAATTTGAAGTTTTTTTCTCTCCAACAACAACTTCAAAACTTCAAATTTTGACCAACAACAACTTCAAAACTTCAAATTTTGAAGTTCTCTAAATCCAACTTCATATTTGAAGTTGACTTTAAAATTTGAAATCTTTAATTTTAAGTCCTTGTAATTTTATATTTATTACAATTTATATAATTAATATCAAACCTTGTCATTTGTTCATGAACAAATGAAAGTCCTTGTAATTTTATATTTATTACAATTTATATAATTAATATCAAACCTTGTCATTTGTTCATGAACAAATGACTTTTCGTGACATGTAGCTTATATTATGAAATAGAAATTTCTCGTAATTTGCTAACAAATAAAAATACAACCTCGAGATATCTTATCTTATTGAGTTGATGTTAGAGATTTGGAATCATACTTGGTCCCTGAGAGAATGTACATACTGGTTGGATAAGAAATAGGAGTATCAAATATCTAAAATATATATTTTTAATATAAAATATGAATATATACGATAGTAATAATGCCGATTAAACATTGTATATAACATTTCGAATCGATCTTACATTCAAAAAAATAAATAAAAACTTGAAATTTAATATACTAGATCAATTTTTTTTTTCAAAACTACATGCTAAAGCGATAACACTTGATTAATTCTAAAACATAAATGTTTAATATTGGGATTAATTCTAAAACATAAATGTTTAATATTGGTTTCAGTTCAAAAAAAAATGTTTAATACTGGTTATAATATAGACATTTTAAACTTTTAATAATTTTAATATATTATAAATTACAACATCAAGGACTATTGTGCAAAATGTAAAATATTTGAAGTTTATTTTGAAGTTGAACCGTTGGAAAAATTTCATAAAAACTTCAAATTTGAAGTTAAAGAAACTTCAAATTTGAAGTTGCCATTGGAGATGCTCTAACTCAAAAATTTTAACCAGTTTCTGTTCAAAACAAAGCATATTCATATTTGCTCTGTTTTAACAAAATAATTAATAATTCCAAACATGCTTGTTATATATATTTTTTATTAAAAAATATAAAGTAATTTTATAGATGGTGACTATTAAATTTTAGGAACCTGTCTAAAACCTTTAACGGTATTAATTATTGTTAAATAAATTAATAAACCCTAAAGGAAAGTTTGATCTGATATATATACTGTAGTAATAATAATAATTTCCTACTGTGTTGGCCAATATCACAATATTGATATTCTGAACCGTATGATCCTAGCGACTTATGTGGTACCGCTAACATTTTGATGCTGTCAATTCATTGCTCGTATGTTGGATACAGCACATGTAAATGTGTCCCGTTAGGTTAAGCTAGATGATTCTAACTAGTCAGCTAGTATACACTATTATGGTATATTTTGAATGCCTCACAAAAATTGATTACACAATGGGTGGACCATGCGTTGAAGTCACCATGAGAGTTAATCGGTTAGATATTTAAGAGAGGATGTGGTTGGTAAGATATGTGGCTCAGATAATTGTGCTACGTTTGGCGAAATCTCCTATATATTATTTTGAAATCATAACAGTTCAGGTATCATCACCACAATTACTCTCACGAACCTTATTTACAAATTTGTCATTATCAAAAAATAAAAAATATATATAATAATAATAATTAATTACTATATTTAGCTAATTACTATATTTAGTTAATTAGTTAAATCGTTATTTAATTAATTACTTAATTATTATATTTAGCTAAATAATTAATTAATTAGTTATTTATCTCATGTATATCAATACCAATTAATTAATTAATATATTTAGCTTAAAATTTATTTTTCTTTCTAAAATTTGATATATCGTTCACATGTATATCCTTAGCAATTAATTAATTAAGCTAACAATTAAATCCATAAAAAATAATAACAAATAATCGCTAAAAGAATTTAAAATAATAATTATAGGTGTTATTAGAATATTATAATATCTATTATATATTATTTAAACTAATAAAAATATATTATTTTAAAAACTAATACCGCACTTGGTGCGGGAAATCATCTAGTTAACTGTTATAATTTATAGGTCACGATCGATTTTTAGAATTATACATTTAGAAAAGAAACTCAATATACCTACATGCGTAAATGCTCTCACTTTTTTTTTCTGGTCCAAAATACTGCACAAGGGAGAGAAATGGGTTTCGAACCCTTAATCTGGATATCATGGAAGTAGATTGTGAGCATACGGAAGCCAATTTGCCTACTGCAATTCCAAACTACTCCTACTTATCTCGCGAGATGTTGTCAATGTCATGGGAATCTTTATATGTATGTTTAATGATATAAAAATTTTGGAGTTATATATACTTTATAAGGGAAATAAATAAATGTTTTCCAACAAAAAGGGAAATAAATATATAAAATGAGTGTTATATTGTTGACTCTCCAATTGTTCTAATTGGCCACTCCGAGTAGTCGAATCGAAGAACCGATTTTATTTAAATTTTCTGTTATCAATAATAACCGACTCCAAACCGAGAACAGATTAAACCGCACTAAACCTAATATAATAAAATACTTCTAACTTGCCGTCATAACTCATTCACTAAAAAAAAATTCTCTCTTCGTATCCAAAACGATGATACGATGCAAACAAAAAAGGAAGCAACTTCCGGTGTATTCACGTGCTTCTCCGATCAACAACATCACTTAAGGTTCGTGTATTTTTCCTTAGTCTCCTTTTTATGTTTGTTTGGTGTAAATCGATAGATCTGTAGAAATCCTAAAAAAAATTTCTGATGAACCCTTTTTTTTTAAAGCGAAACCAAAATCTTTTTTTTTCTTCCATATTAAACGTCAATTTCAAAATAGAAGTGAAGATTCAACATCACTGAGAAAAGCCATGAAAGATGATTTGAAGAAAGTTTTCAGTTATTCGACTTGAAGAGAAATGTTTGTTTACAGAACGTTTTATATGAAAACATAATGAGTTGGTTTAATAAAGATAACCAAAAATTAATTTGAACCGGTTTGGTATATCCTCTAATACCCTCCCCTCAAGGTGGAAGGAAAAAAAGTGAAGTTCCAGCTTGCCAATAAGATTCCTGAACACTGCTGGGTGAACGGGTTTAGTAAACAAATCAGCTAGCTGATGAGAAGAAGGAACATGGAGAGTTTTCAGAAAACCAGATTGAAGATATTCTCTGACCACATGACAATCAATCTCTATATGTTTTGTCCTCTCATGAAAGACAGGATTAGAGGCAATATGAAGAGCAGATTGATTGTCACAAAACAGAATAGCAGGTGAAGTAGGAATGTTGTATAAATCCTGTAAAAGAGAATGTATCCAAACCAACTCGCAAGTGGCATCAGCCATTGCTCTGTACTCAGCTTCAGAGCTACTATGAGAGACAGTTTGTTGCTTCTTGGATCGCCAAGAAACCAAGGAATCACCAAGAAACATACAATAACCTGTAATGGATCTTATAAAATCTGCACATGTAGCCCAATCAGCATCAGAATAAGCTTTCAACTCAAGATCAGATGTTGCAGAATAGAATAAACCCTGGCCTGGATCATTTTTGAGGTAACGTAATACCCTATATGCAGCCTGCAAATGATCAATACGAGGAGAAGACATATACTGACTCAGTTTATGAACAGCATATGTGATCCGGCCTAGTATGTGTCAAATACAATAGTCTTCCAACAATACGACGATAAATGGAAGCATCAAGAAGAATATCACCGGAATCAGAAGACAACTTATTATTTGGTTGCATTGGCACAGTAACTGGCTTACAACCAAGATATCCTGCTTCTTCAAGAAGTTCCAAAGTATACTTACGTTGATTAACAGAGATTCCACTGGAATTTCTAGCCAATTCAAAACCCAAAAAATACCTGGTTGCACCCATGTCTCTCAATTTGAAAGCTGACTGTAGCATCTGTTTAAATTGTGCAATAGAAACATCATCATCTCTCATAACTAACAGATCATCTACATATACCAACACAACTGTAAAACTATGAGCAGTCTTGTGAGTGAATAAAGAATGATCGGCAGTGCTCCTTTTAAAACCTGCACTCAAAATGACAGAAGATAATTTCTGATTCCATTGCCTTGATGCTTGTTTTAACTCATATAATGACTTGTGCAATCTACAAAATGAGTTAGGAGGATACAACTTGCCAGTCAATTCAGAATAACCAATAGGCAAAGTCATATAAATCTCTTCTTCTAAGTCCCTATTAAGAAAGGCATTACTTATATCCAACTGTTGTATATTCCAATTTTTCACTGTACCAACTTCAATAATATACGAAATGTTCTCATTTTAGCAACAGGACTGAAAGTGTCTAAGTAATCAAGTCCTTCTAATTGAGTATATCCCTTTGCAACAAGGTGTGCCTTATATCTTTCCACACTTCCATCAGGATTATGTTTTATCGTATATACCCACTTGTTACCAACAAGATGCTTACCATCAGGAAGTTGACAAACTGACCAAGTACCATTCCCTTCTAGTGAATCCATTTCAGAAATCATGGCTGTTTTATATTCCTCAGACAAGACAGCTTCTTTATAGGTTTTGGGTGTAGAGATGGAAGATATGGCTAGAATGAAATGTTTGTAATTGGGTTCCAGTTTATCATAGGATAACATAGATGAAATAGGGTAAGGAGTAGTAGATGTGGTATGAATGGGTTGAAAAACAGGTAAAGTTTGGTTTGGTAAGGCTGTTTGGTGGTCATTTTTGGCTAAAAGGTAACAATGATATTGGTCAAGATAAGTTGGTGTCTTTGTTGATCTCTTTGGCCTAGATGTTTGAGGAATACTACTATTTTGTGAATGAAAATTAGAATCAGAAGGAACAGAAATATCTGATTCACGAAAAGCTGCAGGAAAATTAGAAGAATTGAAATCTGAAGTAGAATTTGACACTGCAGTAGAACTAGAAACTGCAGGAGAATAATCAGAATCAGAGTTTGGCATTGGATCAAAACTCATATCAAAATAAGCTGGAAAAGGAGAATCAGGAACATGTAAAGGAAGAACACTCTGATCAAAGATATTTTCTGTTTGTTTTTTATTTGAAAAAGGAAAAATAGACTCATGAAAAACAACATTTCGAGAGATAATAATCTTGTTTGTTTGAAGATCTAGCAATTTGTATCCTTTGTATCCAGGAGGATAACCAAGGAAATTACAAGGGGAAGCACAAGGAGTGAATTTGTGTCTATCCTTATCAAGAGTAGATGCATAACATAAGCATCCAAAAACTCTTAGATGACTTTAATCAGGTAATTTTGAAGTTAAGAGTTCATATGGTGACTTGGATTCTAAAAGAGGAGAAGGAGTTCTATTGATTAGACAAATGGCTGTTAGAATACAATTCCCCCCCCAATGAATTAAAGGAACATTTGACTGAAAAAGAAGAGCCCTTGCCACATTTAAAATGTGTTGATGTTTTCTCTCAACCACAGAATTTTGTTGTGGTGTGTATGGGCATGAAAAGAAATGAAGAATGCCCTTATTCTTTAGAAGAGAATGAAAATTAAGTTCTGGAGCATTATCTGTTCTAATGGATTTTATCTGTTTTTGATATTGAGTTTGAACCATTTCTAAAAATTCAGGAAGGACATAAGAAACAGCAGCTTTTGAAGATAAAAGATATACCCAAGTCACAAGAGTACAGTCATCTACTAGAGTCAAGAAATATCTATATCCTTCAGGAGTTGGAACATGGAAAGGATCCCAAACATCCATGTGGATTAGATCAAAAGGATTAGCAGACACATTATTAGGAACAGGAAAAGACAAACGTTTTTGCTTAGCCAAAGGGCAAATGTTACACAAAGAATGATCTATGTGTTTATTGGAAATATTAAGAAGACTAGAAAGAGATTTTATTCTGTCTGATGAAGGATGACCAAGACGTTGATGCCATGTTTCCATGGAAACTTGAAGAACATGAAGATTTTGAGCTTAATGAGATTTTGAGGATGAGTGTTCCAAGACATAGAGATTATGATTGATGTCACCTTTACCAATCATGTAGTCCTGAATACACTCCTGAAGATCAATCATGTAGTCCTGAATACACTCCTGAAGATGAAAAGGATTACAAGAGAAAATGAAACACGACTTTGAAGAGAAAAGAACGAAAATATTATTGTTTTTGGTCAAAGAGCTGATGGAAAGAAAATTAAAACGAAAATTAGGAACATATAGGACAGAATCAAGAATAAGATCATCAGAAAATTTAATTTTGCCAGAAACATTCACAACAATAGTAGTACCATCAGGAAGGGTTATAGAGGTATCCCTAATGTTCTCAGTTTCAGAAAATAGACCTAATTCAGAACTAACATGACAGGTAGCAACCAGTATCTATAATCCAGGATGAGTTCAGGGACCTATGATCTAGGAAAGACATAATGGGAATTAGAGAGGTACCTGAAGATAATTGATTTGGAGTAGAGAGGTTTGGTTGTGGTTTGGAAGTAGAAGCTGTCCCATCTGAGATTTTTATAGTTGAGCCTGAAATCTGAGAACAATCATGCTTTACCTCATTGTTGGTATTGAGCATGCTTAGAAGTTGAGAACAATCATGCTTTACCTCATTGTTGGTATTGAGCATGCTTAGAAGTTGTTGCACTTGATTAGTTGTAACTGTCCCTAGACAAGAACCCTGTTGATCCAAGATGGTTAAATTTGGAGATGAATGTTCCTGCACAATCATATTAGCTGCATGTTCTATCTTAGGAGGTTGAGACTGGTCTTTAGAGTTTCCACCTTTGTAACCTGGTGGATATTCATGTAGTTTGTAATATCTGTTTACTGTGTGACCAGGAATTCTACAATGTGAACAAAATGGTCTCCCTCTTCCTCGACCATAACCACCAGAATATGCAGCTACTAAAGTATCACTCTCTGACTTTGAAGTCTCAAGACTTGGTGCAGATACCTTTGAAGCAGCACCATTCTTCATCATTCTTTGTCTCTCTTCTTGAGTTACCAGATTGAAAGCCTTATTGATAGAAGGTTTAGGATCCATCATCAGTGTTTGGCCCCTTATGGCAGTGAAAGAATCATTTAACCCCATTAAGAACTAACACTTTGTCTTGTTCTTCTCTGTCTGACATATTCTTCATAGTTTGGCAATTGATTTTTCCACAACAACAGATCAAAGTACTCTGATGATTTTTCAACTATTCCCACAATTGCTTCAAGAGAGTATAGTATTCACTCACTGTGTTACCTCCTCGAATTTCTGCATAGATTTGTTTTTAACTTCAGCTGTCCTTGGACCATCACTTTGTTTAAATTGTTCATGAAGATCTGACCACATCTCTCTTGCAGTATCCAAGTACATAATACTTTTAGCAATTGAAGGAGAAACCGCATTAACAATCCAAGTACACAAAAACATTGTTACATCTGAACCAAGAATTGTAGTCAGGATGCGATTCCTCTAATGCCTTATACTCTCCATTAACCAGAACTATCTTATTCCTTGCTCCTAGAGCCATTAACATCGATCTACGCCAGCTATTAAAATTTCCTAATCCAGTCAACTTTTTAGAAACAAGAGAGATACCTGGTTGATCTGAGCTATGTATGTAAAGCGGATTCGTATAAGGATCAACAAGAGAAGAGGTATTCTCAGATTTCTGCATCGAACCATCGAAGCTTGCTTTAGACAAATTATCGTCACATGAAGCCATCGGAGACGTAGAATATAAATCGCACCACAAAGAAGATAAAATCACAGAGATTCTAAGCCACAAAGATGATACAAACAGCAAATCGAAGCCGAATTTCAAATCGATAAACTCCTAATATCAATCGTACCGTATCGAAAAGTTCTCCAAATGAAATCAAGCTTTAGGATGAGAATCAGAGATTACCGGGGATGAAATTGAGCTGAACTAAGGCGGAAATTGAGCTCTGATACCATATTAAACGTCAATTTCACAATAGAAGTGAAGATTCAACATCACTGAGAAAAGCCATGAAAGATGATTTGAAGAAAGTTTTCTGTTATTCGACTTAAAGAGAAATGTTTGTTTACAGAACGTTTTATATGAAAACATAATGAGTTGGTTTAATAAAGATAACCAAAATTAATTTGAACCGGTTTGGTATATCCTCTAATATTCCATATTCTTTAAGCATATTTTGTATTGTAGATCTATATGAACTTGGTTTTAAAAAAACCCCTAATTTTTATCCACAAATCGTATGAATGATGGTGTGATTATATCTTGGTAAAAGTGAGATTCATCAGAAAAATACTTTTTTGCTTTCTTCTGGTTTTTTTTGTTATTCAGGTTGTTGTTCAGAAGGATGGTCCAAGAGGTATCAATATTAGACGTGCTGGTCCACGAAGGTTTACTTCAAGTCTGATGAAGTGCATGATGGCATATTTACATGTGGATGCCTTTGTCCGGTCTTAGAAATCGTAAGCAGCTTATCATAGATGTATGGAGTAAAGAGAATTCTTGGAATTGATGTAAGTTTTCTGAATCATATAATTAATCTTTTCATTCACGCTCTGGTTTTCCTAACTATTGTCCTTGTGATTCTCATTTTTTGGAGATATTAATTAAAGGATGGATACACAGAACCGGTCCTATAGTTTTTATGGCCACAAGCTAAGAATAAAAAGAAGGCCACTTTGTAAACATATTTTGATAATAACAAAATGATGTCGTATAAAAAAAGAAATAAACTAGGAAAAGAACTAAAAGAAACTTACCAAAGACTCGAACATGGCACGTATTGAATGATATGTCACTTCTTTGGTGACTTTAACCATTACACCACACACACAACTAAAACTCAAGTCGGCCGAAATTACTTATAAATATAACGGGCCGCAAGCGGGAGCTTTGCCCGCTTGTATCTAAGACCGGCCCTGTGGATACAAAAGATTCTTTGCCAAGAATACTATCTCGTTGAATTCTTAAATCTCCGATGATATCCTCAAGCACATTGAAATATTCCTCAAGACCTCAAGAGGTGGAGAACCAAGAACATAATTGATAGCATTCAAGATAGAGGAAAGAATCAGGTTAACCTAGCAACTAGTTAATCGAACTGTTCTGGATTTAGTTGTTATCATTTAGGTTTATCTTATTGGAGGAGATGGAACCCAGCAAAGTGCTTCTGTAACATTTAAGGTAATATCATTGTGATATTTGAATAATAGTCAAAGTTTAACAATAAAAAAAATGAATCTCGATTTGGATTTTTGTGTGATTTATGAATGATGTGTTTAATGATGTTTTCTTATGTGTAATATTAACTCTGCACAAAATCTTAAATTTGAATAACTTTATTGGGCCTCCAAAGAATAGGCATTTCAAGCCCAAAATATTTTTAGTTAATTGATATATGGACCCCAAAGAATTGTATATTTATATATCCACATTACACACAAAGAACTGAAAAAGTCAGCTAATATTTAACATTTTGTTTCTAAATCTGACCCGTACTTTTATAACTATCTTTTCATATCCCATCCCTTTCTAAACACAATATTCAAAAAGTAAGAAGGATATCAAGACTTAAAAATCAGTAACGGAGACGATTCTGAGTAAATTTATAAATGAACCGTTAAATAGCTGACGATTCCGGCAAGTTTTCTGTTAATGAATTCTTCAGAATTCTAACCGGAGAAGTCGTCGGAGATCTTGAGACGCCGAGTCATCCACGGAAAGGACAAGAATCTGGTTGTTCGAATTCTTCTTCGAAAAAGACGGCAAAGGTAGCGAGCTCGGCGCCGGAGAAACAACAAACATCGATGATCCGGCATAAATATCGTCGGCAGCGACTTGAGGTGAATTCTTCCTTTCTTTGACTTTTGAAAATGAATCAAAAGACTCTGATCTTCTCCGAAACATGTTCTTCGTCGTCGTTTTAAAGTCATCTGACCCAAATCGTCTCCTTTGGTCAGGTCGGAGAGGTGGTTTCTTGTGAAAGTTATTCCTCCGGTGATTAAAAATAGTTGCCGGAGAAGGTCTTATCCGATCAACCAAAACATTTTGAGGCCGAATAACTTCAGTTCCCATCGTTAAACAAAACAAAAAGCCCTAGAAGAAGAAAAAAATGGCGCCGAAGTTGATTCCTTGGACGGCAAGAAACGGGAATGAGAAGGAAGAAGAAAAGGGTAAAATGGTCCTTTTCTTTCTGTTCCTGCTCAAGTTTTTTTAATTTTTTTAATTTGTAATTAAAAATCTAATTTGTGAGTTATAGTGACCTCTCAATGGGAAAAATAAATAGAAGGAGGAGGAGATTGACAAAAATGGCTTCACCGTCCTACGTTCGTTTCCTCGTAACGACGCATCTGTAACCTAAACACCTTATTCTATTTTTTTATTATTGTTTATTTTAGTTTGTTCGTCTTTCTGTTTTTTCGTTTTTTTTTTTTAAATTTGTTTTTTTACAATACCCTAAAATCTAGTTGTGCTCAACTAAGATTGTTACTAAATTACAGTGGAAATATGGATTTAAATTACAAGGGCTGATATTAAATAACAGTGGCATATGGATTTTGTAAGGCCTCCATGAAAACGTAGTTGCTTAACACTCTGGTTTCTCTAAAATCAATGAACCACCCAAGCTTCCTTGGCCTTAGTGGTACTATCTCCTATAGTTAGTGCTATAGGTTGGAGGTAACAGATTCGAGGGACGCCTGGGGTGGTACTATCTCCTATAGTTAGTGCTATAGGTTGGAGGTAACAGATTCGAGGGACGCCTGGGGAGAGGACCATACTACATGCTCTGGACCCCGGACCGGATTAGTCTGGTTGGCAAAGCCATCCAGATTACCGGTTAATCCAAAAGAAAATAAAAATCAATGAACCAGATTATTTGGTTTAGGCATTCAAATGCGCTGTTAGCTAGACCAGTGTACATAATCGTGGACGAGAGCTTTGGAGTTGCAAGGTTGGAACGTTCATGAATTTCAAACTTCAGATCAAATCAGATATATGTTGTGAGATCGGGGAAAATCTACTGTAAACTGTACTTTGTTGCTTCTATCAGACTTTGGTTACACACATCCACACGTGCAAATTTGTGTGCATACATGTGTATTTTTAAAGCATGGTGACATGGTCCATGGATTTACTTAGTTACTTACGTAATAATTTTCTTGGCTGATACTATATCGTATGAGAATTACATAAGAAGAGATTTACTTAGTTACTTACGTAATAATTTTCTTGGCTGATACTATATCGTATGAGAATTACATAAGAAGAAACACAGGTCTTGACAATATATGTCTATCTGTATATATATTACACAACTTTCAGATGAATCTAATATCTAGTTTATAAGCAATCTTATGTCCTCATCTTGAAAAATAATTTGGATCTATATTATAGATTTCGAAGGGTCTATGATTTCAAAAGAATATTGGACTCGTACTTGAGTAGAAACTAGCTTGTGCTCCTCATCAAATACGCTACCACACATCCTAAAATGCCGCCTGCTGCAACCTGTAATTCGATCTTATATCTTAGCAATAGAATCATAACATCAACAACAGAACTATGGTCTATATATGGCGAAAATGGGTACTTAATTTCTAATGTTCTAGTTTTATGAAATCCAAATCTGATTCCAACATTGATATGACACTGTCATTAAGGGACAATACTCAGATATCTAACCAGTTAGGCTGACTCGAAACAGGTACAATCAAAAGCTTGATCTATTCTATAGATGTCCATTAAAATCTTTATATTTTCCATCAGAACTGGTAAATGTAGAACATAAGCCTAAGTCTATTCTATAGATGTCCATTAAAATCTTTATATTTTCCATCAGAACTGGTAAATGTAGAACATAAGCCTAAGAAAGCACTAATACCAGAACCTCTGAGAGATATGGACTCAAAAAGTTGAACGATTAGGATAAAAAGATTTGACTAAATTGAGCAAACCTGGATGGGAGTGTGGCCGAGCAGTTCACGCAAGGGTCTAACTGTGGATAACGGATGCTCGGGGGGAAACTCACAAACAATTTGATTCAGCAGCTGAAGTTATAAAACACTTGAGGTTTCAGAAAGCATGGAACAATCCTTCTACACAACTTATAGGGAAGATGAAAAAGAACCCGAAGAGATTAATAAGTTTCTATGATTTTACCTCGGCTTGACGACCAGCATGAAGTCTGACCCCGGAGGCATCATACATTACCTGCATTCCATTTTACAAAGATAAAGGTAAGATGGTTTGTTTTTAATATGGAATTGCTAGTTGAGTGATAATTAAATTCTTAGTTAAAAAGTAAAATCTCATGTCTACATTAAACGAAACAAAGGCCAGTACTTTGTACATTCAATACATATAAATTTACTCCAAGCAAGAGGTTCAAAAAGTGTAAATCTAAAAGACACAAGGTGGCATAGTAAGCAAAACCGTGAAGTGGAAAACAAGATGAGAAGAACACTCACAACACAAGCTAAGACAACAGCGATAGCAAAAGCCGGTGCTCCTGCTCCTTCATCTAGGCCAATGGCAACAGCTAAGGCAGTGACGGTGGCGGAGTGGGAGGAAGGCATTCCACCAGAACTAATCATACGTTTAGAGTCCCACCTCTTTTCTTTGTACCTGAACATCTAACATACATTATGAAAGAACTGAGAATCCCATTCTTATATAAACATGTATCAAATTCATCTCCGTCTAAGATTCATTATAGCTCCTGTAAAGATCTATTCAGAATCTTGACTGCACCATATGAATAGCCAACATTCAAGTTCTGAAACAAAAATCATGAGCTACAAAAGAAAGCACAAAGAGGGCAACGTAAAGTCCTTAAATTTTCAAACAATCCATTGAAAAGAAGAAATTTGTTAAATTTGGAGCAAAGATTTCACTGGGATTCGTGTCAAACACAGAATCAAAAACATAGCCAAATTAGTGAAACACAGCCAAACACAGATTCCAATCTTAGCCCAGATCGAACGAATCTGAGAAACAAAGGTAGGTAAAAGATTTGAACAGACCAATTAGTGAAAACTTTGAGGAACTGAGCAAGAGCGAAGGCAAGAAAAGCGGAGAAGATTGGGAGATTGTGAGGAAAAAGATTTCGGGAAGGAGGTGATCCGTACAACGCCGTGTTTCCGCCTGCTAACGAACCTGCGTCCGCTGCTGTCATCACCTCGTTCATTCGGGCGATACGACGGCTTACTTCTTTTGATCAGTCAGAAACTGCGTGAATCAATGTCAACTTAAAGAGGTTAAAGAGATTCAGCAGAAGAGTATAAGATTTTTTTTCTTTTCTTTTTGATTAAGCTTTGTGCTACTTCCGTTTTTGGATGGATCAATTGTTGTGAAAAGCAGACGCAATTTCTTTTTTTGCAACTTTTAATTATTATATTTTTGACCATAAAATTTTTCACTTTCGTAATTATAAAATTTTTCACTTTCGTAATTTAGTCATCTATTTTTTTTTTTTGAAATACATAAATATTCGATTACTCTCTTCTAAAGAACATGCTTAGTGTTCTAAACTGGATCCATGTGACAAAAATCATTAGAATTTCATAGGTGTTATGGAAGACTTGTTCTTAACTTAAGCTTCGAGAGAGAATGTATATATAAATGATACATCCATCACAATAACTGTTTTATTTTTTGTCCGTAACAGAAACAACAAGCTAAAAGATGGTGGGTCTTTTATAGTTGAATTGTCAAGCTTGATAACTCAATCTGCTTTAACTCTCTGGCGTCGAAAGATCTGCCTGAAAAGTGAAACAAACCAATGCCATAACAGTATCAACCAGTTACGGCTCTTTGTCTTAACACCGCCTTCTACTTTATCTCCGAATATTCCTTTGTACATTTCCTTCTGCTTTTGATACAAAGCTTTCTCTTGCTCTGCAAGAGCTCTTAGTTCCCTTCTAATCGCCTTATCATCAGGAGCATACTTTTGTGCCTTTCGAAAATCATCACGAGCAGAGTCCATTTGTCCTAGCTCTGCTTTCGCCTTCCCTCTTCTGAACAGCGCTTTTGGGTTTTTCTCTTCTTCTGTCAATACCTGACAAGGTTTTTTACAGTTTGATTAGAGTTTGAGAAACAAGTGTGGACATTAAAATGATCTCTTTCAATGAATTTTTTGATGGGTCTCTCACAATGTTGCAGTGGCCAATTGCTTCATCATATCGTTTCAGCTTGATAAGGCAAGCGGCCATGTTTAAGTGGCATGGGTTCTTTACTGCCAATGCCATCTCCTGGTATTTCCCATACAGCTGAAACATAAAATCATCCCCCATGTATGCAATGGCCTGAGATAGAAAAAAACATGAGTAATCAAAAGCCGAAAGAACTCAAGAACCTAAGCAGTCTCGCAGAATATGCCTGAAGACCAAAACTTTGAAATTAATTGTTAGAAAGATAGAGAGATACATAACCATTTCATACTGTTGCATGGCCTCCTCCAATTTCTCGTCCTTAAATAGGGAATTCCCATCCATTTTTCTTCTATCTGCTGCACCAATCCTTTCCTCCACAGTCATATCACTGCGAGCCTTTCCCTGTACAATTCATCCTCTTAGTCAGAAAAAAAGCAAGGACGGAGAAGATTGGGATAAAGGTTGGTTTTGGAGTTGTCTTGGATAAAGAAACAAGAAAGTACAATTGATGGTAAAAGAAAAACACTTGCCTCCTTTGTTTCATCAAATCCAATAACTTCAACCTCATATAACAAGTCTGCCATTGGTGGAACATTGGGAAAAGAAAAGTTCCCATCCTTTCCATATGCCAATTCCCAGCCAACATGCAAGAGGGCACGTTCACCAGACTTCATGCTAGAAACGCCGATGGCTAAACCGGCCATTTCTTTTTTCTCTGTCTCACAGACAACAGTTCACTCATTGCATAATCTCATTTAAAATTTACATATAGTGTAACATTAATCTGGGCTAATCAGCTTTGAAGTAAAAACATATGAAACTCAATCTTTTTCCTCGTTAATATCTTTTTCATTATATTCACATGAACCACAAACTAACTCGACTGTTTACAAATAATGATGCATCCAATGACAGAAATATGTAAAATACATAATCGACAGCCACAAACCTTTCCCTAGAACCAATTCAATAGGTTGCTGCTCGTGCCATGTGTCCTCGAATTTATGCAGACTGTTTTTGGTCCATGCCCTATAATGCACTATGGCCAACATGAACAATCGGTCAAGATTGAAATATTCAAATAAAACGGATAAGCTTCAAGAAGATAAAAAAAAAAAAAAAAAACAGGAGATGTTGGGCTAAGAGCTTTTCCACCGATTTCACCCGATGAAAAAAAAAAAAAAAAAAAAAAAAAACAGGAGATGTTGGGCTAAGAGCTTTTCCACCGATTTCACCCGATGAGGAAACATTTCAAAGTAATTGTTTCATCAATAACTTGAAGTTTTGTTAATTCCAAGTTGAACATCATCAACCCTCTTACACCACACTGAACGTGATCAACTCTCTTATACCACATTTTAACGTTGTCCACAATTCCAACTTCAATTAAAGGACCACAACTAACAAATTTTCTGAACTCAGTCCAGAGACTCCACCACAAAGGAAATCTAAAGTTCTAAATCAGTAGGAATATGCACATTAAAAAATCAACATCCAATCAACAGAAATCTAAAGGTACTTACAAAAACATGTCGAGTATTTGGATGGTTTGGAACCATGACCCTCTTTTATGATCTGCTTACTGACTTTCTCATCTAAGACCTCAGCTTCACTGTCAACTTTAGGGGGAACATTATCATCTTGAGAAGGCTCACCATGCACAACAGAACTTCCTTCCATAACTATTTCATTCTCTTGATCTTGATCCATAAAAGATGTGGTAGTAAAACATAGTAGTCAGTATCAATTCTCCACTCTAACAAGCACGTTATAATCCAAGATTTACAATATGATGTAGAAAGAATAAAGCAGTCCATATAAGTAGAAAGAAAATTGCGTTAACATAGCATCAAAAATGAATATGGGGGTAGAAAAACTCCAAAACAAAGCATATACAAAAACAAAATGAAAATATTACTTACCATGTGTTCGACTTTGATTCTCCAAAGATTCATCCATTATTTTCCAATTCAACCGTGGCCTATCATCCAAATATTAAACCTTTTAAGTGTTGAATTGATTATACATGAAGCCTTCTAAGTCAACTATTTCATAGTTCCCCAGAATTGACTACTCATAGAGAAGAGGTAAAATATGAAATTGTATTGACTAAGAAAAACAACTCTAAATTGACAAAATTTAAGCTCAATTTCCAGCAACAATTGAAGAACAAGAGTTGTATCACCAACCAAATCGGAAACAAGCGTCAATTACAAAAACGCATAAGAAAATAAATGATCGCAGTCGAGCTAATCGAAGCATTTGATTTGGGAGAAAAAAGAGTTTGTGGGTTTGAAGTTGAATAAAAGTAAAGTGAAGAACTTACGACTCGGAGAAGGAGAAGCTCAGGGGGAGTGTTGAATCGTCGTCGTCGAAGTCACTCACCAAGACTGGATCGAGAGACTAATTACAGATTTTGATCGTGGAATTAGTGGAATTATCAAAAGACACCCGTGAACTAACGGGAGTTTAACGGCGTTTCGACGGACAAAAATATTATGGAAAAATAAATTAAATATTATCAAATCGATCCAAAAGATTTTTAAATTAAAAAATAATTATACAGTCAATCTCCACCAGTCTATAAACCACACGATATTTGTCACAGTAAAGAAGAAAATCAAAGCAACTAAAGAAGTAAACCCAGAAACCCCAAAGAAACAAACTGTTAAACAAGTATACATTGATGATAATGAGATGCTTCACACTCCTCCACTTGATCAATCACCTTAGAGAATCTTTTGGCCGATTCAGATTGCTGCTTCAACAATGCAAACCCATCAATCTGTATTGTTATCGTTTGAAGTATAAGCACCATAGCCATTCTATACCATCCAGAGCCTTTACTACCCTGTGGACTCAGAGGAGCTGCTTGCAAGATTCACCGAGGACACAAATCTTGGGACCAGCACTGCCTCTTGGGGCGTCTTTGAAGTCACCAAATCTTCCAAACGCTGCCATGTTCTTTCCCGTTTTGCTTTGACCTCTGTTTTATTCTCTTCTTCCACTTGAAATTTAGCTAAACATTCATCAAAGAGAACTTGGTTCATGTCGCAGAATACTTTCCTCACGTTTAGTGTCAGACTTTGAACTGCTTGGTTCCAATGTCCACGAGTGTTTCTCTCAAGAGCTGGGAAGACTATAGGCATTATCACTTTATGGTTCTGCGTGATAAGGTTTCTTATGTGATCGTTGTTCCATAAAAACAATGCCCTTTCAGCTACCTGAAATACCAAAAACTACATCTTCATATAGGTACAAGACTCCATCAAGAGAGAAACTATGAAATAAAGAAAGACAAGAACCTGAAAATGTAAACTGTTGATGCATCGAGCAATTTGTCGGAATAAAGGGACCATACACCGCTGAAACTCGGCAGCTTGAGTTGCTTCCAAGACTTCTTCTAACTCACCAAGAAACATAACTTCCTTTGAGCTGTTAGTCACAGGCCAATATTTAAGAAGGCCTCTAATAACGGTATCAGCGAGCTTGGAGTCTTTCTCTACAAACTGAACTATGCAATAAGAAAGCTGTTGGTGATAGACCGATGAACATTTAGGCTTGTGGAGTGGAATTAAGGCTCGTAAAAGGAAGAGCTTGTGTTCTTCCTTTAAAGGTAAAGCAAACCCATTAATTATACTTCCCAGAATCTCTAGCAACTCTGCGATGCCATTATGCTTTTCAGTCTCGAAAATGAATCTGTAGAAGATATTGTTTATCGCCTTTCTTATATAAGGTCGATGCACCATGAACTTCCCATAAACTCGGTGCAGAATTGTTTTCAAATAGCCTTTCTTATATAAGGTCGATGCACCATGAACTTCCCATAAACTCGGTGCAGAATTGTTTTCAAATATTCCCTCTCTCTTTGATCTTCAGAATCAAACAAGTCTAACAGCTTCAAGATAAAGGAATGATCAATATATCTCTTTGCAAGCTTCGCGTCAGTCATGGGAGAAGCCACAAATCTGAGCAGAATCTCATAAACAACTTGAATATGAGGCCAAGCTGGCTCAATCGAAGGTTCCTCATCATCCATATCATGCATATCAAGAATTTTATTATCATGATTCGCAAAAGGTAATGTTCTAAACAGATTTACCGCAACCATCTTAGTGAGCTCTTGCATAGCAACATCATTAAACTTCGAACCAACTGATGCAACATAGTCAACTAGCTCGAGCAATGTCTGCCGCTTAATCTCTTTCTCTTTAAGGTTCTTTGAAGGGTCAGTAAAGTCAAAGACAACAGAGCACATACTCAACTTTGCAATAAACAGATTTGGTTTCTCCAAAATAGGAACATCCCTAAAGGTAGGCAAAGCCTCATATACCCCACCAGCATCTCCTCCAAATGGATTCTTCCCTTGATTAGTCTTGTTAGAGCTCAATGCGTTAGGAGCAAGAGTTCCATTTGCTACACGTGATCCCGATGCTGGCGATTTAGAAGATGCTGAGGAAGGTTTTGAGGCACTAGTACTACTCGGATTCGGAGCATAATAAGAGTTAACACCTCCATCACCATTTGAGTCATTTTGCAATGATTTAGAAGGCTTTCTAGGCAATTTCCCAAGTATATGTTTGATCATATCTAAATATTGTCACAAACCCTTCACTATTCTTCTCTATATGAATCAAAGCTTAAAAACCAGCTCTGAGTAAGTCAAAGTCCCGCACTTTGGTCTCTAAGCATAACCCAGATTCGCTTCTGAATAAAAATAAAATTAAAATAAAAACTAATTTCAGTACATAGAACATGCTTAAACCCAAATATAAACACGAGACAAACATATCAGAATCAGATCAAGAAAATGAATCTGAAGATAGAAAAAGACGAATTAAGAGGAGAAGAGCTTACATTTTTTTCCAGATGAGTTAAAAGGAGAGATCTAGCAACCTCAGAAAGTAAAATCACATAAAAACCCTTAAGAAAAAAAAGAGGATGCAAAAGCATCAGAAAGAGAGATCTTTGGTAATAAAAAAAAACTGCTCCTTTCTCGCCCAAATTGAAATCGAGCGAGAGAGAGGAGAAGGTAAGAGAAGAAAGGAGACAAGAAAAAACAACAAAATCCAAAAAAAAGTTATGTAAGAAAAGAGAACAGAAAGAAAAGAAAAAAGTTAGGATTTTTGAGGTTGTAATGAACAAAAATAGAAGTAATCGTTCAATCTTCGTCTCTCTCTCTCTCCACGGATGCTTTACTGTAAACCCATGATTTAAAAACTTATCTTTTATGCTCTGGATCGAAATAACAAAAACCTAGAACACATCCAGATATTTTCTTCTTTATTTATTGTTTTTTTGGAACTGAACGTAAGGAAAAAATCAAGGTTTGACAAAATAGCAGGTGAGTCAAACACAACCCCAAAGTAAACGTTTTTATATGGTCGTCTTCTCATAGTATTTGGTCAATCCCACTCCCTTATTATAACGTATCAAAAATCCAATTATATGTTCTATAATTTACGATTCAGTGTTGAAAAATGAAACTTTTTAGAGTATTTATACTAAAATCTATGTGAATTGTATATTTTGTATGATCAAAAACAACTACATATGGTTGGTTTAGCCAATGATACGATTCAAAGCTTTGGGTCAAACAAACTAGCTAAAAGTCAAAAAAAGTTTCTTTTTCCTTTTTACTTAGAATTGGTCTCATGTTGTGCTTAGAGTCATATGGTCTAGACGGGTCTATGAAGTTTTTGATTCGGCTAGACTCTAGAGTCCAGCTGAAGTTGACTTGTAAACGAGCTGGAAGTGGTCCTGAGGACTTAGCCCTTCTGAACATCTGGCATCGACATGAGAATATTATATTATCCAAAGTGAATCAATAAAGACCAATAAATGAAATTGCGTGAAGGTATTGAATTAGTAACCTCAAGTATGGAGGCATTATTCGGGTCATCCAAACTCATTAACCAGCTATCAACCACAGTGAAACCGTTCGTCCAGATAGTTACAATGAGTGTGATCACTCCATATGGTTGTTCTTGTTGTTGTTGTTCTTGAAGCTCAGCTGAAAAGAAGTATTCTTGTTCACGCCTAATGACTTTGACATGAATATGGGTTAGACCAAAGTCAATTGGGAGCTTCAATCTTGACATGATCTGGCATTTCCAATGGAACATAATGTACAGAGAAACACCAATACACAACTTGAAAAATGGCAAGAAGATATTGAATTAGTAACCTCAAGAACGTTTGCAGCTAGATCTGGGCATTCGGGTCAACCCGAATAACCCGAACCCGACCGACCCGAAATTCTTCGATCCGAATCCGAACCAGATTGGAAGAGTAAACCGAACGGAATTGAAAATAGAGTTATTCGGTTTTCAGATCGGATCGGTTTGGTTTTCACAATCCGATTAACCCGAAATAATTTGGTTTGACTGAATTATATGTACATATTTATACAGGGAAGGTGAAGGATGAAATTATATAAACATCCGATGTGGGATTCTATTGAAAACAAAGTGTTTTTTCAGCAACCATTCGTATGGGCTTGGACCTTTCTAATTCTTTTTATTATTATTAATGTATTCACATCATGTAAACAAGATGATTCATTATAAATTCGTATGGGCTTCGGTCCAGGACAGATTTTTTTTTCTTTTAATAGTGTTTCGGATAATTTTCAAATTATCCAAATAATCCGATTCCGATCCGATCTGAACCGAATCTTTATTCGGACCAATTCGGATAAGATTTTTTTCTACCGAACAATCCGAAAATCCGAACAACCCGATCCGATTAACCCGAGGAATCCGAATGCCCAGGGCTATTTGCAGCTCTCGCATCATCCAATGCCGTAAACGGACTCTCAATGATAGTTGAAACGTTCCTCCATCTTGTTACAGTATATAGACAGTCTGGCTCACCGTACTTCGATCTTCTTACAGAGATTGATTTTGATGATTGCTCAGGTCTTGCTATATCTCTGTCGCAAATCACATGAACATCAAAGCATTATGAGGATCTTGCAACAATCATAAAGCAAGATTAAGGACTTTAAAAGAGCCATCAAATTCCTTATCCTATACACAAGATTCAAGAATAGCACAAGATTGAGGAAACACTTAACCTGTTATCTTCACCGCCGTTGTTCTGATCAAGCTTTGCATCGGACTTGTGAGGAGGAATAATGATTCGAAGATTCGTCGGAGGTCGATAAAGGCGGAGTGGATGTTCGTGGCTAGGGTTTGGTACATTTGGTTTGGCGGTGGCGATTTGATGCTCTTGGAAAGTCCTTACAGCAGCAGTTAGATTCCATTGATGAGTTTCAAGCAAAGATATAGCTACTTCTATCGACGATGAAGTGATCTTAATGAAGGAGCTGATTCGTTTCTCCATCTCCGGCAAATTGGCTGCCATGAGGTCCATCGCAAGATTACGATGTGAAATTCTGTTAAAATAAAACGAAATGTGTCGCTTTATATAGAGCGTAAAAAAAAAAAAAAATATATATATATATATAGTAACTTATTGATTTCAACGCTTTATATAGAGCGTAAAAAAAAAAAAAAATATATATATATATATAGTAACTTATTGATTTCAATCTTCCAAAAATTACAATTCAAACCATGTATTAAAATCTTTCAAAATTTACAATTCAAACCATACATTAAAATCTTTCCATTTCATACACACAAATATACTAAATACAAAAACCAAAAGAAAAAGAAAAAAGAAACTGTAAAGCAATAACAAAAGCAGAGCTCTATTTCTTCTTCACCTAAAGCTTCAAGGAATGTCTTTAAGCTCAAAGTCAGAGCTCTCTATCTAAAGCAATAACAAAGCAGAGGTCTCTTTGGTCACAGGTTTTATATGGTCATCATTTCATAGTATTTGGTCAATCCTTGAATTGTATCAATCCCACTTATTATAACGTATAATAAATCCAGTTACATGTTTTAAACTCTATATTTTACGATCCAGTGTTGAAAAAATGAGACTTTTAGGGTATTTATACTAACATCAATGTGAATTGTATATTTTGTATAATCAAAGAAACTACATAGGGTTTAACCAATGATATGATTTAAAGATTTGGGTCAAACAAACTAGCTAAAAGTCACAAAATTTTCTTTCTTTTTTTCTTTTTACTTAAAATTGGTCTCATGTTGTGCTTAGAACTGTTGGATAAGGACAGAGTTGGCGATGCCAGCTTCCTCGATGGTTTGGTTAAAGTCATCAGAAAGTGGTGTAGGAGGAGACCCCATGATCAATAATTGGTAGTCTCTGGAGTCATCTGGTCTAGACGCGTCAATGAAGTCTCTGACATCTCTAACAGTGTGGTGAGTATTGAACCAAGTTACAATGCGTGTGCCGTCCGCTAATCTAAGCTGGATTCTGGTTGTTGGCGCTGCCTGATCTACAATTACTGACCTCATTGATGATGGTGGTGAGGCAGCTAAATCTTGTGGCTCAGTACAGACAGAGCCTGACTCGGCTAGAGTTCTTCCGACACCTGGGAATGAAGGTGATTCCTGTTTGTTAAAGATATAAAAACAAGAGCTTTCACTTAACTAGTTCGTATATATTACAGAAGAGAAAAACATTTAGAGATAAGAATGAGATCAATATACACTGGAGTCTTCTCCACGTCTCCTGATGCTGACTCGAATACGAGTTGGACGGAGTAGTCCTGAGGACTCAGCCATAGTGAACCTCTGGCATCGACACGGAACATTATGTTATCCAAAGTGAATCAATAAATGAAATTGCGTGAAGGTATTGGATTAGTAACCTCAAGTATAGCTGCATTTTTCGGGTTATCCAAACTCATCAACGGGCTATCACCTACAGTGAAACCGTTCTGCCAGATGGTTACAATGAGTGTGACCACTGGATATCTTTGTTCTTGATGCTCAGCTGCTAGAACTGGTATCTCAGTTGAAGCAGAGTCTGATCCGGCTAGAGTTCTTCCATAGTATTCTTGTTCACGCCTAATGACTTTGACTTGAAAATGGGCTGGATCAAACTCAATTGAGGACAACAATCCTGACATGATCTGGCATTTCCCTTTGACTTGAAAATGGGCTGGATCAAACTCAATTGAGGACAACAATCCTGACATGATCTGGCATTTCCATGGAACACCAACACAAAACTAGTCATTAAACGATGTGATAATACACAACTTGAAAATGGCAAAAAGATATTGAATTAGTAACCTCATGAACGTCTGTAACTGGCAGATTTAACGTCGAAAACAGACTATTAATGATACTTAAAACGGTCCTACACATTGTTGTATTATATGTATGCTCTGCCTCACCGTCCCTCCAGACTGTTATAGTGCATATATACTCTTTCAGAAGCTCTTCTTGATGCTCAGCTGAAACAGTTCCTAAAGAGATTGATCTTGATGATTGCTCAGGTCTTTCTATATCTCTGTCAAATCACATGAACATCTAAGCGTTATGAGGATCTTCCAACAATTATAAAGCAAGATTAAAGACTTGAAAAGAGCCATCAAATTGAAAAGAAGAATGAATCCAAATCGAATGACACAAATTAATTTTCCCAAACTTTCCTTGAT
>CM071716.1:16632680-16658805 GCA_036630335.1 Physaria fendleri | reverse complement strand
GTTAAACTCTCGAGAGATCTTGTCTCGAGTGAAACCTGACGAGTCTGGAGTAATCCAGACGACATCACGTATCTACTTTAGAAACTATCCTCCAGAGAAGCTTTAGACAGCTTACCTTATTCGTTTCCTTTAGATTAAATAACCCAAGACCCCCTTCTTTTTTAGGCATACAGATTCTCGACCACACAACTTTTGTTTTAGTAGTACTTAGTTCAGGACCATACCAAATAAAAGCCGCACAAAGTGATTCCAACTTGTGAATATAATCGGTTGGCAAGTAAAAAGCCATCTGCCAAAAAGTAACTAAGCCGTAAATTACCGAATTAACCAACATAACTCGACCTGCATAAGACAAAGGCCGAAGTTTCCATGATGACATAATTGTGCGAACTCGCTCAACCAAAACCATATAATCATCAGACTCCATTTTTTTCGTCATTAGAGGTAGCCCCAAGTATCTAACTGGAAGTTTACCCTTAGCGAAGGGATAAGAATTTCGAAGAACTAATCTATCCACTCTAGATACTCCACCCAAAAATAGATAACTTAAAGCTAAGTTCATGACTAATCCAGACAATATGGAAAAATGAGCCAGAATCACCATAACACCTTCAATTAAATGACGTGTACCCTTGGCAAAAACCAGTAAATCATCAGCAAAACACAAGTGCGTCAACCTTATAACCCCATAACGAGGATGATAATCAAACCGCCGCGTCATAGCTCCAATATCTAATAACTTAGACAACACATTCATACAAATAACAAATAGGAAATGAGAATAAAGAACACTCCTGACGCAACCCTCTCGAACTACCAAAGAACCCAACCAACTCTCTATTAACTTGAACTGAAAAAGTTGGAGTAGTAATACACACTTCAATCCACTTGACAAAATGCTACGGCAAGTTCATAACCCTCAAAAGTTGGAGAAGAAAAGGCCACTGCACAGAGTCAAACGCCTTTGATATATCTATTTTCATAGCAGTAATGAGGAGAAATATCAGGAATGTGATAGTCTTTGACCACCTCAGAAACTAAAAGAACATTTTCCATTAGCAGTCATTTAGGCACAAAAGCTGACTGATTTGATGTTATCATCAAAGGTAGAAGTCCGCGAAGTCTGATAGCAAAAATACGAAATATGACTTTATAAAGGACATTACAAAGAGAGATCGGTCGATAATATTTCATTGTTGCTGCTTCTTTCTTCTTTGGTATTAAAGCCAGAATTGTTGCGTTAACTGCTTTTGAAAGAAACCCAGTCTCAAAAAACGACCTAATAGCAATCAAACAATCCGCACCTACTATACTCCAAACAACAATGAAAAATTCATAAGTATACCCATCTGGACCAGACGCTTTATTCCTTGCCATATTAAAAATAGTATCAGTTATTTCTTGATCAGTTACCGATCGGGTGAGCGACACAGCAAGATCAGAAGTGCAACAAAAATCCACCAAATGTTCCAAATCAGCACTCAATGATACATCATAAATATACATCAACGCAGCCTCAGTTATAGTTTCATTCAATGAATTCTTCAATTCGCTGATCTTATTCTTCTTCTTTCGAGCTCTAATTAAATTATGAAAGAAACTATTATTCTTATCACCCACTTTCAGCCAATGTAACTTCGATCGCTGCTTTAAGAATCGTTCTTCAATATCACTTAAGTAGTCCCACCGTTTTTGAGCATCCAGCTCAGCCCCGATAGCGTCCGTAGTCGGTTTTGAAGCGTCTCCAGCTGCGCCGTACATAAATCTGACAATGCTTCTTTTGCCTTCTCCGAAATGTTATGAAGATGATTTTTCCCTAACAACCGCAGAGCTGGCTTCATCTTTTCTAAATTTCTAGAGAACTTGAACATTGCTGTAGTAGAAACAAATGAACGAGGCCTCCGAAACCAAAAGTTTTCTACCACTAGGTTGAATTCTTCAAATCGAGTAAGAGCATTACTAAACTTAAAAGGTTTCCTGGATTGAGTAGAAATCCCATCAATAACAACTCGTCCTCTTAAATGATCAGAACAACCACCACTCTCAAAAACACTATATGCTTGTGGGAAACAACGGTTCCAATCTTCATTGACCAGGAATCGATCAAGCTTCGTACAAATCAAGTCTCCATCACGCCTATTACTCCAAGTAAAAAGAGGCCCGTGACCCCCCAAATCCGACAGCTCACAAGAACCAACCACATCTTGAAAATCTCGCATACCACTAAAACTAGCTGTAGGTAGCAGCTGAGAATGTTCCTCCACATCTAAAACCTCATTGAAATCACCACAAATCAACCATGGCTTACCAGGAAAGATAGGAGAATAATGATGAGACATTAGATCCCCCCATAATTCTTTTCTTTCTGCTTCCAGGTTCGAAGCATAAACAAAAGAACAGAAAAAACCTTCAATAGCTGACCTCAATTCGACAAAGCAAGTAATAACTTGGCTAGTTTTGAACACCGGAGTTAACCTCACATCATCTCTCCAAATAACCCAGATTCGACCATTTTCATGATGTTCATAATTTGCTAACATCGACCAATCCGCACAGACTTGAGATTGAATAAAGGCATTTCTTGGCTCCTTAACTCTTATCTCCAATAAGTAACCAAATTTCACATTATTATTTTGAATATAAGACCTAATGATCTTATGCTTAGAGGTCTTGTTAAGACCTCGGATATTCCAAAAAAAACCAGACATTAGGAACGCTTTTTAGCATTCCCTTTCTTCCCTTTCCCCTTTTTAGGAGAAGATTGTTTCGACATATTTCCCGCTATCCTAGCTGAGCGAGTTCAAATCTGAATTGTGTTTTCAACCGAAGGTTTTATACTGTCTTCTTTCTGTTCCGCAACTTCAGCCTCCGTATCCTCTGTTTCTAAAATTGCAAATTTAGACGGAGATTCAATAGATTATGTGTCGAAATTTGGACTATTCCGAGCAGATTTTTGTCCCGAAACTGTTGTCCACTTCGTAGCACCCAACTGAGAGTCTCCTACACCTTCCATATTCAAAGAATCCTCCACGGATATAAACTTAGAGACAAGTTTATATCCCGATCATTAATGAAGATGTCCTCTTTCCCTGTGTTCTCAGCACAATTCGCAACAGGAGAAGCATTTTCTTCCTCTCCTTTGGATTGAAGAGAGATCCCTACATCCACCTCCAAATTTTCCAGCCTCGACTGAGCCAAACGTCGAGTCACTTCCACCTCCCTCGAATCAGATTCTCGGCCCTTTGTACTTAAATTATTTGGCGAGCTACACTCCCCTTCTTCCTTATCTTCTTGTTCAACACTAACATCCTTCACTTTACTAACACCTCCAGTTCTATTCCGATTCTCAACAGCCTCAGAATGAGATAAAGATTCCCGCGAAACTAACTCATCTTCTGTAAAGTTCGACTCCGCAAAACCATTCTTTTTGAGACAAAATTCTGATACATGTCCCCATTTCATACAAGAATTACATCTTGGAGGTAACCAAGGGTGAACATAAGTAACCTTCGACTCTTCCCCATCCACCATAACATTAAACTCTTTAGTAACCTCCTTTGTTAAGTCCAACTCCATATATATCTTTGCCTCATCAAACTTCTTACACTGCAATGTATCAGAATGAAGATGCCTTGGCTCTCCTGCAATACTAGCTAATCAACTTAATCCTTTGTCAGTAAACAAACTTCTTGGAACATTCTTGAGAATTACCCACAAAGGAATATTCAAAAGGGGTGGCTGAGTTTCCTCGATCACCAGAGACCATCGCGAAAGAACCATCGGTTGTCCTAAAATATTCCAAGTAGGACGACGCAAAACCTTGTTCAAGACCTTTTCATTTGGAATTCTGAATTTCACCATTCGTTCATTCACTTCATAAGCTTCAATAGCTAAATCTTTATAACCCACTATCTAAATCTTCTTCACAAAAACATGGCTTTATCCGAAAATCTTCCAACTAAAAAAGCCAGTCCATAAAGGTTTAGCATCCTTTGTAATGTCCGATGGAACTGTAGCCTTTGCGATACCTGAATCAACAATTGCATCAACAACATATCTTTTAAGCATATAAGATTTGTTAACAATCTTAGAATAAAGAGGCTTAGCTTTTTCCACTTGAGAATTCTCTGCCAAATTCTCAAGAGGAGCCCGAATTTTCATCGCTGGAGAAGCATCTACGTGCTCCTCACGCATATAAGAAGAGCCTTCAACTGATTTAGATTGCCAAATCACGTCTCTGTTTTGAGAAGAACCTAACGTCGGAAACGATTCTTCAGAAAACAATTGATTCTTCAGAAAACAATTGATTCACACGAGGCGACTTGATTGGAGAAGGTTGTGGAAAGTCCGGTGGCTTTTGATACGCCGGAGAAGCCATTGATCCTCCGATGAAGCTTCCCGATAAAAGAGGAAGGTTGTTACGATCGCCTTTTTAGTCGCACCAGAGCAATATTTTTTATTGTCACCAACGCTTCCATCCTATTATTCGTTACCAATAAAACCGAATCTTTGATGAATCAACTAGCTTACAGTACAATTCAACAACGATTCCAATAAGTAAACTAGTGAAAAACAAATACCCATCAGTGACAAGAGCATGTAGGTACTTGATGTGGGTTTTAGAGTAATTGGGTTCGCATAATACATACACCATAGACTATGATGTCTTTATTAAGCTCAAGATACTTTTATTGGTTCGGGTTAAGACGCTAACAATCCTCTTTCCCGCTTCCACCAGAAAGTCCGACCGGTGCTGCTATTCCAACCACTATCACCACCGCTCGCCTAAATCGGAAACATCGCTAGAGCCAATGCATCCAGATCCTTATGCGACGAATTAGACAAATGATTTTTCTTCAAATCTATGTCTCTATACAATCCTTTCCATCGATATTTATGGGTTCAAGTTAGAGAAAAGTGCAAAAGAGTAAGGACTTTCAGGATATCCTTTCCATCGATATTTATGGGTTCAAGTTAGAGAAAAGTGCAAAAGAGTAAGGACTTTCAGGATTTATAATAAGACATCGGGTTTTCCAGACGTTCACCCTATAGTGAGATACATTTAATTGTTTTCCAAAAAAAAAATAAAAATAAGTGAGATAAATTTAGTTATTTATTATTATTATTTTTTCTATATGTTAGATTTAATTTCCTACTGGGGTTGTTTCAGCAATAGTTTCCCCGCTGGGAGGGTTTAAGAAAATCCTAAGTCGCTTGCAACGAAGACCCTAATTTCTCAAATTTTCAAATCCATTAGAAAATTGAATCGCTAAATCCCAGATTCCAGTAGAGAAGATGAGTTTCGCAGCCTTCAAGATGATGCATTGGCCGACCGGTGTCGAGAACTGTGCTTCCGGCTATATCACCCACTCTCCCTCCGATTCATCGCTACAGATTCCGATTGTTTCCGGCGATGATGATCCTGAAGCCGAGTGGCCTAATCCTAAGAGACATATCGGCCCATTTCCCAACGTAATTATAACCGCCGGAAATATCCTTGAGGTGTACATCGTTAGGGCTCAAGAGGAAGGAAATACGGAGGAGCCGATGAATCCGAAGCTTGCTAAGCGTGGTGGAGTTATGGAAGGGGTCTCGGGTGTTTCTCTTGAGCTCGTTTGCCATTATAGGTACGTGGATTTGTAGTCAAATATCACTTAAATCACTCCATTCTGGATTTTGATTTCTAAGTCAGGAAGATATTTATATTTGATTGTAGGTTGCAGGGTAACGTTGAGTCAATTGCGGTTTTACCTATGGGAGGTGGAAATTCTACTAAGGGGAGAGATTTGATCGTATTGACATTTCGTGAAGCCAAAATTTCGGTTCTCGAGTTTGATGATTCAATGCACGGCCTTAGAATGACGTAAAATGTTCTTCGTTTGTTGCTGTGGTCAATAAAGAAATCAATTTAGCTATCCTTTCAGCTCTTTCTCCCCTGCATTGCATTTGCTTGCTTGATTGCATCAAGAATTTCTATTTCCAATTGTTGTTTTAACTGTTGGATACTTCTGAAATTTTTTGCTTTATACTGAAGTATTATCATTGTTTCTTTGTCTGGTTGTTTCTTCTAGCGAAGAAAGTTATTTAGCATTTGCTCCTGTACTTGACTTCAATAAATATTAATGGACATGTAGTTCCTTTTCAGTTCGATGCATTGTTTTGAGGGTCCAGATTGGCTTCATCTGAAAAGAGGAAGAGAGTCTTTTCCAAGAGCCCCCTTGGTAAAAGTTGATCCTCAGGGCAGGTGTGGCGGCGTTCTTGTTTATGATTTGCAGATGATCATACTCAAGGCTTCTCAGGTTTTTTTTTTTTTTTTTTTACTCAAGGCTTCTCAGGTTTTTTTTTTTTTTTTTTTGGCATTCTTGATGAACTTCATTCTAACAATGAATTCATCTGCTAAAAGTTCCCAACCTTTGATCTTTTCTTTTAAGAGCTTTATGTTTTGGGTTTAGGTTGGTTCTGGACTAGTCGGAGATGATTCTGCGTTCAGTTCTGGAGGAACAGTTTCTGCTCGAGTTGAATCATCTTTTATAATCAACTTGCGTGATCTGAAAATGAAACACATCAAAGATTTTGTTTTTCTGCATGGTAGGTTTAGCAACCAAGGTTTCTTCATGAAGTTCTTGTTATATATCTGAATCAATAGTTAATCATTGTGAATTTGTGATGATTGTATCTTGGCTGCTAAAATTTCGTTTAAAGTTGCATTGGATCTTGTTTTTTGAATTGGATCTAGCTCTAAGTTGTTGGTTATTCAATATGACAGCAAATGTATTTTGGTCATGATGACAGTTTGAAAATAGAGAAAATGTATTGTTCATTTGATTGTTTGATAGCCAGCTGTCTGAAATGTTAGATATTCTGGTTTTCCCAATAGGTATTATGTGAATAAATAAACTAAGTGGTGCGTCTTATTTTGATTTTGTGTTTATGCATCTTGTGTCTTGTTCAGGTTATATCGAGCCCGTAATTCTCATCCTTCAGGAAGAAGAGTATACTTGGGCTGGGCGAGTTTCATGGAAGCATCATACTTGCATCCTTTCTGCCCTTAGTATCAATACGACATTAAAACAACACCCAGTCATCTGGTCAGCTACTGTATGTTCTTGATGATGCTCTTTCTCTCTTTAAAATAATTTTCTTCCAAATTTTTGAGGTGACCTAGTAATATATATTGTAAGCTGAGAGCAGAATTTGACGTCATAAATACAAGTTATTTTATGCTCCTGACAAAAAAAGAAAAAAAAAATTTATGCATACTAGGAAGACTGAACCAACTGAAAAAGTTCTGGCTGCAAACTTTTGTCCTTGGTCATACTTATTTCCCTTCTTTGGTTATTTTCAGAATCTGCCGCATGATGCGTACAAATTACTTGCAGTACCATCTCCGATCGGAGGCGTTCTTGTCTTGTGTGCCAATACAATTCATTATCACAGTCAGGTAGATTTATATTAGTTAGCTTTTGTTTGTTTATTATTTGAAATTCAAAAAAATTTCAAGTCCCTTCACCACGTTTGTTTTTTATTTTATTGAAGTTAAATTCCTACAATTACTTTAGTCTGAGATACCACTTTTTTTTTTTGTAGTCAACCTCCTGTGCTCTGGCACTGAACAATTATGCCTCCTCAGCTGATAGCAGGCACTCTCACACTCTCCACTCTTCAAAACTTGCTTTCTACATATAGAAATATTATTCTTACCTCAATCATAGTTTATAATCCTATTACTTAGAATCAATCTTCGGAATTGTAAAAGTCTGTTTTACTGTTAACCATTTTTTTTTTTTGGTCTGATTTCTTTCAGTCAAGAACTGCCTGCATCTAATTTCAGTGTGGAACTCGATGCTGCACATGGAACCTGGATATCAAACGATGTGGCACTATTGTCAACGAAATCTGGGGAGTTGTTGCTGCTGACTCTTATATATGATGGGCGGTAATATTCTGATCTTCTTTCAAAGATTTCTGCTGAATGCTTGTAAATCTGGCTGCAATTTATTTAGATTATAATACGTGAAACTGAATACCGCTTTCTCTCTAAAGTGTTGTACAGAGACTTGATCTTTCCAAATCAAAAGCTTCTGTGCTTGCATCGGTTAGTTAATATGTTCTTCAGCATATTTTCTTCAATTTGGATTAAGTTCATTTAGAGATTTCCTAAGATGTTCTACCAAATTTCTTGCAGGACATTACTAGTGTTGGAAATTCCCTTTTCTTTTTAGGTAGCCGGTTAGGAGACAGTTTACTGGTGCAATTTTCCTGTAGATCTGGGCCGGCAGCATCATTATTTGGGTTGAGAGATGAGGTGATAGGTTTAATCCTTATCAGGCTGCTCAGAGGAACTTCTTCATATATTTTTTTTTTCCCAGATGTTTTTTCAGAACCTTATAAATCTCCCTGAATTTATGCAGGATGAAGACATTGAAGGTGGGGGTCATCAAGCAAAACGTCTGCGGGTATCTTCTGATACTTTTCAAGATTCAGTTGCAAATGATGAGCTTTCGTTGTTTGGTTCGACAATAAATAACTCCGATTCAGCACAGGTAGCAAGTTCGGCCTTGGTTAAGTTTTGTATAATTTTCTGTAGAGGTTGGGTCCTATTCATAGAAAATTTCAGTGAAGCCCCTTCTTCTCTATCATTATATGGCTTTACTTTATGAATTGGGGTTCTGACATTCTCCATCCCTCTATCTGTATGCTCTCAATAGCTAAAAATAAAATTTTAAAAATTTCATGTCGAAGTTGAATGGAAAATAACTCGAGGGTTTAATAACTGAAGATAGAGTTATTTTTGCAGAAACTGCAGCATTTATTATATCAGTAAGACTTAGATGGCTTATGTTTATCTTTCCACAAAGTATCTCATGTTTTCTTTTCCAATAAATGCAGAAATCCTTTTCGTTTGCAGTGAGAGATTCACTAGTTAATGTTGGTCCAGTTAAAGATTTTGCCTATGGCTCAAGGACTAATGCTGATGCAAACGCCACTGGGGTTTCCAAACAGAGTAACTATGAATTGGTGAGCCGTTTGTTTGGTTTATATTATACTAGCCCTAAATATGTTTTATCAAAATATAACACTCTTAGGGTTTAGGAATTATATTTTGTTGACGTATTCTTTTGTTTAAATATGAAATCCTTGGTTCCACAACTTTTAGTATCAACATGCTTACCTCATGCTTTATCTAAAAACTGTAAACATCAAACTAAATCTGTACTTTGCGTTTAGGTCTGCTGTTCTGGTCATGGAAAGAATGGTGCTTTATGTGTTCTTAGGCGGTCAATTAGACCAGAAATGATTACTGAGGTATGTGTATCTCCAAATCGTTTCTGGTATATGAGAAGAAAGAGAAAAGTCCATTTTGTGTACTTCTACTCCCATTACAATGACATGGCCAGGATTCCATATAGAATACGTTAGTTTGTAGTGAGTTCTGTACAGAAGGCAATATTAGGATGGTCTCATGGGTTTATATTTTTCACAGTTGCTATCCACCACTGCACTATTTATACGATTAGTAATGATACAGAAAATAAAAGTGAAAATTAATATGCGAAAGTACGGGTTAGAATTCAGAAGGGGAGCTCACTCTAGAAAAATGGTGATGCATCTGATCTTACTTAGTATCGCTCAGTATGTGACATAGTCTCTACAGGCCTTAAACACTATTCTGCATGTTCTTCTGGGGTAGGTTGAACTTCCAGGCTGCAAAGGAATATGGACAGTTTATCACAAGACTTCCCGTGGTCATAATGTTGATTCTTCTAAAATGGCCGTTGATGAAGAAGAATATCATGCCTATTTGATTATAAGTTTAGAGGCTCGCACGATGGTATATTTTGCTTCTAAATTTTGGTCGTATTTCATGATGTCCTTCTATCGTCCATAGAAATACCTTCTATGTTTGTTTTTTCAGGTACTTGAAACTGCTGACCTTCTCACAGAGGTCACTGAGAGTGTTGACTACTTTGTTCAGGGAAGAACAATTGCTGCCGGAAATATATTTGGAAGGTAGTTAGCTGCCATATTGTTGTTTGTGCTGCATCTTTTGAGATATACTTGTTACGGAAGCATTTGTTTCCATTTACATGTATCTATTATATTATTATCCCCAATTGCTGTCTGGTAAGCTCTGACCGTGGCTTATTTTCAGTCAGAGCTGTTTTTTTTTTTTTTTTTTTTTTTTTTTTTTTTTTTTTTGAGATTTTTTTTTTTTTTTTTTTTTTTTTTTTTTTTTTTTGCATACAAGTGTAACAGATACTAAATAGTATAATATTAATCTCCATCTTTCGTTTTCAGACGTCGGGTAATCCAGGTGTTTGAGCATGGTGCCCGTATCCTGGATGGTTCTTTTATGAATCAAGAATTAAACTTTGGAGCGCTTAATCCAGAATCCAATTCTGGTTCTGAAAATCCCACTGTGTCATCTGTTTCAATCGCTGATCCATATGTTTTACTTAGAATGACAGATGACAGTATTCGTCTGCTTGTTGGAGGTATGTTATGGAAAGATGAATATCTTGTTGCAATATTTGATCTTGTAATCTATTAACCTGAGGATCTTGAAATGATTTTACTTAAGCAGTCCATAATGAAACTCTGAATTGCAGATCCTTCGACTTGCACAGTTTCCATAAGTAGTCTATCTATACTTGAAGGGTCCAAAAGGAAGATATCAGCTTGTACTTTGTACCATGATAAAGGACCCGAACCATGGCTAAGGAAAGCTAGCACTGATGCATGGCTTTCTTCTGGAGTTGGAACGGCTGTTGATAGTGATGATGGCGGAACTCAAGATCAGGGTGACGTATACTGTATTCTCTGTTACGCAAGTGGTGCCCTTGAGATATTTGATGTGCCTACTTTAAAGTGTGTTTTCTCTGTTGATAAGTTAGCGTCTGGAAGACGCCACCTCTCTGATATGCCTATTCATGAGTATGAACTCAACAAAAACACAACGGATAGTACTTCCTCAAGGAATGAAGAGATTAAGAGTACAAAGGTCGTTGAGTTAGCTATGCAAAGATGGTCTGGGCATCATTCACGCCCATTTCTTTTTGCAGTATTGGCTGATGGCACAATTTTTTGTTACCATGCTTACTTATTTGAGGGTGATGATGGTTCAAACGCAGAGAATACTATATCTTCAAAAAATCCTGCTGCTTTAAATTCATCTGATAGTTCTAGGCTTAGGAATCTTAATTTTATACGTGTCTCCATGGACACTTCTACAAGAGAGGAGATTTCAGATGGTGTTGCATCTCAAAGAATTACCATGTTCAAGAATATTAGTGGTCACCAGGGGTTTTTCCTTTCTGGCTCAAGGCCGGGATGGTGTATGTTGTTCAGAGAGCGACTTCGATTTCATCCACAGGTATTATACTCTCACATAGAGATGATTTTTGTGTTCTTGTGTCTCAAAGAACTGAAGGAGGGATTAGTATGATTTCAATCTGTTAAAGTTTCTGTTTTTATGAATCAAGTTCTTTTATGCCATGCTATCACCTTTTTCAGCTGTGCGACGGATCAATTGCAGCCTTTACTGTTCTTCACAATGTGAATTGCAATCACGGGTTCATATATGTCACATCACAGGTTCAATAATGTGTCTAAACCTTATTCTATTGTTACTTTTCGATTATTATTGTAGCATTTAGACTATCAATTCCCTTGACACTTACTTAACATTCACTTAAATCAGGGAGTTTTGAAGATTTGCCAATTACCTTCAGCATCAATCTACGACAATTATTGGCCAGTGCAGAAAGTAATTTTCAGTTTTTTTTAATAGTCTTTCCTTACTGGTGTTGTATGTTGATTTGATGGAAAATAATACGTACATAAGGACTGATCACGTGCATGGCTGATATTTTTGTCTAGATTCCTTTGAAGGCCACGCCTCACCAAGTTACCTACTACGCAGAGAAAAATTTGTACCCGCTGATAGTGTCATATCCGGTGAGCGCGTTAGCATGATAATATGTTCTAGTATGTTCTTCCTAATCGGAATTGCTTCTCTTTGGTTGCCTTGAATGAATTTGTAAACTCCTTTGTTGTTGTGATTGCAACTGTCCTGCCCAGCTCCCCGTTTTTCTGTTTTAGCTATCTTGAATTTTCTAAATTCATATTATCAAATTTACCCTTCTAGAGCAAGCTTCCGAAAAAGAAAAAAAAGGTTACAATTGGATGCCTCTCTGAATTTTTTATGAACATCACACATACTTGATTTGATTGACTTCCTTGGCTGCAGCGATATCGATATCGATAGATCATACTTATTTTGCTGGTATTTGATAGATGAACACCTGACTAATTCAATCTTTGCATTCTTATTTGGTCACAGTTTTTTTGTTGAGAAGAAAAAAGTTTTGTGCCAATCTTGTATTACCTGTCTAAATATTTGATCAGCATTGTTTGGTATTTACCATTCTATCTTATTAAAACAAGCAATGTTTTTGTCCTCTCGTTTTTGAAGGTTAGCAAGCCATTAAATCAAGTTCTTTCTTCACTAGTTGATCATGAAGCTGGACAGCATATTGATAACCACAATCTGAGTTCAGATGATCTCCAACGGACATACACCATTGAGGAATTTGAAATTCAAATTTTGGAACCAGAAAGATCTGGTGGCCCCTGGGAAACTAAAGCCACTATCCCAATGCAGAGCTCAGAACATGCACTGACTGTACGCGTTGTCACACTTCTTGTAAGTTAGCTAGAAACTCGCTTTTATCATGTAGTTGTCCTCTGTGTTCATGAAGAATGTTATTTTTCTCTATCTTCATGACTTGGTAACTAAAGAAAGTTGCTGGGATAAGATCTAGGGATCAAATCTTTTAAAATCTCTTTGTTTTAATTGCAATAACCAAGCCACACTGTCTTATAAATCTTTTAAAATCTCTTTGTTTTAATTGCAATAACCAAGCCACACTGTCTTATTTCCTGGGGTGTTTTCAGAATGCAGGCACAGGAGAGAATGAAACACTTCTCGCTGTTGGAACTGCCTATGTCCAAGGGGAGGATGTTGCTGCAAGGGGTCGTGTTCTTCTTTTCTCTTTTGGAAAAAATGGTGATAATTCTCAAAACGTGGTATGTTTAGTTGGTGCCTCCAACCTGGTGAATCTTTATCTTGTTTTTTTTTTTTTTTAATTCATCTTAGATATTCAATTTATTGTGAAGCCACTTTTCTACAGGTTACTGAAGTCTACTCAAGGGAGTTAAAAGGTGCTATATCTGCTGTAGCGTCCATTCAGGGCCAACTTCTAATATCATCTGGTCCTAAAATCATCTTGCACAAATGGAATGGCACTGAATTAAATGGTGTTGCCTTCTTTGATGCTCCGCCGCTCTATGTAGTCAGCATGAATGTCGTAGGTTTTACTCCCTTGGCCAGTTGGCCTAGTTCTGTGTTGCTTTTATGAGCTAACGTCACTAAACTGATCTGACGTGGCTCTGAGGATCAGGTTTCTTATGCGTGATCTGGCTTTGTTAATTTTTCTTTACTTGCAGGTAAAGAATTTCATCCTTCTTGGTGATGTTCACAAAAGTATATACTTTCTTAGCTGGAAGGAACAAGGGTCCCAACTTAGTTTACTAGCCAAAGATTTTGGATCCCTTGATTGTTATGCGACAGAGTTCTTGATTGATGGAAGTACACTTAGCCTGGCTGTCTCCGATGAACAAAAGAATGTCCAGGTTAGCATCTCTCTCTCTCTTTGTCTCTCCCTTATCCCCTTTAGTGTGTATGTGCTGGGATCAAGCCTAACATATATGTACATGATGAAATATTCTTTGACATCGACTTTGTATTGGTCCTCAACAGATATTCTATTTTGCACCCAAGATGGCCGAGAGCTGGAAGGGTCAGAAACTTCTTTCAAGAGCGGAATTTCACGTTGGTGCCCATGTGACAAAGTTCCTACGTCTGCAGATGGTTGCATCTTCTGGCGCGGACAAAACAAATCGATTTGCTTTGTTGTTTGGTACTCTAGACGGCAGTTTTGGTTGCATTGCTCCACTCGATGAGATCACATTCCGGAGGTTACAGTCTCTCCAGAAAAAGCTTGTGGATGCTGTTCCTCATGTTGCAGGTCTGAACCCACGCTCTTTTCGTCAGTTCCGCTCAAGTGGAAAGGCTCGACGATCTGGGCCTGACAGCATAATCGACTGCGAGTTACTATGCCAGTGAGTTTTCTTCCGCATTCTGTCTTCCAACCAAATTAGAGAGAGATAGAGCTGATGAACATAGGATAATATTCGAAAATCTCACGTAGACGCATTTTTTAATGGTTTTTGAAAACTTTTGCAGTTACGAGATGCTTCCATTGGAGGAACAGCTAGAACTTGCTCATCAGATTGGGACGACCCGATCTGTGATTCTCATGAATTTAGTTGATCTCTCTGTCGGAACAAGCTTCTTGTGAAAGATCAAAGAAAAAAGAAGAAGGAAAGCGTTGCTTAATATGTTGTACTGATGTTGTAACAGAATGATGAACTTTGATGTTTTGTGGCTTTTAGATTTTATATCTACACCTTGACAAAAAAAAAAAAAAAAAAAATTTAAAAAAAAAAAAAGATTATTTCTACAATAAATTCCTCCCTTTAATTACAAAATATAAGTGGGAAGATGAGCTCACAGACAGCGTATGCTGATGAAGAATTTTACCGGAGATAGAAGAGCAGGAATATATAGGAGCCGTGATCTAAAACACTCCTCCCTCTTTTCTTTAATTCTAAAATCCTCCTCCTTATTTTACATTTTTTATTTTTCTTTATTTTTATCATAAAAGTTTGTAAATGACCAACTGAGTCCCTCATGCCTCCTGTGGTGTCGACGAGAACAAGCCAACAATCAATTGAGCCTTTCGTGGCTCCTGAGGTGATAAGCTTTCTCTCTCAAATTCGATTTTGGGTTTTGAATTGTGGTGGTGAGCCTGTTGTAACTTTAATTCGAATTTGGTTTTTGATTTGATGGTATTTGATTGAATGGTTTCTGATTTGTGTGTGTTTGATTTTTGATTTGTGATTTTTGACTGATATGATTGTAGTATAAATATAAATGTCGGATTGAATGGTTTTTGTGATTTGTGGATATCTGGTTTTTGAATTGTGGATTAATGCTAATATAATGAATGTGATTGATATGGCTATAGTATATATACATGTATGATGCAATGAAACCGAAAAGAATGGATGAATTTAAATTAATTTAGTTATCTTTTTAGGGAAAATTTCATACAGTGCCATCATCAAAAATGAATCTCATAAAATGCTATTCATAAGTAACAAACTCGGTTTGTGCCACCTTGTTGATCACGTGTGTATATAGGCAACGAAGAGAGAAACAAAAATGTCATGGTCTTTCATCTTTGAAAATGACAGTTTTTTTTTTTAAAAAAATTTATCTCAAAAAGTTGAAAAGACATGTCATTATGTCGTCTTTCTCAAATGAATATTAATGGTTTTTAATGTTTCTTTCTCTTTTCTGAATATCATTGGTTTTCAAATTCGGCTTCGGCTATCCATCACCACCGTCGTTGTCACCACGGTCTGCAACACCATTACCGCCATCACCACCGTCCACGACCTCTCTTTTCCTCTTCCGTAAAAGACAGGAAAATAAGTCCCTCTCTTCTCAAAACCCTATTGGCTCATTACCATTGTCGTCATCGTCCATCACGACCGTCCACGACACTACCATCGTCATCACCACCGTCCACGACACCACCATCGTCATCACCACCGTCCACGACACCACCATCGTCATCACCACCGTCTACCACCATCGTCTCACACTAGCATCCCTGTCCACTACCGCTCACTAATGTCACCACCACTATCCACCACCATCCCCATTACCATCACCACATAATCTGAAGATGGAGAGAGGAAAATATGAAAAAGTTAAAAGTTTTTAGGAAAATAGAGAAATAAGATGAGGACAATATGTTTTTGTCTTTAATGCGGACAGTCTGTCTCAAATGGAAAGATGACACGTGGACAGAAAATATTTTTGACAATTTTATTGAAAAGTTGATGCCATACGCAAGATGGGCACTTTTTTAATTTTCGAATTCACAAGGACACTGAGCGAGATTCTCTTTTTTTATGGCATTGTAGGTATTTCGAATTCACAAGGACACTGAGCGAGATTCTCTTTTTTTATGGCATTGTAGGTAATTTTTTTTTTTTAAAAAAACTTAGTGGTATGAGTTACAATGAGTTACATTGAGTTACGTCGTAGGTGATGGACTCGATTTGTGGACATTTTTCCTTCAGCCGAAGGAAATGACGAAGAAGAAGAAGAAGAAAGAGTGTCGCAAAAGAGAAAGTGAAGGAAAAGTCAAAGGCCAAAAGAGGGAAAGAAAAGTGGAAGACCAAAGCGAAGAAAGGATATCCCCTCATTATACACTAACAACATCAATTTTGGCTTCTTCATAGACTGGTGTATCTGGAAAGTAAGAAATCATATTATTTTTCGTCAGGTACACCAGGATATCCCCTCAATCATCATCCAGTCTTGGTACGATATGGAAGAATGGAACAAGTTTCACCAACATTCAGATAGCACCCAATCCCTCGTAATTGCCAATGCGCAAAGGGATGAGGGTCCTCATAGCAACTTCTGTTGTTATACTAATGCTTCGTAGACTTCCATCAGATACTTTCAGATATGGCTGAATTCTAAAAGATTGCTCAGGCAACAACATTCTCATAGGAATGAGATCTTCTTCTCATATTTCCTCACCCACAGAGGCTGAAGCTTATAGTCTAAGACAAGCAGTCTCAAGCTTGTCATCTCTAGGCTATAATGAGATTTTATTTCTTGGAGATGCTTCAAACATCTTTCAGGCTAAGACGCTCTCAACGCGGAGCAAGTTGTTCATCACATACAAAAACAGAGTTTCTAGTATCTCAACTATTCTCGAAGTCATCCCAAACTTATCAAGGAATTATGGGAGGCACATCAAATTCAAGTGCACATTCAAAGGATGAACAATACAGAGGCATACCAGCGGCAAAAGAAGCTAGAATTCAACGAAAAAGAGACGCATAGCAGCTAGCAAAAGAAACTAGAATTCAACGAAAAAGAGACGGAATAAGCTGGTTTTCCTAATCACTTTTGCCTTGGCGGAAAAAAAAAAATGGTGAACCAAAAAACGAAAAAAGAAAAACAATTTAGAATAAATTATGAGAAATAACACTTCTTTCCTCAAATTTTGTGAAAAATAGCACCATATATGTGTGGTCAGCCTACCATATACCATTTTTTTGTCATTTAGCAAGACGAATTTATCCAAAAACCCGCCCTGATTCCTGAGTTATCGTTGACCAATTAGGAGTAATCGTTGACCCAAAAGGATAAAATGGTATTTTTTACGCGGTCAACGTCTCGAAAACCTCATAGAGGTATTTCTCATAAACCCAAAAGAAAGTGGTATTTTGAAAAATAACTCCAACAATTTAACTCGATATTGAGTAATAAAGTATCAAACCTAACGGTACTAGAAGTAGGAGAAGGATGCTCGAGCTCATTTATTACTCTGTCTCTCTCTCTCCGCCATTATCAACCACTTGCCAGTAATTGTGCACACAGAACATCTATGAAACCGCCTCTTCCTTCACCATTATTACTTCCTCCTAGTTACAACCACTCCTTTTCTATTCTTCTTCTCGAAGTCAGAGAGACATAGAGAGAGAAAGCCTCCTCTTCTTGTATTTCTTCTTCTCTCAGCCTATACCCCAACAATGACCGACAAAAACCCAATTAAAAACTCCTTTCTTTTCATAATCTTATCCATTAATCTCATCGTTCTTCGAGGAGAAACGACTCAAATCTCTAGCAAGAAAACTTATGTTGTGCACATGGATAAGTCTGCAATGCCTTCACCTTACACTAGTAACCTACAATGGTACTCTTCCAAGCTAAACTCTGTAACACAACCCAAATCGCCAGAAGAAGATAGAAACTTAATACTCTACACTTACGAAACTGCGTTTCACGGTTTAGCAGCTCAGCTTACTGTAGAAGAAGCAGAGAGACTTGAGAAAGAAGATGGTGTTGTAGCTGTCATTCCTGAGACAAGGTACGACCTTCACACTACAAGAAGTCCATCGTTTCTTGGGTTAGAAAGACAAGAAAGTGAGAGAGTTTGGGCTAAAAGAGTCACTGATCATGATGTGATAGTTGGTGTTTTAGATACTGGGATATGGCCTGAGAGTGAGAGCTTTAACGACACAGGTATGTCTCCTGTACCATCTTCTTGGAGAGGAGATTGTGAAACAGGGAAAAGGTTCTTAAAACATAACTGCAACAAGAAGATAGTTGGGGCTAGGGTTTTCTTTAGAGGTTATGAGGCTGCAACGGGAAAGATTGATGAAGAGGTCGAATATAAATCACCAAGAGACCGAGATGGCCACGGGACACACACTGCAGCTACTGTAGCTGGCTCACCTGTTAAAGGAGCAAATCTTTTTGGATTTGCTTATGGTACAGCTCGAGGAATGGCTCCAATGGCTAGAGTAGCTGCTTATAAAGTTTGTTGGGTTGGAGGATGTTTTAGTTCAGATATTTTAGCTGCTGTTGATCAAGCTGTTGCTGATGGAGTTCATGTTCTCTCTATATCATTAGGTGGTGGGATCTCAACTTACTCTAGAGACAGTTTGTCCATAGCAACATTTGGAGCAATGGAGATGGGAGTTTTTGTGTCTTGTTCTGCCGGTAATGGCGGTCCTGATCCGATTAGTCTCACTAATGTTTCTCCATGGGTCACAACAGTTGGGGCAAGTACAATGGATAGAGATTTTCCAGCTACGGTGAAGCTGGGAACTATGAGATCATTTAAAGGAGTTTCACTTTACAACGGCAGAACAGTTTTGTCTAAAAACAAACAATATCCTCTAGTTTACTTAGGAAGGAATGCAAGTAGCCCTGATCCAACCTCATTCTGTCTAGATGGGGCTTTAGATCGACGCCATGTAGCGGGAAAGATAGTGATATGCGACCGCGGTGTCACTCCACGTGTGCAAAAGGGTCAAGTTGTGAAACGAGCCGGGGGAATTGGAATGATATTAACTAACACTGCAACAAATGGAGAAGAACTTGTTGCAGATTCTCATTTACTTCCTGCCGTTTCAGTTGGTGAGAAAGAAGGTAAAATGATCAAAGAGTATGCAATGACGAGCAAGAAAGCTACCGCGACAATGGAGATTCTTGGAACAAGAATTGGAATCAAACCTTCACCAGTTGTAGCAGCATTTTCATCAAGAGGACCAAATTTTCTGTCTTTGGAGATCTTGAAACCTGACTTGGTGGCTCCAGGAGTGAACATTCTTGCAGCTTGGAGTGAAGACATGGCACCATCGAGTTTATCATCTGATCCAAGGAGGGCTAAGTTCAATATACTGTCAGGAACTTCAATGTCATGTCCTCATGTAAGTGGTGTAGCTGCTTTGATCAGATCAAGACATCCAGATTGGAGTCCTTCTGCAATCAAATCAGCTCTCATGACAACAGCTTATGTTCACGACAACACGCTTAGGGCTCTTTCTGATGCATCAGGAGAAGCTCCTTCATCGCCTTTTGATCACGGGGCAGGACATATCGATCCTTTAAAAGCTATGGATCCAGGTCTCGTCTACGACATTGGTCCTCAAGATTACTTTGAATTCCTCTGTACTCAAGATTTAAGTCCTTCACAGCTCAAGGTATTCACAAAACATTCAAACAGATCCTGTAAAAATACTCTTCTTAAGAATCCAGGAAACTTGAACTACCCCGCGATCTCAGCTTTGTTCCCTGAGGACACGAGTATTAAAGTCATGACACTTAGAAGAACTGTGACCAATGTTGGTCCGTACATTTCAACCTACAAGGTTATTGTCTCTCCTTTCAAAGGCGCAACGGTCATTGTCCAGCCTAAAACACTCAACTTTACTACAAGACACCAGAAGATTTCGTACACGGTTACTTTCAGGACAAGAATGAGGATGAAGAGGCCTGAGTTTGGTGGTATAGTATGGAAGAGCTCAACACATAAAGTTCGTAGCCCGGTTATAATTACATGGTTACCACCTCTGTAGACACTACTAGACAACCAGAACCACTGTTTGAGCAATTTTAATGGTTTAGTTCCGCAAATAAATTTTCTCATGTAATGTTATATTATCTCATCATAAAATGAACAATATGTTTTTCTTTTGTCATGAATGGTAACCCGTAAACCAAAATCTTAAACCGAAAATTTGATGTTGTGTTTAGATTGCTGCTTATATATTATGGAGATATCAATCAAGATTGATTGATATATTTTACAATACGATTATTTCATTCACACTTATGTATTATAGAAATCAGATCCCTATAATCACTCTTTCGTATATACGTTAGCTTATCATCCTTTCCTTTGTATTGAGAATGAATAAACACACAATTCATAAACTTTTTACATTATATACATTATAATAGATATCAATTGATATGTTTATATTTTTACTATTTTTAGCCTTTGTTTATCTGTCGTTTTTAGAGTTTTGTATTTGTTCAGAGTTGTCGGATTTAGGAATTATTTATTATGCTAACTCAAATTTTGTTATTTTTACCGTTTTATGTCTTTTCCAATGTTTTAAGGTATTTTGGTTAGATTTTGTTTATTGCCAGAGATTTCTTATCAAAAAGGAGCAAAGAATGTCAAGATTCATAAAAAAGCAAAAATGACCCGAAATCGAATTAAATGGACTATGGAACAACTGAAGACTTAATTATATCAGTTCAACCAAGATTCAGAAGATCTCACGAAGCCCAAAAGGCAAGGTGATTAAGCGAAGACAAGTCCTGAAGATGATCAACTCGTCCGAGCTACCTTGGCTCGATCGAGCCCAATGCAACAAGGCTGCTCGAGCGAGCAGGACTGATTAGGCCCAGAAGATTCATTGGACATGGACTTAGAAGAATATTCGAGAATATGCTGGACACGATCATCCTCATTTTGCTTCAAGAACGGACTGAACTCAATTAGCTCGTTCGAGTGGACATGTACTCGGTACGAGCGCATGGAGTTGATCTAGGGTTTAAGGGTTTTTTTGGTTTTGAATCGATAGGCAAAGTTCTACTATAAATATCTGACTTCTGTAACTCGAAAAATCGTCCACAATCATCAAACATGTTAGATCTCAGAATAAAAGTCTCCTTTAAAAGTTTTTAATTTTTCTTCTTTAGTTTTTATGCTTTCGAGTTCGCCTACGGAATCATGGATCTAAGGTTATCTCTAATCCCTTTCCTCTTTTAAATAATGCTTTTTATTTCTTTTAATATGAGTCTTTTAATTTCCAAGTTTGAGTAGGTTAGCTGTTAATGTTTATGGTTTTTCAAGGGGAATATACTTGGCAATTTGTAGATTTGACGCAAATAGGTTTCGTTGTTTTAGAGAGTCTCCATTTAAAGTTGTAGTTAATGTTTAGAGTTATCTGGCCAATTATCCTATAAGTCAAAGTTAAATCTATAGTTCCAAAAGTTCGTAGATTGCTAGAAGATAACGTAAATTGGCAACTTAACTTTGATAAGGTTGTGAACAAATTGGACCTGAACGATAATGCTCACCAAGGTGGTAATCAATCAAACAGGAATCCGTCCAGATATGGCCTTGCAAATTATAGAGTAGGCAATTACCGCTACGATTGTGGGGTAGTTATTACCAGTGTCTAAGAACATCTTCATTAGACTATGTGCAAATGGGGTAGTTGAATTTTATTCAACACCTATTAAGTGCTACAATGATGTGTAATTTTAATGGTAAAGATGACGTAGATTCAAAAGTGGTTAAAATTATCAGCACCTGTGAAACCTATTTCTTTTTAAAATTTTGGACACATGTCATTGGTTAACTTTTTAACTATAAAATAAATAATAAATATACAATTTTGATTGGTTCTTTATATTTTATTTGTTTTTTATCCATCCTTATCTTTCAAACTAATTTCATATCTATTATAAAAATTTATATTTTATTTTTATCAAAATTCATCATTTTACAAACTCTATAAATAGTTTATAGAGACTTGTTTCATTCAATTTGGACACAAAAAAAAATCTTTTTAAAACGTTGATCCTAATAATAATACTCAAAACACTCAAAACTCTTCTAATTTCGGCAAAAGTTTGAAATATTTCGCGATCAAATAATTTTAATTTTAATGTATGAGTTTTATGGTTTGTATGTGTAATATTATACTAATTAAGTGTGTTTGAAGACTTTACACAAATTCATTCTAAAAACTTAATATTTATTTATATAAATAAGTATTTTAAATAAAAAATACAAATTATTTTAAATCCTCAGAATTCTAACAAACAATATAAAATACATTTAAATATATATATATATACATATATATAATGACATTTACATGTAATAATTTAGATATTAAAAGGTTTTGAAGAAGAGGAAAAGGATGAGGAAGAAGAAGAAAAGAAGAAGAAGAATACGAGGAAGAGGACGAGGAAAAAGAAGAAGAAGACAAGGAAGGGGAAGAGGGTGAGGACGAGGAAGAGGAGGAGGAAGAAGAAGAAGAAGAGGACGAAGAAGAGGACAAGGAAGAGAAAGAGAACAAGGGAAAGGAAGACGATGTGATGAGGAAGAATACGAGGAAGAGGAAGAGGACAAGGGAAAGGAATAAGAGGACGAGAAAGAGGAAGAAAGAGGAGGAAGAGAAGGAGGAAGGGGAGGAGGAAGAAGAGGATGAGGAAGAGCTGAGAAGGAGAGGACGAGTACGAGGAAACGGATGAGAAAGAAGATGAGAAATTGTGTTAATATATTAAAAATAAAATAAAGACTATTGTGTAAAAACATAAAATATTTGAAATTTATTTTGAAGTTGAACTGTTGGAAAATTTTATAAAAACTTTAAATTTGAAATCCCCAATGGAGATGCTCTTAGACCATCTCCAATGGTGAGATTCTCAAGAGTTTCTTGCTAATATTTTATATATATATTTCACATCAGTTAATACTAAGAACTCTATTAAAAGACTTGAATTTTTTCTTCCTCCAATAGTAGAACTCATTATGGGTTCTTAAGAATAAATAAATAATTATTTTACAAAAAACAAATTCAAATTTAATTTATTTTAATTTTAAAAAACTTAAACATATATAACAAAAAATATATTTTAAATATAGATTTGCAAATAGGCATGGACATTTCTGGTTTCGCGTCGGTTTGGATGGAGTTTTTCGGGATTCGAATTTTTTGGATCATGTAAAACATATTTGTTAGGATATTTTTAAAAATCGGGTCAGCTTTGATTCGGTTCTTTCTAGATTCGCGTCAGATTCAGGTATTTTTAAATATTCAGAAAATAATTACGGTTTCAAAATGGTTAGTTAAATAGTTACTTGATTTTTTTTATATACGCATATCTTGATTTTTTTTCTTGTTTTATTTTATTAGGAAGACAAGACAAAATAAAATAAAATTGAAAAGAATACAAATGCTAATTTATTAGTAAAGAATAGTATCATAGGCATTACCATTAAGTGGTTAACTGATCTACCTCATTCTTTCAATTAACATAAGTTGTGTTTAAAAAAATAAAATGAAAAAGCGTGTGAACCAGTAAAAACATGACACCTAAAGGTTCTTAAGCATTTCTTAAACTCTTTATTTAAGACCCCGTATGTTAACTAAAAAGTAATTTTATTATATTTTTTTAATTTTTTTTAATACTAACATTCTTGGTTACAAACTGCCAAGAGACACTATTGGAGGTGCTCTTAGATCATAACAAAAATTTAAAACTCTTGAGAAACAAAGAAAAAGTAGGTCACTACCATAGCTCTAAAAATTTGCCATGAACTTCCCAAAATCAATACGAAAGTGACATGTTTTAATATTGATCTCATAATTTAAATTTATATGAACACATATTAAGTAACAACCACAAGTATAATTTTTCATATTACTTTTTTTGTAAAATAATAATTATTCAATCTTAAGAACCTATAGTGAGGTTCTACATTGGAAGAATAAAAAATTAAAATTTCTTAGTAGAGTTCTTATTAGTAGTAATATATATATATATATACTGGTAAGAATTCTTTAAGGGGTTCTACCATTGAAGATGGTCTAAGTTATATATATATATATCCAAGTCCCCAAGAATTTCTCTAACCCTTATTGTTTAGCCACTAGTTTATCATTTTTCTAGCCCTTTTATTTTCAGTATTAAACCATTAGAAACCAACTAAAAACCTCTACCTTTGATACTAGCTTGAAACAGATTGGAAGATTGAAGAGTAACTTGTTTTCTGTGGTGGATCGACCTCGGTGTCTACTACAAGGACACAACTATGCACTTCATGCTCAACGATCGGGTTAAATTCTCAAGATTAACCTCTTGGATGAAACCCGGTGTTTGATTGAGACAACATCCAGTAGCCATCAAGTTTTTTGGACCATTACCGGTGAAAAATAGCACTACCTTTTATTGACGTTTCTTTCTTTGTAAATTCCGTTTACGTTTTCTTCTGTTTCCTACTTTCAGATTTTTGTAAGAAGATTTAATATTGACGAAAATCAAAATCAGCTAAGTCTTAGTAAGGCTACAATGCTAATAGAGACGCTTCAGGAAGTGCAACAATTACGTTTGCAAATGCAAGAACTACAAGCTGAACTACGAGCTGAATGACCACAAAATAAACCATTACTACAAGACCCAGCTCAGGTATGATCTATCGATGAGTCTAACATGTCACACAGTTTTATCAAAATAGATCGTCAATAAGTCCACGTATTGATCACTATAATGAGGAATATGAAATCAGCCCTGAAATGCGTAATTTGGTTAAGGAAAAATCGTACAATGAATCCTCTATTGAGAATCCATTGGAACATTTGGAAATCTTTGAGGAGCTTTGCAATTTGATCAAACCTAAAGAGGCCTTAGTTGATCCTTTTAAGTGTAGCTTTTTCTCTTTCTCTCCAACCAACAAACCAAAAGATTGGTTTAGAAATGTACGTGCATACCTTACGCCCTTGAAAAATCTCTAAATAACCATCATGAGAAAAATCTCTCTTTTAATCCTTGAATCGTTCCCAAGTTTCATGAAATGATTCACCGGACAACTGCTCAAAGGATATGATCTTGTTGCGCAAAGATGTTGTCATACTTTTTGAGAAGAAAGTGTCCAAAAATGCAGCTATACAATCAGTCCAATTGGAGAGAGATGTTGGTGGTAATGACTTCAACAACTTGCTTGCCTTGTCAGCCAATGAGAAGGGCAAAAGCTTGTATTTCAAGTAGTCTTGAGGTATTCCATTTGCCTTTGTTGTGCTACAAATTTCCTCGAAATTCTCAACATGTTCCATTGAATTTTCAGCTGGTAACTCATGGAATATATGTTCCTTCACCATTCTATCATTTGTAGCTTAATCTCAAATCTTGACTAGTGATTGGTGGTGTACAAATTGCTGCCATGTTTTGATAAAAATTGTGGGGAACATTATACTCTCTAATTGGTCGTCCTCTTTGGTCATTTCGCGCTTTTTGTTCGACTCTTAGCAACCTTATCTCCTCCATAAATTTCTCAATATTTGGTTGTGCACCAGTTGCACCTCAGTTGTTGTGTTGTTCATCCATTTCAATCCTTCTTGCTCGAACTTTCGCTCGATATGTTCCTTTGAGTTTAGCTAGTTGATCGTTGGAAGGATGCAACAGGTTCGTTTTCTTAGAGCTCATTCTCTACATACAAAGAAAAAAAAAGTGAAACTAAAACGATATATTAGACTAGCACTACAAGAAAACAGGCGTTTTCCATCGGCCCAAATCGTTGTAAATTCGATGGTAATAGGGAATTACGGGAATTACATCGGATTTACGTTGATTCCCAAATCGATGGTATACGATCGACGTAAATTCAAAATCGTCGTTAAATCGTCGTAAAATTGTGACGACAAAACAGTCGTCGTTAATTCGTTGTTTAATATCGACGTAAATTCGATGGAAAATTTACAACGAATTTACAACGACAGACACATGCAGTCATTAAATCGTCGTAAAAAACCGGGTAAATATACCGGGTCAATTACAAAATCGGTAAACCAAATCGAAGAACATACGTTGTAAAGT
>CM071716.1:16620674-16632043 GCA_036630335.1 Physaria fendleri | reverse complement strand
AACATTCCAAAGTCTTAGGAACTTGAAAGAAAAGACGCAAATGTGTTTTTGATTGTTGTTAAAAAAAAGCAATTCTTACGGAACTTAAACGCTAGCTGAGATCGATGTTCACTTTTTCAGGTAAAAACCTTTCTGTCTGGTTTTTACCGAGCTCTGTTCCGAGCTGACCTTTATCGCCTGCACCAAACGCAAATAGCTTCCCCGATTCAGCAAGCGCGAACGTGTGAGCGTTCCAGTATATAGAGTTCGTTAGACTAATCTGAACCACCCGCTCATTCGCTTGTTTAAGCGATGTTACTACCGTTGGACTCAGCACATTCGCATGTCGATTACCCTGTAAGAAAAACCGAACACATAAGACTCAGAATAACAAAAAGCGAACGCAGGTTTCAAAAGAAACAATCGAGCTCTCTGCTGGTAAACGTCTCACAGAGATCAGTCACCGGTTCAAGTCGTTATCTCGGAAAGTTCTCCTCTTAAAGAGTGAATTTAAAATTGTCTCGGTCTAGAAACAGAGGATGTAAACCCACGGGCTAGAACTTACTACACATTAAAAAACAATTGAAACCACAGTAAATAACTAACCTGTTCATCAAAGGCTGGATGGTGACCGAGACTAGCAGATTCCCCGCAGCCAAATGAGTGCTGGATGGTGACCGAGACTAGCAGATTCCCCGCAGCCAAATGAGTAAACATCACCATCATCCGAGACCACAAAAGTAGTGTAATCTCCTGTTGCGACATGAACAGCTTTGACATGGCTTAGCCCTTCAACAACCTTAGGAACTGATTCACATTCTTCATTACCATGTCCTAAGCAACCATATCTTCCCCAACCCCAAGTGCATACTCTTCCATCCTGGCCTACCACCGCAGCATGCCAAGCACCTGCTGCAACCACCCTAGGCTGAATATTTAGTAGTCTGAACTGCTCAATAACCCGAGGATACTTTTCATCCGTTCTTGACCCATGACCAAGTTTACCTCCCAAACCGCAACCAACTGAGTAAACCGACCTAAAATAAGCAGGATACTACATCAGTACCGGTTTTGGGCATGTGCACATAGTACATGACCATAGAAACATAGCAAAAAAAGGAACTTACATGCCATTTGGTTGACAAGCTAAGGCAAGAAGGTAGCAATACCCAGCAGCAATCTGCACAACAGGTACATTCTCAAGCTGGCCTAACAAAGGACGGGGCTCGACATCTGCAGCCTCCGTTTGATGTCCTAGTCTACCTTCATTGCCCCATGAGAATGTATAAACCTTTCCTTCTCGGGAGAGAACAGCGGTAAAGAAATTCCCTATAGCTGCTTGCACAACAAATATGTTCTGCAAAGATGTTACGAGCTGAGGAGTTGTAAGCTGTTTAGTCCCTTGCCCTCCATATTCAGCTTCCCCAAAAGAATCTTTTCCACAAGCGTAAACTTTTCCTTCATCGCTTATTAGCATTGTCCGACCAGCACCTGCAGCTGCTTGGATGATTCGGATTCCCTGCATTGATCTGAACAGCACGATAACACACTCAGTTTACCATCTTCCCTTATCTTTTGGGCTATATACTAAATGATTGATGTCAATGACAACAACCTGATAGGCAAAATCCGAGCTTCTTCTTCGGTATGGCCGTGTCCTAGCTGTCCAGAGTTATTATAGCCGAAAGTATAAACTTCGCCTTTCGATGTGACAGCGATACTGTGACCAGGACCAGCAATTGCTTGAGACTTCTCTCTTCTACAACACGTTTCACCAGCCAGCAAAAACCTTAGCACCAGCTTCCATGATCCTCCACATCTAAGTTTCATCTCTTGACTTTCTTCTTCATTCATCGACTTGAAAATCACCCTTTTATTACACATATCGAGAGCAGCGAGCTCTGATAGTGATAGATTAACGTCTGGAGCAAAGTTTGCTGGCTGGCTAAAGAACGAGCAAGTTGCCTAAAACAACAAAATCAAATCAGTAGACAATCAATCCTTGAGGCTGGCTAAAGAACGAGCAAGTTGCCTAAAACAACAAAATCAAATCAGTAGACAATCAATCCTTGATAATTCAGTAAAGATTTACAATTTTTCGAAACAAAACCTCTAGATTAGCGAGATCACGAGGATCCAATCTACATTCAGTAAGAACATGAAGGACAATGGAAGGGTTAGCTGCTAAAGGAAACTCTCCAGGAGTTGAATCTCCAAAGCATTGACGTTTCTGCCTCTGAAATGGAGACACAGGAGGTGATGTAGCAGTCGAAACCGGTTGCTCCGGTAAGTTAAGACACTGTAAACCCGGAGTTTCACTAGTTGTAGCATCCATTAACACAAGATTATCTACAGATCAAAAACTAAGGACAGTCACATTTTGATTTGCCTGAAAAACACACACACCAAATCCCCAAAAATTACCTGCAAATTTTGTTCAACAAGTTCTAAGCTTTTGATCTACACAGAAAAAACAGAACCATAGTAAGCATCCAAATCATAATCAACTAGTAAAAGCAGTAACAAACACACATAAAGTTGAAACATTTTGTTAAATCAAGAACAAAGAAAGAATCTATGAACAATCAAATCAAATCAAAACCCAAAAATGAAAGAAAGAAACTTTGGAAAAGTAAGAGTCACAAATGATGATGATGATTATTCTATAAAAGATCGGATCTGATACGAAAGATATATAAGGGAAACAGTTTATCACACGCAAAGGACTTCTCCTTCTCCTCTGGACACGGAAACTCAAAATTTTGACTTTTTATCATGATCACAAACACAAAACCCAGATGATCAATTTTGATCAAACAACCCGATCAGAGAAAATGTTGACAAAATTCCACAATTTTAATCATTACCCATAATCAATCAACAACAAATACGATCACTTGTTAAGAAAAAACAACAAATTTCTAAAAACCCATCAAATCATCATCATCAAAAAAAAACAGAATCGAAGATGGGAAAATTACAGACAAGCAAAAGTTTCCGTCTTTGTTATCTGATCAAGGCACAGAAGAAGAAGAAAGAAAGAATGATCAGAGAATGTATTCTTATTAAGAGAATTGATGGTGAAGAAAAGAACCTAAATTTCACAATTTGATCTAAAAAGTTCTCCTTTCGTAAAAGTCAGGAAATTTTGGCGTTAGGAGAAGTGAATGAAGAGGAAAAATAAAGTTGTGGTGTCTCTTTATGCGGACTTGCGACGCAATGCCATTAAAATTTCTCTCTTTTTTTTCTCTAATTGTGATTATGTTATGTGTAAGTATATATGTCACATATAAATTTGATTGTATGTAACATCATGATTCATTCATACATGTAACATGTATGATGTATGTATGTGGATTATGATGGTATTGACGTGTGCATACAAAATAGGGTTTGAGTGGTAGAACAAGTTATCCAATCCAACTAACGGATCTTTTATAGTTTAATATGTTTTTTTTTTTTTGATTAATCGGTATTCTGGATAGTTTTGCCAACAAGACTAATTCACATCGGATCTAGAGCATGTAATACGGTTCTTCCCTAGATATCCTTCGAATTCGTTACCTCCAACTTGCAGCACTAACTACAGAGACCACTAGACCAAGGAAGCTTGGGTTTTATAGTTTAATATGTTGATAATAGAATGATATTAACTCATGACAAAAAAGAAAAAAGAATGATATTAACATTATTAATTTATTTGTTTATATGGCTATCCACTATGTCCTCCCTAATGGCCGGCTCTAAAATGGATATTTTTATTAACTTTTTACAAGAAAAAACTTGTAAGTTTTGATAATATTTATAACATTTTTGTTTTTGTTTTTCCTGTAATCAAGTAATCATGGTTTATGTACTATATACATAGTCAATTATGAGTAGAAGTACATTTATGTTTTCACATTTATTTATCATAAATAAATATGATAATAATTTTAAAAATTTTGTGATATTGGAATTGAATAGTTAATATTGAGAGAATCTCTGAGCCATATATCCAAGAAACTAAATTGAAATTAACTAATTAGGTGAAAGATATACTGATAAAGATGATATTTGGAATGAGTTATCATAGTAGATTAAAATATATTTTTTGAAAAAATCGCTAATTGGAAAATAAATTTGTTAAATCATTTACAACTATAAAAATAAAATTGCAAATAAAAATGATGGTAAATAAATTGACTTTTTCGTATATTTCACAAATTTTATGAGTATTTTTTCACCATAACAGTAAATATTTGTATTTTTCTATTCTTAAATAATATTTTAAAAATTTATTCATTGGCCGACAAGACTCCTTACCTATTATACATTTTTTTCTTTTCTTTTCTTCTTAATAATTGGCTTCCTTAATTTAAATTTAAATGTGGCAATGCATTAATTACTCTGTTATTGACCTTCTCTTGTAACCTTCAATCTGGTTTTATCTTAGTGATAATTAATATAAGTATTTTCACCCAAAAAAAAATGACTATAAGATTTAACCATCTTTTTATGAAAGTAAACAAAAAATTAAAACAAATAAAAATAAGTAAACCAAGTTGAAAAAGAAAAATATAAAATATCTACTTTGTTAGGTTCTGAATGTGCAAGTGAATGTGTTAAGAAAGTTGAAAAAGAAAAATATAAAATATCTACTTTGTTAGGTTCTGAATGTGCAAGTGAATGTGTTAAGATCTTTCTACCACGTGATTCAAATGTAGAGTTAGGTTCTGAATGTGCAAGTGAATGTGTTAAGATCTTTCTACCACGTGATTCAAATGTAGACAAACATTTATTATCACCAAATGTGTGAAACTTGCTCTTACTTTAATATATACTTCCGTATGAAACTTGAATTCAAGACCAAAAACTTATAGTAATACATAAAGAAATACAAACTTTATATCAGTAACACCTCAACAAGATACGAAACACACATTCTTCAGAGCAAATAAATTGATTTTCAGCTCCAAGAATCTTCAAGAAGATAGGATATAAACAACGTGAACAACACTCCCAACAACGAGGACGAGATACAGTTTTATTGAGCACCACTTCATATGATATATGGAAATTAGTTATCTCAGTTCTTGGCGTAAGCTTTGAGAAATCTCCCAACACACACTTTATATGCATACTAGCTCGTTGATCTTTACAAGTGTAGAACCATGACTTCGGATTTGTTTCTTTCTCGCAGATATCACACCAGTATTTACCATTTGCCTCGTCGTCACCATAGCATAACGAGAGAGGATGATCGTATACTCTATGTTTTACCATTTGTGGTAATGTAGCGCATTTAAAGCATAAGACAAATCCGCAACCATTTTGATGCAGGTAAGTACATGAGATTCCTTCTCGTTGTTGCAAGCATTGCATAGTTTTTGTTCTTCGGGGGCTCGGAAATTGCAGCACACCGAACATCTAACTCCATATCCCCACACTTGTACATGAAACCGTTGGACATAGTTTTACATGCTCGACACTTAAACTTCTCGGTGTTTTTAACTAAAATAAGACGATCATTGTGGAACACATGCCATTTCTTTCTAGGAAATTCAGCACAAGCTTTATGAAGAGTGAAATCACAATCGATACATCCGTAGAAGGGTTGGAGACAAATGGGGAGAATGCAAGCGTTGCAGCGCTTGTTTTCCTCCCAGAGAATACCATTGAATTGTAACCTTAAGTAATTGTCTTTGTGGCTGAAATATTGTATTGTGTTTTCATCTATTACCACATATGGCTCTATATCTTCCGTCTCTTCTGGTATTCTTTCGAGTTCTTTCCCATTCCATACATCTTCTCTAGTAGCACATTTTGAATGAACGACATATTGAGGACACTTCTGACAAGAGAACCCGCCCCAATTCCAATCCACGTTCTGGCGACAAACTCCACATACAGAATCTACGACACTAAGAATTGAAGTGCGAGAAATACGGTGATCATGTCGATTGATGTGTTATGAGACGTGGTAGGTCAAGACACTCTTTATGTATCATGAAATCACATTGAACACATATGTAAGGGCTGCGATCTCCACTCAACCCGCAAGAATTACATGTAAAAGAATCGAGTCTTGGAAGAAGAGTGAGTTGGTGATCATTAGCTTTCAAATTCAGAAGAGATTGTGACGGTGGGTTCAAAATACAACAGTTGGTGATCATTAGCTTTCAAATTCAGAAGAGATTGTGACGGTGGGTTCAAAATACAACCTATATCCAAGCTGAATTTACAAGCAGAACAATGATAAAACAATCTATCATCAATCCCTCCCCCGCAAAGACGACATTTTCCATCAGAATAATGTGGTAATCCATCTGTCTGGAGCTTAAGAGGATGTAAAGGATGGTAAATATGGTTTACCTCGGGCGAGTGGTTCTCCGACAGAACACAATCCACATGAAAGTCAACATCACATTCATGACATTTGTAAGCAAACCCTTTGCCAAGTTTCCCACATTTAGCATCACAATCAAACTTGATCCACTCTTTGACAAGAGTGAGCTTGTGATGATGCATCTTGGAAACATCAATAACCTGTGGAGGTGGATACTTGACACAGAACAGATCTACATAGAATTTACACTTCTCACAACAATAGCATAGATTACTGATGCTCTTGCTACATAAATCACAGAAATAACCTTCTTTCATTCGAAGACAATAGCATAGATTACTGATGCTCTTGCTACATAAATCACAGAAATAACCTTCTTTCATTCGAAGCTTAAGAGTGTGAAGAGAGTGAGATGGGTGTTTAATAGCTCGAGGAGACTCACAACATTTCTTATGAATGAAGAACTCACAGAGTTTGCAGTAATAGCTATCACTATTAGGTTCTAAGCGTCCACAACAATCACTTTTCTGTAGATCATTCGAAAGCATCATAGGATGCTCATCCATCCATGATTCCATTATCAATGGTGGTGAGATTATGCCAAGATCCATGAAAAGATTGAGAAGAAAGTTGAATCTGAGATCTGATTTCAAGTCTGTTTCTTTCCACATGTATTTGACCAAAACATAAAAATTAAAAAACAATTCTTTTGGAATCTTGTATGTGGAAAACTACTTGGTATTATTAAAATCTCATAATCAAGAGAAAGACTAGAGAGATGATGATTGATCAAGCAGCATTGAGGAACTTCAAGGTCTCATCTATATGTTTCTCAGGCTGAAACTGATTGTTGTAAATGAGTTGAACAACACCATTTTTATCAAGAACATAAGTTTGTCTCCCTGGTAATGCTCCAAACAAGTCTCCTGGTACTCCCCACTCTTTTCTTACCTTATCTCCTTCATCACTCAAAAGTGTGTATGGTAGTCTGTATTTGCTTGCAAAGGCCTGAAACAACAATGTTTTAAAACCTCCACACTGATAATGAAATGGATCAGTGTGACTTTTGATGTGGTTTACCTTGTGAGAAGCTGGGTCATTTACACTAATGCCTATGACTTCTGCGCCGGCCTTCTTGAACTTCTCATAAGAGTCTCTAAAAGAACAAGCCTGAAAGTGAAACCAAGACTAAATACGTGCAATGAATGGTAAAGAAAGTGATTTCAAAGGACCTGTTTGGTGCAGCCAGGGGATTCATCTGCAGGGTAGAAGTAGACAACAACAGGCTTCCCTTTATACTTCTTGAGACTCACTTGCTTTCCGTTTTGATCCTTTAATGTGAAGTCTGGTGCAGCTTGACCCTTGTTAACCTAATGTCCACCAAATAGTACAAAGGCTAGAATTCATAAAGAGGATTCAAAGATCTGCCTAAATGCCACACCAGAGAGCTAGAGGATTGAACATATTCAGTAGCCTTCTTATTGATTTGGAGGTTTCTGAAAATAAAGAGACTGTAGAGTAAACACTGATTACAAGTTTCGTTGATTCTGCACTACACTCAGAGAATCTATCATCATAAAATTCAAATTCAGAACCAGATTACCCAATTTTTTACATTGTTCTGACAAAGAACCTACTCCCAGAACTAGTTAGCACACAAATGTATCTAAGAATCTGTCAATCTAACAATGTACCTTTGCAAAGATTGAGGCTTTGAGAGAATTGGAAGAGAGTGGCTGGGAGGGCTTGGATAAGTGAGAAAGTCTGGAGCCAAAGAAGTTAGATTCTGCTGATTTTGTGGGAACTGAGATATGGGTTTTGGTGACAAGAGTCTTTCTTTGAGGGAGAGAGTGAAATGTTGTGTGATTACACAAAGTGAAACATGAAGAAGAAACAGCCATTTTTCTTCTTCACCAGAACGTCTCTCACAGCTTTGAAGTAGAAGTAGGTAGGGAAAACATCACACACCCCAGTCGCATGTCACAGAGATAAGATTGTCTCCTCTGAAACCAGTGGTCCATAAAACATCAAGAACCTGTGGAGGTGGATACTTGACACAAAAGAGATCTACATAGAATTTACATTTCTCACAACAATAGCATAGATTCACTATGCTCTTGCTACATAAATCACATCAATAGCCTTTTTTCATTCGAAGCTTAAGAGTGTGAAGAGAGTGAGATGGGTGTTTAATAGCTCGAGAGGACTCACTACATTTCTTGTGAATGAAGAACTCACAGATTTTGCAGTAATAGCTATCACTAGTAGGTTCCAAGCGTGCACAACAATCACCTTTCCGCAGATCATTCCAAAGCATCATAGGATGCTCATCCATCCATGATTCCATTATCAATGGTGGTGATATTATGCCAAGATCCATGAAAAGATTGAGAAGAAAGAAGAAGAAGAAGATAATGTTGAATCTCAGATCTGCTTTCAAGTCTCTCACATGTATTTGACCAAAACATAGTAATGGTTTAAATTAAAAAACAATTCTTTTGGAATCTTCTATCTGGAAACCAACTTGGTATTATTAAAATCTCATAATCAAGAGAAAGACTAGAGAGATGATGATTGATCAAGCAGCATTGAGGAACTTCAAGGTCTCATCTATGTGTTTCTCAGGCTGGAACTGATTGTTGTAGATGAGTTGAACAACACCATTTTTATCAAGAACATAAGTCTGTCTCCCTGGTAATGCTCCAAACAAGTCTCCTGGTACTCCCCACTCTTTTCTTACCTTATCACCTTCATCACTCAAAAGTGTGTATGGTAGTCTGTATTTGCTTGCAAAGGCCTGAAACAACAATGTTTTAAACCTTTACACTGATAATGAAAAAGGATCAGTGTGACTTTTGATGTGTATAACCTTGTGAGAAGCTGGGTCATTTACACTAATGCCTATGACTTCTGCGCCGGCCTTCTTGAACTTCTCATAAGAGTCTCTAAAAGAACAAGCCTGAAAGTGAAACCAAGACTAAATACGAGCAATGAATGGTGAAGAAAGTGATTTAAAAGGACCTGTTTGGTGCAGCCAGGGGATTCATCTGCAGGGTAGAAGTAGACAACAACAGGTTTCCCTTTATACTTCTTGAGACTCACTTGCTTCCCGTTTTGATCCTTTAATGTGAAGTCTGGTGCAGCTTGACCCTTGTTAACCTAATGTCCACCAAATAGTACAAAGGCTAGAATTCACAAAGAGGATTCAAAGATCTGCCTAAATGCCACACCAGAGAGCTAGAACATTGAACATATTCAGTAGCCCTCTTATTGATTTGGAGGTTTCTGAAAATAAAGAGACTGTAGAGTAAACACTGATTACAAGTTTCGTTGATTCTGCACTACACTCAGAGAATCTATCATCATAAAATTCAAATTCAGACCCAGATTACCCAATTTTTTACATTGGTCTGACAAAGAACCTACTCCCAGAACTAGTTAGCACCCAAATGTATCTAAGAATCTGTCAATCTAACAATGTACCTTTGCAAAGATTGAGGCTTTGAGAGAATAGGAAGAGAGTGGCTGGGAGGGCTTGGATAAGTGAGAAAGTCTGGAGCCAAAGAAGTTAGATTCTGCTGATTTTGTGGGAACTGAGATATGGGTTTTGGTGACAAGAGTCTTTCTTTGAGGGAGAGAGTGAAATGTTGTGTGATTACACAAAGTGAAACATGAAGAAGAAACAGCCATTTTTCTTCTTCACCAGAACGTCTCTCACATGTGTGATTACACAAAGTGAAACATGAAGAAGAAACAGCCATTTTTCTTCTTCACCAGAACGTCTCTCACAACTTTGAAGTAGAAGTAGGTAGGGAAAACATCACACACCCCAGTCCCATGTCACAGAGATAAGATTGTCTCCTCTGAAACCAGTGGTACATATCATATCAACGTCATCATTTTTAATACTATCCCCTAAAAAGACCAACATATCATATCAACGTCATCATTTTTAATACTATCCCCTAAAAAGACCATTGAGTACATAGTTATATAAAGACTTGACTTTTACTTCAAAGCTTGTGGTTTTACCATTTGAAATCTCCCAAAACTGAAACCAAAGATTTGTCTTTGGGTCTACGATTTTCTTAAAAACTTTTCCTTTAAAAGCATATTAACAAAATGTTGTGAAGTCACTATTTTTACCAATTTCAAGAAATTACAACTGAAAAAACCATAAATGTGGAACAAGAGATCATACAATAAAGCAAAAACCACCCCATTAACAAGATGAAATTAGAAAAAATAATTTATGATAATCATAAAGGGAACAATCTTACATTCTGAGTTTCCTTTCCATCAAACGAAGAGACCAAATATGAAACTTTTCTCTTCTGATGTCTGTATCTGAAGAACATGCCAAGCTCTGTCTCTCTTCTCTACAGCTTTAACCCTTTTGCACAGCGAGTTCTTCCAAACGTTTCCATGTAGCTTGACGTTTAGCTTCAGTTTCAGATGCTTTTGATTCATCTTCTTTAAACTTTGTTTCTTTTTTTTCTTCTCCTTTCCTTTCCAACTATGATTTTTTTTTTTTTTTCGTTGGTTCTTTTATTTCTTATCTCGTGATCCAATGGTTTAGCCCTTAACCGGTAATTTTTTTTCAATTCTTCTACATTTGAAAAGAAATGTGAATATATGATATTAATTATTTTTATTTTTATTTATAAAATTTTATTCTAGATTTTTTTTTTTGTAAGAATGATAATCACTTTGTGGTGAAAACTTAGGAGTTTAATGTGATAAAATATCAAAAGAGGAATATTTTGGATTCAAATTTTTGGCAATATATATATATATATAATATTTTTTTTTTTTCACTAAAGTAAATTTATTAAACAGAGAAATGGGCTCAGCCCACAGGAACATAGGGATTGGGCCGAAATCGGCCCAAACACAAACAACAAAGAGAAAAGGGCCGAAGCCCAACAGAAATTAAAACAAACCAAAAGGCCCAAGCCCAATTTGTTGAAACCCTAACCTAACCGCCTTGGTACGCCGCCGCAGCCGCCGCTAGGTAGGAGGAACGTCGCTGTGATTGTGATGAGAACGGACGGTGACAGGA
>CM071716.1:16588091-16602521 GCA_036630335.1 Physaria fendleri | reverse complement strand
ATAATTGGACTATTTTATTACAACATCATCCCTATCTTTTGACCGTTATATGAATTTCATCTTTTTCAGTGGCCTCCCAACGGCTAACCAAAGCAAAACAAACCAATTTCAACAAATAGATCTGGTTTAGTTCTTATAATCAGAGAACATGGAGAAAAGGTTGGATCACACTAGGATTCAGAGAAGCAAAACGGAGCAATTCTCGATCTTCTTCAAAAAGCTTCATCTCTTTTTCATTCAGGTTCACCCAAGCTTCGATTCCATCATCTTCTTTCATGTCGAGAAGCGTCACGATGTTCTTCTGTCTTACCGAAGGTATCCCAACCCAAACCGGTTTTCCCCAACCGAAATCAGTTTCGTATAAACCGAAGCGACAAGCACTCGAGAAGATGTAGAAATCGAAATCTCCACTTGCAATCATATCTCCTGCTTCTTTCTGGTACCTACAAATGATCTCTGTAACATTTTGATTTCCGATTAGCTTCGGTATATGGTTATCTCGAAACCTCTGTTTTGCTTTTCTTATTTCATATACCAGAGTTTGAAGCTTTGTCTGGTTTATTCCTTCTGCTTTTGCTGCGAAGTAGCTCACGAGATTCCCAATTGAGTTCTCTGTGAATGGTGGCGAGACCCGAGAGCGTAGACTAGCGGAGTTTGCGAGGGGATATTGCAGCCCAGGTCTTCATGAATAAACCAATAGAAGTGGCGTCAGCGAATTTATGTGAGATACAAACTCCTATAGCCATGCTTCCACATTCAAAGAAACTCGCTTGAGCAAGAAACAGTTTGGTTCTTATCTCTAAGGAATCAACTGATGTAGGAATCAGTTGTTGCAAGCTGTCTGAAGAAGGCTCTTGCAGGAGGCTCGAAAGCGGAGAATTGACTTCTGCTTCGAGGAAATCAGCGCCTGCATCATTACAATCGATGCTTATGTTGCCTTTGAGCCGTCCAGCAAGAGGGTAGAAATGAGTTAAAGTTTCAGACAACGACTTCTTGAGCTTCTGTAATTGCTCCATTGGTTTGATTCCGTTGCTACCTGAATAGAAGAAAACCATTGGACCGAAGATCGTTGGACCGAGCTGCTCTAAAAGCGAGAGTTTATACTTCTTTAAGTGGTTTGGAGTTGGAGAAGATGGCCTGATGATATCGCGGGAGATTACATCAACCATCCTCGAGGATTTCTGGCTAAACCTCCTGAAGATAAACCGACCAAGAGTCATCGCAGAAAGATTTTTTTTTTCTTTCTGTTATTTTTTTGTTAGAAGAAGAAACCTGTTGCCAGAACATTTTTTTTTTTTTTCTTTCTGTTATTTTTTTGTTAGAAGAAGAAACCTGTTGCCAGAACATTTAACAGAGAAATTCCAAAGATTCTCCTAGGAAAATGCCAATAGATCCTTTGACACTAAAGGACAAAACTTCTGTTCCATATTTGACTTCAGACAATAGAAAACTCGTGTTTCCGAAACAAGTTTACATGAACGAAATTGTACAGACAAATCAAGAACTGAGGAGAACAACAAGATTTGACTTTAAACTAGACTTGAAGTGGAAACCAAGGACTTGAAGTAAGCAAAGTAAAGTAAAATGTATATACCTTTCGGGTGTAAAGTAGACAAAACAAAATAATAAATTGATTGTTGTTGCATCGCGTAAAGTGCAGAAAAAAACCCTTACTTAGCCATTGATGTGTGTCCTTTTGAAGCAACAATCTCCTCTAGCTGTCTCCAGGTTTCTCCATTCTTCTTCTTTGTATCTTCTGCTTTTTGCTGATCTTCTTGCAACTTGCGCAAACATTCTTCATATAAGTCTGGATTTGTATCTGACAAAATTATCTGCAGTTTGGGATTCACCATTATCCCAAAACTTAGCAGAAGGTTTCTTAGGAAGCTTCCCAAGTATCTGCTTAAACATCTTCAATCTATTTGTCAACTTCAATTCTCTTCTCAAAACAAATAGAACTCAGATCAGATTCTTTAGTATTCCATCACTTTACAAAAGCAAAATCAGATCTCAAAAACTCAAAACTCAATTGAAGAAAGATACTGAACTACTCCTAAGATCATCTCACCACGCATAAGACCAACTTTTGTGAACATACTAGATCTCAGAGATTAAGAATCATCCAGACAAAACCAAAAGAAAGCAGACAAAACAATGACCCGGAAGCAAAACAAAAACTGGTAACTTTATATCATGAATGAAGCGCCTGAATCGTTTGTGGACCCAGAAAGAAAGATCTGGATTGATGAATCATAAAAAAGAAGCAGCAAACTTGGGTTTTACCCAAGTCATCAAGACAATCGACGACAAACAAAGGGTTTAGCTTTTCATAGATATTGCTTCGTTGTCATAAGAGATTAGAGAAAGAATAGATAAAGATTAGATAGAGACAGAGAAGATGGTGACTGTGAGAAGACCGTGTGACCAGAGAAAAGAATTACACTGACCGCACACGGAACAAAACATGTCGACAGTGTTTAGTTTTTGTCATATAACCAATGGATCAACATTGATATTCAGATCCAATCTCGCAATAATGTTCTCTTTAAAAAAAATGTTTCTTTTCATAAAGTTTGATCTTTTGCTGATTCTTTGGCATGAGAGACCCTAAAAGCCTCAAATATGTGCAGGTATCGTCCTGGTCAAAGCAGAAGATGAATGAATGAGACAAGTCTCAAGGAAATGGAACAAGAGATCATACAATGTAGTGTAGGGAAAAAAAACCCATTGACATTAACAAGCAGGAAGATTTTAGAATAAACAAGAAATAAAAACAATGGAAATCAAAAGAACAATCTTACATCTTGAGTGTCCTATCTGAAGAACATGCCAATTCCAATAGAAGACACAAGCTCTCTCTCTCTCACTCACTCTATCTCACTTTCTCTAAAGCTCTAACTTTGTGAAGCTTTTCGCATTTCCAAGTTCTTCCAAACGTTTCCAAGTGGCTTGACGTTTGGCTTCGATTTCAGCTGCTTTTGATTCATCTTCCTTGAACTTATCAAGGCATTCTTTGAATAACTCAGGGTCAAGGTCATGAAATATCTTTCGCACGTTTAGTGTCAAACTATGAACAGCTTGGTTCCAATGTTTCTGTGCGTTTCTCTCCAATGCAGGGAATATAATAGGAAGAATGACTTTACGGTTCTGCATTATCAGATTCTCGATATGATTGTTGTTCCATAAGAATAAAGCTCTCTCTGCAACCTGTAAAAGCAAAACCCAAACAGATGTATGTAATAGACTGTAACAAAGATTAGAGCTTTAGTCACAATGCACTAGATCCTCAATCTACCAGATTTCACATAGAAACAAGTAACATATATACACAGGTAAAACGCTGATACATTTAAGTATGTCAAAGTCAAATGATATGGCCTAACATATACGAGATGCATGAACCGAGATATGAGGACTATAGGTACCTGAAAATGCAAACTGTTCAAGCATCGAGCAATTTGGCGAAAGAGTGGTACCATGCACCGTTGGAATTCTGGTGGCTGTGTTGCTTCAAGTACTTCTTCTAACTCGTTGAGAAACATGACTTCTTTGGAACTATTTGTCACAGACCAGTATTTCAATAACCCTCTTATAACTGTATCCGCAAGTTTGCAATCCTTTTCCACAAACTGTGTGATACAACAAGACAACTGTTGATGATACATTTGCAAGCATTTCGATTTGTGGAGAGGTATCAAAACTCGTACTAGAAACACTTTATGTTCTTCTTTTAAAGGAAGGGCAAATCCATTGATGATACTTCCCAATATTTCTAGAAACTCAGCTATCCCGTTATGTTTCTCTGTCTCGAAAATAAACCGATAGAAGATGTTGTTTATGGATTTTCTGATGAAAGGACGGTGAACCATAAATTTACCATAGATCCGATGAAGGATGGTTTTAAGACAATCTCTTTCCCTAGGATCCTCGGAGTCAAACAAATCCAGTAACCGTAGGACAAAAGATTGGTCTATATATCTCTTAGCCAACTTGGTGTCTGTCTCAGGTGAAGCAACAAACCTCAAGAAAAGCTCATACACAAGTTGCAAGTGAGGCCAAGCAAGATCCATGGAAGGCTCTTCCTCCTCCAGGTCTAAGGCATCAATAACTTTATTTTCACGTGGTTGCGGATTTAAGGTTCTAAATATGTTAGCAGAGACCATCCGAACGACTTCTTGAATAACCACTTCGCTAAACTTTCCATTCGCAGAATTCAATAGTCCACAAGCTCCAACAATGTATGCCTCTTAATCTCTTTTTCCTTGATGTTCTTTGTAGGATCCGTGAAATCAAACAACACACGGCACAAATTCAACTTTTTTATGAACAAGGTTTCCTTTTCCGGAGTTTGGAACATCTTTAAAACTCGGTAATGCTTCATAAGGAGTGAAAACTCCATTGTTGTCACTGCTCTTTAGATTCCCATCTTTAAAACCTGAGTCAGAAGCTGTGGATTTACCGCTCGCTGGACCGTTCTTAGCATGTGAATTCCCTGATTTTCCGGTACCATTGTCACTGCTTTTCGAAGTAGAAGCATGAGATGAAGAAGAATGGCCGCCATGTTTATGTTCGTGCTTTGAAGAAGACTTTTTAGGAAGCTTACTTAGAATCTGTTTCCACATCGTTCAAACCCGAAAACACAAACAATGCGTTTTATTCTTCTCAACACCAGAATTCAGATTCTATAATCATCCTTAAACAATAACACCTAAAAAGCAAAATCCATAAAAACTCAGCAAAAACAGAAACTCAAATCCTAGATCAGACTATAAATTTAGAAACCGAATCAAAATAGGAACCTGAAATCGAAGGAAAATTACAAACTTTCCCTGATTACAACAGCCAAAATTCCCTTTTTATCTTCTTCTTCCTTTTTTTCTGGCAGGGAAGCTTCTTCTTCCTTAATTATGCCCTTCAGTACATTCTAACCAAAAATTCGACAAGAGAGAAGAAGCTTAAACATTTTCTACATACAGAACCATTCAGATTGATTTTAGACAAGAGACTAAAACCAAAGACAAGGGCTTCGGGATATATAAAAAAGAAAAAAAGGAAAAAAACACGATTGTTCTGTAAAAATCAATAATCGCAGATGATACAATTAGAAAGGTCAACAGCAGACATGCCCAGAAACAATTAATAATTTCTGTAAAAATCAATAATCGCAGATGATACAATTAGAAAGGTCAACAGCAGACATGCCCAGAAACAATTAATAATACTAATGATGATTATGATGCTCACAAAAAATGTTTATTTTTCTTTCTCTTTACCATTGGATGGGATTAAAGTACGAATTTTTCTTTTTTCTTGAGATGAATTTATTTTCTTATTATTTCTGTGATCCATTATTGATAATTCGATGGTTGATCCAACGGTATTCCTTTAATGATGGTGACGAAGAAAATTGAGTTCAGAACATAAGTTTTAAGAAAATAACTATACATTAAGGCTCTGATGATGTCACTCAATATTGAATTCTAACATTCATACAAGAAAACAAAACTGTTATGCTCTGCGATTCTGAATCACATGGTAGGAGATAATGATTACAACCTCAACCTTCTGTGAATCTATGAGAACAATTGGGACAAGTGTAATATGTTGTCTGTCCTTCGTCAGCTGATCTTGTCTGCAAATCAGAAACCTCCCATTAACACAATTCATTGAAATTAGAACAAAGAAGACAAGAACTTTGAAACACAGAATTGAAACCTGTCTGGTTGTGTATACAAGTTCAGGGTGCTGGCATTTCTCACACGCCTTTTTAATCTGCAAAAGAGAATCATCATCATCAAGATCACAAGTCAATTGAGAAAAAACATGTAAAAGATCTTTTTTTCTTATAAACCTTTGGAAGCTCAGCTTCTTCCTGTTTCTTTTCGCCAAAGAGAGATATTCCTAATTCTCTTCTGATATCCTGCAAAAAAAATGCCAAAGATCATGACTTGTGTACTAACTCCTATATTGTTTCATGATGTAATCTTCTTACAAGAACACAACAAAACGGTCTCCACTTTCATGTCTGACACTAATTACATAGCCTAATAACAGTGGACTAACACAAATGAAGAGTAGAGAGATCTTGTGAATAACATATGGATCATAATAATGCAGTAAAACATACCTCAGCAGTAACTGTATATGCTATTTTCTTGTCCATGATATCTGAAAACAAGGAAGAAAATAATAAGATTAAATCAACCAAGAAACAACACTTTGTTTTGATGATAGAAAGAGAGAAGAAGTTTATGGACACCTTTTGCATTTCGTGTTGTTTTGCAAAGTGGACATTCTGCATACTTGATTGACTTCAAAATCAGCATCGTCCCACATAAGTTACTGCATACTTGATTGACTTCAAAATCAGCATCGTCCCACATAAGTTACAGAACAAGAAACCACTTTCTCGAGATTTCTCCATTACAAATCCTTTAACACAAAAGGCAACAACATAGAAACATAACTTACTCCAACATGTTTCAATAGCTTAAAGAAAATTTCAAGTAATGAGGGTAAGATTGAGAGGTTTTTATGCACTATGCATTTAATATTTGCTCAAAGTAAGCATCTTTAAGCTCTATATCTCCATTAACGTTCATCTAAACTTTTACCAGTTGTACTCTAATACAACGAAGAACTCCGCTAAAATCAAACCCAGAATCACAAAAAAACGCAAATTTTAACTAACTATACAACTCATACGGCTGTAAATACAATATAATCTTTTTCTAGAAATTCAATAAGCATGGAGAGCCATAGAGTACCTTAGATTACGCTCGAGAGTGCTTCCGCAGAGGAGAGCCATAGAGTACCTTAGATTACGCTCGAGAGTGCTTCCGCAGGGCTGCTCAAGAGGAAAAAATCTCACTAGGGTTTAATTCAGAGGTAGGAGGAGACGCAGAGGTTATAATGGGCTCAAAATGGCCGTTAGGCCCATTTACTCTAATTTTTATTAGCCCGTTTAGCATATTGTATTTTGATATTAATTAAAATTCAGCACACACAACTGCAATATATTTGTGTTGTTGGATGAAATCATCTTATTCGATCGCTTTCTAATATAATGACATGTTTATAATTTAGTGGTTGATTTTCAGATTTTTTTTATTCCCATATATTTCTCTACATCATTTTTCAATTTTATTATGACATTATTGCTTTGTTATGTATGCATGTACTTTAAAAGAATCAAGTCGTTAAAACATGTCTTTCAATTTACCTAATCACCTAAGTAGAGATGTTTTAATTGGACCACTTTCAAAAATATATTATAAATTTGCACACTGACATTAGATTTTTGGATATAAGAGAAGAAAGGAAAAGGGGAAAGGACATTAGATTTTTGGATATAAGAGAAGAAAGGAAAAGGGGAAAGTATTAGAGAGAAAATGAAGAATGTTATGGTGATTATTGATGAGAACAACTCAAGTTATGAATTAATGGTCTATCTTCGAAATACCACCTTTTTTCCTTTTTTTTTTTTTTGTGGTTGTGAGAAATACCACTTTGGGGGTTTTGAGAGGGTTGACCGCATGAAAAGATCACTTTGTCCTTTTGGTCAACGATTACCTCCCTGGTAAATGTTCTCTTTACCATGTTTACCAATGTATTTTTGGTAAATCGTATTCGGTCAACAATTTTAGGGGGGTTTTTTTTGGTAATTTCGCCTCGGTAAACGACAAAAAAGTGCTAGATGTCAGATACACCGAGTCAACCGTGCTATTTTTAACAAGATTTACCAAAAAATGGTATTGCTCATAATTGATTCTTACTCATTTGGGTCCTTCAAAATCACAAAGATGCCATTGAGAGCTCTAAAGTTTTTATCTTTGCTAAACAGTCACAAAATTCATTTACTCCTGTTAATTTACTCATTTGGGTCCTTCAAAATCACAAAGATGCCATTGAGAGCTCTAAAGTTTTTATCTTTGCTAAACAGTCACAAAATTCATTTACTCCTGTTAATGTAGTTTCTTCATCAGGAGGTTTTGCTCAAGTTTTCTATCCATTTTCACCTAGTAAGTGATTTTTATAGGCCATTTATTGGAAATATCAAAAACAAATCTGTGTTATTTGAAAGATAAATTCTTTGTGTGTGTTCTTGTGTGATTTGAAGATTAAGAACTCATAAGAATTGCTTATGAAAAGAATATGAAAATTGCTTTGGGTATATTAGAAAAAGGCAAGAAGATATGTTTAAATCATGGGGTAATTTCCTGACCATATTACCTTATATGTTTAACAATGTTTAGTCTCCTGATCTCGTCCTAATCATGTCTATAACAGATTAAAGCAGAGACATTTACAGGTGCGGGAGACCTGATCTCGTCCTAATCATGTCTATAACAGATTAAAGCAGAGACATTTACAGGTGCGGGAGACCATAATGTGTGAGCGATCAACAAAATCAAAATCTCAAAAAGTGAGAAAACAAAATAATCATTATTTCAGATGATTTTCATTCAATAAAAAACTTTGTAATTTGTGATAAACTAACATTTTTTTTTTTTTTGAATGAATGTGAAAATTTATTCAAAAAAAGACTTGGAGTTTAATATAATGATTAAAAATCAACTTTGAAATTTTTTTCCAAAATAAAACTTCGAAAAACTCCTCCAGATTTTGCTTCACAACTCTTCACTTTTCCCAACCCTCCAGAAAAAACTTGTGCCTCTCAACCCTTCATATTTCTCAACCTCCAAAAAGAAAAGATGTAACTCAACTCTTCCGAGAACAACACCCTCCAGATTTTACTTCTCAGCCTTCCACTCTACTTGAAACCAAAACACAAATTGTCAACTCAGCTCTGCACATTTCCCAAACCTCTGAACTTTAAAATCGTATCATGCCTACTTCACCTTTCAGCATATACAAAAACCACTTCAATCTTAGACACTCGGTTTCATCTATCCATCCAAATCTCCATTGCCTTCTCATAACGGAAATTCCCTTCTCTTCTTAATACATTCAAACGATTTGTCACTTGTTTCACTATATTGACCACTAAATTATCTATACTTCTGCTTCTTATGTCGTGCTTCCTTCTATTCCGTTCCAACCAAATAGTATACAATGTTACTTGCATTCCATATCTCAACAAGAACATTCTGTCAATATCTCCCTTCAAACTACTATCCAGATCCATAAGCACATTCCAACTACAACTAAATCTCCTGTCTAAAACTCCCATCATGATCTTTTGCCAGATTTCAGAGGAGAAACAACACTCAAAGAAAATATGATCTCTAGACTCATCACATATATTGCATAGAATACAACAAGCGTTTATACCTGGATTCCATACCTTCACTCGATCATTAGTGGATAGTCTATTATGACAAGAAAGCCAGTGAATAAAAGCATACTTAGGGGTGGCGCCTTTGAACCAAACATTTCTGAACCAACTAGAGTTCTCTCTGCTTTGTCTAATCATCTCCCATGTATACTTAGTACTGAAAACATTCCCATACACATTCTGGCTCTTCCTCCAAAGGTGAATATCCTGACCAGTATCTAATATTTCCTCCTTAAGCTGTAATAGATCATCTTGAATAGAACCATATGGAGAATAGCGATAATTTCTTCTTCTAAATCTCTGAACTGCCTCCTTAACCGTTGAATTTGATGAGACTCCCATTTCAATCAAACCTCTAGAACCCACCAGAGCATATAAACGTCCTTTCTCATTCCACCTATCATGCCAAAAATAAGCTTGATCACCCGAAACAACTTTCACCCTATATAACCGTCCAGCTAGATCCCTTAGTTTAAATAATTTCTTGTAAATCCAAGAACCTATGGTTTTAGGCTTTACTATCCAAAATGATTCCCCTTTAAGTAAGTAGTGCTGAATCCAAACAACCCAAGCAGATTCTGCCCGAGATACAATCCGCCAAATCAACTTCAGAACACATACTGTCTTAATCTCTTTTAATCTTCGAAAGCCAAGACCTCCCTCCTGCATTGGATAACATAATTGATTCCAACTAATTTTAACTCTTCTCATATTAAGATTTGGACCATCCCACAAAAAACCAGCACACAACCCTTCTATTTCCTTCAAGCAAGCCGATGGTAAGGGAAAGACTGCGAGCCAAAAGTTCGTTATACTATATATTACCGAACTAATTAGCTGCCTCCTTCCAGCATATGATAAGAATCTTGTTGTCCATGAGCTAAAACGAGATCGAATTTTTTCCACTAGCGGAGCATAATCATCAGACTTCATACCCTTTGTGAGTAGGGGCAGCCCTAAATAACGTACTGGTTCATACCCTTTGTGAGTAGGGGCAGCCCTAAATAACGTACTGGTAAAGTACCTTCTTCAAAAGGGAAACATGATCTTAACTCTTGTTTGTAAACATCATTCATCCCTGCTACAAAAATTGTGCTCTTCTCCATGTTAAAACATGATCTTAACTCTTGTTTGTAAACATCATTCATCCCTGCTACAAAAATTGTGCTCTTCTCCATGTTAGCCTTCAAACCAGAAATCTGCCCAAATTTTTGAAGAACCTCCATTAAGCACTCAATGGAACTCTTTTTTCCATCCATGAATACTAAGAGATCATCTGCAAAACATAAATGGGTTAGTTTGGTGATTTTACAATGCGGGTGGAAGCCCATATTGCTGAGGAGAGCTGCTCTATCAATCATTTTGGAGAGGATGTTCATGCAGATCACGAACAGAAAGGGAGACAAGGAACAGCCTTGTCTAAATCCTCTGGAACTCCCAAAGAACCCAACCAAATCTCCATTAACTTGCACCGAAAAAGAAGCTGTGGATATGCACTTTTCAATCAAGCTAATAAACTGAGACGGAAACTGCATAACTCGAAGTATGTTCAGAATAAAACTCCACTGCACAGAATCGAAGGCCTTCTCTAAATCAATCTTCATTGTGCATCGTGGGGCTATATCAGTCTTATGATAGTCCTTAATCACTTCAGATGCAAGCAAGACATTTTCAACTAATAATCTATTTGAGACAAAAGCTGACTGATTTTTAAGAATCATTTTCGGCAATAGTCTCTTAAGTCTTCTAGCCAAAATCTTGGAAATGACCTTGTAGATTACATTGCAACAAGAAATTGGCCGATAATCTTTAATCCTTACAGCCCCTTCTTTTTTTGGAATTAAAGCCAAAATAGTTGAATTCGTCCCTTTTGGTAGAAACCCAGTTGAGAAGAAGGATTTGATAGCTACTATGAAATCTGCTCCAATAATACTCCAAGATTCCTTGAAAAATTCACTAGTGAAGCCATCTGGCCCCGGTGCCTTATTGTTTGACATTGAGAATAAAGTTTTCCTGATTTCCTCCTCACTGACCTGATTAATCAGCAAATTCTTGTCTGCATTGCTGCATCTAAAATCTACCAAATTCTCCAACAAATCCTCCGTACAACCCTCATAGTAATCAGGCGTGGTGTTTAAAAAGGTTTTAAAATGCAGCTCAGCCATATTTTGCAATAGTACAGGGTCATTTGTTCTAGTACCTTGATTGTCTTCCAACTCAGTGATTTGATTTATATTCCTTCTAGCCATTATTGATTGATGAAAGTAATCCAACTCAGTGATTTGATTTATATTCCTTCTAGCCATTATTGATTGATGAAAGTAAGCATTGTTTTTGTCTCCCACCTGCAGCCAATGAAGCTTCGATCTCTGTCTCAAAAAAATTTCCTCAAATCCCAGCAACTCTGTCCCACTGATTAACTGCCAAATGTTCTTCTTCAAGTACTTCTGCTGTTGGATTCTGCATACTTTCTAATTGTGCAGCACATAGCTTCTCATAAGCTAGCTTTGAACGCTTCGAAATCTCAGATAGATGCTCTCTCCCTAGGTGCCGCAGTTTTGGTTTAAGAGTCTTCAATGACTTAGAAAACCGATGCAAAGCTGAAGTTGATTCATAAAGAGGAGAAAATGACTAATGTTGTTGAACAGTTGGAATAAATTCCTGAAACTCCGTTAAGACATTTGAGAATTTAAATGGTCTTCTAGATACACTTCTTCTCTCATCTAGCATTAGGCGCCCCCGTAAATGATCTGAAACTCCTCCAGCCTCAAAAATGCTATAAGAATCCGGAAATTTTGTCATCCATTCTTGGTTAACCAAAAACCTATCCAGCTTTTTCCTAATTCTCATCTCTGTTTGCCTATTACTCCATGTGAATAACGGACCTTGATACATCAAATCCATCAATTGACCCTCTTGCACCATCTCTTGGAAATCTCTCATCCCAGACCAACTATGAGTAGGTAACATATCTGAATGCTCTTCAATATCAAGGACTTCATTAAAATCACCGCCTAGAATCCATGGAACATTTTGAAACATAGGCGATCGAAAATGGTTTCTTATGTCTGCCCATAGTTCCTTCCTCCTTTCTTCTGAGTTGGCAGCATATATAAAGGAACAATAGAAAGCAGAACGTCCCTGCGCTTCCACCAAAACAGTAATTATTTGACTATTCTTATATACTGGAGTTACACGAACACCATCCTTCTATATCACCCAAATTTTCCCCAAAGCTTGAAATTCATAATTAGTGATCAAAGACCACCCCGGACAAGTGAGAGTGTGAATTAAATCCCTCTTGTTTTCTCTAACTCTTGTTTCTAAAAACCCACCAAACATCATTCCACTATGAACCAACCAGTCTTGAATCACCTTATGTTTTGAGGGCTTATTTAGCCCCCTAATATTCCAGAAGAAAGCGGACATTAGGAATGTTTAGAACGTTTCCCTCTTCCTCTTCCTGCCACCTCAATTTTTCGTTTCTTGTTTCCGAGTTTTGGATCTAGTTACCCTCCGTGATTCTTCTTCCAACTCTTCATATAAACCAGCATATTTATTTATATCATCATCCTCTTCGCCACTATCCTCCACCTCTTCATCACTACAATGAGAAGTAACCATATTCATCTCATCAATAGAATCTGCCAAAACCATAAAGGGAGAAGAAAGCTTGATATCCTCCAAAACTCTCTTCGGACTTTTGCTTCTATGAGAGCTGTTATTCTTATGAGTAACACTCTGCCAACCATCACTGTCCTTTAATTTTAACAAATCTTGGTCCTCTTTCTCAGGAGAGAAATTTGTCAGAGCATTTATCTTTTGAACCAAAATCTTAACTGAACTATCTCTTTCTATAATTTCCCCTTCTTTAACTTGTGTCTCAGAGTCTGGATTCGGCGTTTTGTCCTCTAAAGAAACCATTGTACAACTACCTTTAGAGATATTTTTATTTACAGCCCGTCCTGATTTTTGAGCAATAACAGAGTTCTCCAGAGAAATATTATCTGTCAAAATAGCCAAACCAGCTTGGGCATTATTTGTAATATGCGCTGAAGTATCCATTAGAGCCAAAGTACTTGAAGTAGTCCTCCGATCATCCTCCTCCTTCTGACCAGAGTTTCCTTCAGAGATACCCGACTGTATTGGAATCCTCCCTCCTACGCTTGAAACAACCTGAACATCCTCATTTACAACAAGCTCAGGTTGAGTTGATTCAGAAGTCGCTTGGACCTGTTTCCCATCCTCATTATGAATCATCTTAGATTTGTTCCCAGTATCAACTTGGTTCAAACCCTCCTTCTTCAGCTTATAGCTGACTTCCTTAATATGCCCCCATTGAAGACATGAGGAATATTGCCTTGGAATCCATGGATAGACATACTCAATGTGAAAAAAATCACCAGATGGGAGTTGAAACTTACGAGATTTCGGCATCACTTCATGAATGTTAACATTCACCAATACTTTTGCCTCATCAAATTTGACACACTGGAGAGTATCCGGATGTAGTTTAATAGGGTGACCAGCAACTTTTGCCAAATGCTTTAAACCATTCCAGTGAAACAAAGACCTAGGAACAGATTTCATAGTTACCCAGATTGGCATTGTTGTAACTTCCAGTACACTATCATCCTCCACAGGAGCCCATCTAGACAACATCATTGGGACCCCTACCCACAGGAGCCCATCTAGACAACATCATTGGGACCCCTACAATACTCCACAAACCCCTACGAAGCACTCTTTCTCTAGTTCGATCATCAGAAATTCTAAACTTAACCGATGTTTTGTTCACATAGTAGACTTCGATCTTAATACTCTTATTCCCTAAAGTCCAGATGTTGGTTACAGTTTGTCTAACTCTCCAGAGAATAGGAGCTTTGCTTGCAAATTTACCAACTAACAGATCCTTCCAAAGAGGTTTACCATCATCAACTACATCCTTAGGAATCATACCAACATTTTCACCATTAATCAACTCAGTGACGAGGGGAAGAGATACCTCCGATTTAGATCCAACGATATTGGAATAAGATGCCCGAACATTAGTCTTAACTTCATCAACCGATGCTTGCACCTTTGAAATCGAACCCGAATCCATCAGTTTCCCAGACATATGCGACCGAGGA
>CM071716.1:16561930-16576240 GCA_036630335.1 Physaria fendleri | reverse complement strand
AGAACTACTCACTCATAGCAATAGAAACACAGGAAATCATTGTAGGAAAACTCAGTCTCAATTGCAAAGAATAAGAAAAAGGGTTCCGAATTACAGAGCAACTCGTCTCCCAGAATCAGAGAACAAAACTAGGTTTTTGTTAAAAGCGTAAAGGAGGAATAATGCGTCCCTACTTCTTAAGAATAGAAGTCTTTTTATAATCAAAGTAAAATAAGGATAGAAAAGGAAATTAGAGAAGGAAGATTTGTCTTGGGCCGAAAAAGGAATCTTGTTTTGCCGGCCAATCCGACCTGATAAGATTCCAATTCGATCGGATCGGATCTTCTCCGTATATTTCTTTAATCTCTAATCCGGTCGAATTCTGGAAGAATCCGACCGTCAGTGGGTGCCAAAATTCATCCGCAGATACTTTATGTTTTCTGCCTTGTACGTGAGTGCCAAAATACGTCCACAGATACGTAATCCGGTCGGATTCCGCTCCGAAGCTGCACGTCCTGCCTTCTTTATTCCGTTTAGCTCCCATCTTGTAAAATCCTATTTTGCCACGTTCTGACCTGTAAAAGACTCCTATATGCACAAAAAGGATATAATATGCCTGCAAATAGATCGTAGAATGGGTAAAATCCTAGGCATATCAATTCCCCCCAGACTTAAATCCTTGCTTGTCCTCAAGTAAGGAAAGCGTTTATGCCAGAGTTGTGCTAAGTTAGAAATGTCATACTTGCCAGCAAAGTCTGGATGATCACGTCCTACTCCCACTTATTATTCCATGTTACTTCAGACTATTCATCTCTTTTCTTCAATCTAAGGCGTGCTATTTAACTTGGGAGTATCGATCACAAGACTCAAGCACTTACTCTGTCGGATTCTCTGTGGTTCAAGGCTATCCAAGGTCCATCTTCTTACTTCAGCTCAATCCCTTTAATCCCTTTCTCACTTCAGGCTACTAGCCTTTTCTTCCATATTTCAGGCATCTTTCTTTCAACTCCTTGGACTTTCTTGCTTATGAGCAAAGTTGGACTAAAATACTAATAGTGGTAGCTACCAGCCCCCGTCTGTAACGCCACTGACTCTACCTGAGCCAGGAACGTCACAATGACAATGCGGCAAGATGCTTGGGCACAGAGAACTCCGATACCTTCGAAGTGTCTGAGTAACACGCATCAAACAATCAAAGATACATACTACCATGCATAAACAAATAACACACGATCACACAATATCATAGTTACCCTATTCTCGTACATGGTTTATTATGAACTCAGATTGTCTTGAGGTTCTACGTAGTTCCCATTATTCATCAACTATGGTCCGAGGATGGTCCATGAAAAGGTTATCCGTTTTATATAATGGAACATCATGAATAGATCTCCAAGCAAACAAGCACAAGGTCCACTCAGGATGAACTATATACAAAACCAAGTCTCCTTTCTCATGATCATCTTGTTCGAATTCTCGAAACTACTTAGAACCATCTTACAATTCGACTCAACCTCGATACTCATGGACGAGAATAGCTTATTAAGATAAGCTAACATGGTTCATCAAACAACACTTAATTATCAAACATTCCCTTATCAATTAATCTAGCATGCCATATCTCATAATTCGTTCAATAATATTCAACAAACAATAACAACAAGTATCATCATCTACACGATTCAACAAACCCGCAAGCAAGACACTATATAATACTATCATGCGATTCATGCAACGTGATCTAAGCTTAGCTCTTAAAGCAAACCATCACGCATAGCATCATGCAAACATAAACTTATAATAATAACAACACACAAGCAATATAACAACATAGTTTCGAGATCAATCAACACAACAACAATATGCAAGCAAGATCATCACAAACAATCAACAACGAGCATATAATTAACACTTAATCTACCCAATTCCCCGAGCTAGGTTCAACGACTTGCAACGAGCATATAATTAACACTTAATCTACCCAATTCCCCGAGCTAGGTTCAACGACTTGCATAAAAGAGAAGAAAGAGAAGTTATCGGCCCACTCACCTTAGAAATTTCGAATGATTAAAGGTTAAACACGACTCGGCCTTCTCCCTAATGCATCTACGGATGCTCGAGGTTCTCCTAAGCCCTTAAAACTCACACGATCAGCTCCTTTTCTCGGATCTCTCTCGAAAATTTGGCAGAATTTCACTAAGCTTTTAAGGATGCGAAATGAGATGCTAGAGCTCGGTATTTATAGGCAAACTAAGAAGGGTTTCGGCTTAAGGGAGAAGTGACAAGTAACCCACCTATTTGTCACTTAACTAAACAAGATTAACATGCAAAGTGACACCTAAAAAAAAGGGTGATTAAGTGGCGGGTTTAGAGCTAAAATGGGTGTTTAAAATCATGCAACCACTCACGTCTCGCCACCACTAGATTCCCACTCACAATTGCGCCTTAAACCAATCCATAAACCAAGCTTTATGATTCGAAATTTGCTAAACAACGAGCATATAATTAACACTTAATCTACCCAATTCCCCGAGCTAGGTTCAACGACTTGCATAAAAGAGAAGAAAGAGAAGTTATCGGCCCACTCACCTTAGAAATTTCGAATGATTAAAGGTTAAACACGACTCGGCCTTCTCCCTAATGCATCTACGGATGCTCGAGGTTCTCCTAAGCCCTTAAAACTCACACGATCAGCTCCTTTTCTCGGATCTCTCTCGAAAATTTGGCAGAATTTCACTAAGCTTTTAAGGATGCGAAATGAGATGCTAGAGCTCGGTATTTATAGGCAAACTAAGAAGGGTTTCGGCTTAAGGGAGAAGTGACAAGTAACCCACCTATTTGTCACTTAACTAAACAAGATTAACATGCAAAGTGACACCTAAAAAAAAGGGTGATTAAGTGGCGGGTTTAGAGCTAAAATGGGTGTTTAAAATCATGCAACCACTCACGTCTCGCCACCACTAGATTCCCACTCACAATTGCGCCTTAAACCAATCCATAAACCAAGCTTTATGATTCGAAATTTGCTAAACAGAGCTTCGCTAAGCTTTCTAAGGATGCGAAATGAAAAGCTAAGGTTCTCTATTTATAGGCATAACTAGTGGGTTTCGGTTTAAGGAGATGAGGACAAGTAGCACACTTAGTTGTCACTAACTAAACACATCTTAACATTCAAAATCGACACCTTAAACAATGGGATTAAGTGGCATTTAACTAGCTAATATGGGTGTTTATTTTCATGCAACCAACCACATCACGCCACCACCAGATTCCCACTAACAAAATTGCGCCATAAACCAAGCATAAACCGAGCTTAATATTTCGAAATTTACTAAACCATGCGGATTCCATTTACCGATCAATCACGTACTGCTTCCGAGAAAAATGCCGATCACAACTGTCCGCGGTTCACAAAAGGTCGATCATAGCATGTACTAATGCCGAGCAGATTACCGATCATAGACTACCTATGGTTCATCTAAACACCGAGCACAACTGATCCGCAGTTTTCAAAATACCGATCATAACATATACCGCAGTCGAGAAAATTTGTCGATCATAACTTGACTGGTTCAACAAAACACCGATCATAAATAAACTGAGACTACGGGTATTACAGGCATCGTTTGTGTGGTGATCATTACTTTATGGTCGTGAGCTGCTGCATCAGAGACTTCAATTAGTGATTGGATAGGGCTCTATGATCAAAATTTGGTCGGATCCGTGGCTATCATCACGACCCCCAAGATCGCCAAAACCAGTGAACAACACCATTACTGTGACACATGTCAGTGAGTTAATTGATAGGCATACAGGAGAGTGGAATGAAGACATTGTCCGTTAGGTCATAGCTCCTAAAGATGTTGCAGTTGTTCTTACCACGAAGGTGAATGTTCATGGTCAACATGATCTTCTAGGTTGGTGTTATAACGAATCGGGACACTACATAGTCAAATCCACCTATTGGGTGGCTACCCATTCTCAAAAATATCATCATCCTCAACCTATTCACAGGGATAAGAACTTGAAATCAAATATTTGGAAACTAACAATTCTGTCAAAAATCAATTATTTCCTCTGAAAAATTGCAAGTCGGATACTCCCTTCAAGTGAGACGATAATTCATCGACATATTCCCCTTTCAACACCTTGTCTATGTTGCAATCAAAGCCTTGAAACAACAAACCATATATATTTTGAATGTCCCTATGCCCAACTAGTGTGGAGAGCCTCTGGAATTCCATACTATAATAACATTCTTCAGGTTAATGGGTTTGAAGAGAAACTAATGCGATTGATTGCTTTCAATAATGACGCACGATTCGAAGCTATCTTGTTTCAACTCATTGCAATTATATGGAGTCTATGGAAGGCTAGGAATATATTTCTCTTTCAAAGACGAAAGATACCATGGTTAAGTACTTCAAGGTGGGCAAGAGATGATGCACTTGAGTTGGGAAGTATAATGTTACTACCGATCAGCGAGACAGGAACATTAGAGTCCCTACAACAGTTTCTTCCATTCATAAATGGTCTAGCCCTCCACCACCATGGTACAAATGCAATTATGATGCTAGTTGGACATCTTCTTCGCCTACAAAGGAAGCGTGTTTGGTGCGCGACACCATAGACAAGTTCTTATTTGGAGGTACGGCAAGAGCACATTTGCTGCCTACACCATTAGTTGGGGATTCTTATTTGGAGGTACGGCAAGAGCACATTTGCTGCCTACACCATTAGTTGGGGAACTACAAGAGCTAATATACGCTACGAAGGAATGCAAACAAAAAGGTTTTGCCAGCATCATATTTGGAGAGGATTGTGATACCCCGTATCACGGAAAATATTATACCGGCGGTATTTGGAAGTACCGAGGAAGCTGGAGATTGCTTAGAAGCATTTAAAAAGGCTCCAGAATATTTTTAGAAATCCCCAGGACATTTACAGAAGCTACAGGAGCTTACAGAAGGCGTCCCGGGAGTTGAATAAAATTATCAAGGGATAAATAAAAATCCCGAGATTGAAGTATGGCATCGTGTAAGTCCCGTAAGTCCCGTAGTCCCTAGAAAAATATTTCAGAGAGGTTAGAAGCGTCGGAGAACTAAATTATCAGAGTCGAGCGCTCGTTGCGGGAATTAAAATCCCTAGAGTATAAAAGCGTCACCATCACCCATATTTCTCATTTTTCTCCATTTCTTCTTCTCTCTCTATAATCTCTATTTCTCTCTTGTTTCACTCTTTCTTCTCTCTAGAAATTTCCTTTGATTCTCTTTGAATCTTCACAAACTCTTCTTGGATTATTGTTTCTTCTTCATTTCGTGGGTGATGGAGGCTTGGGGAAGCGACGCAAGAGCTTTGGTGGTGGTGGAGTGATGTCCGCTAAATAGCTTCGTCATGTTTCACGTAGAATCAGTCTAGGATTTTAACCCGCTCAGATACTGCAAGTGCACAACAATACGTTAGTAGTACAGATCGGGGTCGATCCATAAGAAATGCAAAGGTTATTTAAGCGTTCAAGTCTAAGAATTATTCCTAAAGCTATGTTATCACGAGAGTTGTTTGTAGAGAAATAATAACTAAGCAAAAGCGATAAAACGATGTAAATGCAATACCATTATAACCTTTGCATTAGGGAATAGAATGATTCTAGGGAATTGGGTGATGTCCGCTAAATAGCTTCGTCATGTTTCACGTAGAATCAGTCTAGGATTTTAACCCGCTCAGATACTGCAAGTGCACAACAATACGTTAGTAGTACAGATCGGGGTCGATCCATAAGAAATGCAAAGGTTATTTAAGCGTTCAAGTCTAAGAATTATTCCTAAAGCTATGTTATCACGAGAGTTGTTTGTAGAGAAATAATAACTAAGCAAAAGCGATAAAACGATGTAAATGCAATACCATTATAACCTTTGCATTAGGGAATAGAATGATTCTAGGGAATTGGCAGCAAAGATCTAACAACTATTCAGGGACTAATTAAGAACCGTCTAGAACTCAGACATAAATCATAACTATGCAAACCTGATGGCCACAACGAATAATAACTATACTAGAGAATTCATACACCTATGACAAGTGATTTCAACAGGCAAAGGCTTTAATTAACTAGCATGCATTAACTAATAGGTTTGATCTTGTTCACAGTCTCCCTAAAGGAATGGCCTGTTCTCAGAAGGAAGATTATTCACCAGATACCATGTTCCGGTTGATCCGACATATCAGGGTTCTAAGATTTAACCTAATATCGTAGACTATGGCCACGACGAATAACAACTATACTAGAGAATTCATACACCTATGATAAGTGTTTTCAACAGGTAAAGGCTTTAATAAACTAGCATGCATTAACTAATCAGGTCCGATCTTGTTCACAGTCTCCTTAAAGAAATGGTTCGTTCTCAGAAGGAAGACTGCTCACCAAATACCATGTTTCGGCTGATCCGACCTGTCAGAGTTCTAAGATCTAACCTAATTATCGTAGACTAGGTAGCTAATATAATCTAAGCATTAAGAACATATAAAGATGAAGACTCTAGCAGATTAGGGTTCCCTATTTGTGTTAACTAGAGAACTACTCACAAATAGCAAAAGAAACATAGAAGATCATTGTAATAAACTGAGTATCAATTGCAATAGAGAGAAACGAGGGTTCAAAATCACAAGACAATTCGTCTCCGTGTTTAGAACTTAGAATAATTGCTGGTTGTCTGCTCCATAATAGTAGAAGTCTTTTTATAGTAGAAATAAAGAAAAGGAAATTAGGGATAGAAGATTTGTCTCGTGCCAAAAAATGAAATCCTGTTTCGTGGGGTAATTCGACCGAATAGGATATTGATTTGATCGGATCTAGGGTGAAAGGGTGAGTGGGTAACTAGTTTTTAGGTAATAGCAAGATTTGGTTGAATTTTGAAATTATGAGCTTGGGGTTTTAGTGTTACATGTTCATTTTTGCTTAGATCTAGGCTAGATTTCGTTGTTATTTGGTGTTTCTGAGCTTAGATTTTGGTAGATCTTGAGTTAGGGTTGGGTTTGTGGTTTGTTCTTTGGCTAGGGTTTTTGGGTTTTGAGATCTAAGGTTTTCTAGCATGATTTGTTGTTTGATTTTTGTTGTTTGGATTTGATTAGGGTCTAAGGGTTTTGGTGTGTTTCCTTGATTAGGGTCTTTGGGTCTTTAGATCTAAGGTGTAATTTCTTGTTTCCTTGCTTGTTTTGTGTTGTTTTGTGCTTGGGTATGTTAGATATAGAGTTATTTTGGGCTAGATCTTGTTGTGGTGAGTGTTATTAATTTATAATTAAGTATTAGCTAGGGATTTGTGATTGATTGTGTGTTGTTGATTGTTAAGTGCTCGTAAAGATTTTACCTAATTTAAATTAGCTACATTTTTAGAGTTTTAGGTGTGTCGATTGTTGATTGTGTGTTAGCTAGATTTTAGAATTTATTTCTAGAATTTAGGCTTGTGATTGTTGATGTATGATTGATTGATTGTGTGTGTCTAGTATAACCTTGATTGCTTGTTTGTTTGTGTTGTGCTTGATTGTGCGTATAGCCTTATATATGGCCTATTGCTTGTGTAGATTAACATAGTTAAGTGTAGAGCTAGATGATTGTTGAGGTATTGTGGTGTATTTCTTGAATTGCATTGCTTAATTGATTGTTATTGTGTGTGACGGCTTTTAAGCCTTTGATTGTTGTTGTTATGTTTGTGTATTTAGATTGCCTTTTTATGTGTGTTGCTAGCATATAGTTTGCATAGCAGCGTAGGAATGTGTTGCATTGCATGTAGATCGGATGGTTGCTTTGAGTCCTAGCGATTAGTAAGTCTAGGAGGGTTTGTGGGGTAGTGCAATGCATGCAGGAGTCATGTAGTTGCAGTAGAGTCTAGCAATAATAGTAAGTCTAGATGGGAAGGGTTAAGAATGAAGGTTGTAGAGGCCACAGAGGGTCAGAAGTACCATGCTGTACCAGTGAAATGGTGGGTTGAGGCCAACCGCAGATGCACCGAGGGAGACCAGCGTTCTCCCTTAGAGCCACAGAAGTGTGTGGGCTTGACGTACAGAGAAGCAGGATATTGGTGGAATGGCTGTAATGCCTAGCCAATAGATAGAGTTCGAGTCCCCTGCGTAGGGACTGCTCTATATTTTGTGAAGAGAGTCGCCTGGGGTTAAGGGGCCGCTCCGAGGGGTTGAAAGCTGGAGGTCGGGTTTCCTCCAGGCGATAGTAGCGATACTATTGCGTTGACTGAGTGTTACGTAGTAGTACCGGTCATGTTGTCCCGCCTAAGACCCAGTGGGGTAGATAGGGGTGTGTAGTGTGTGTCTAGCAATTAGTAAGTCTAGAGTGGGTTGATTGCTTGTTGCATGATACTTGTTGTTTGATTGCTTGCTTGCATTCAGGATAGTTTGTTGGTTGATATCTTTGCATTCAGGATAGTTTGTTGGTTGATATCTTGATCCTCGAAGGGGTCTAGAGGTGTACATGTAAGGCTTAAAGAGCAGTAGTCATGTTCTTGTCTGATTGGTGACTATTGCTCCTTAACCCTATATGTAGATTTGCTAGGTCATTCTTTTAGATTCGGTTAAAGTTTTGGTCGTTGTATAGTGTATGCTTGTGTTGTTGCGTGTTGCATATAGATTGTATGGTTAAGTTGTTAGATGTGTTGCATTATAGAGCATGGTAGTTGTTTCCCATTCACTCAGCACAAGTTGCTGACCCAAACTCATACATCTTGCAGGTGAGGATAGGCAAGAGGGAAGCAGGACGCGAGACACCAATGTAGATTTAGTTGTCCTGTTTGCTCGAGAAAGATTTGTTTTTTGTTGTTTTTTTGGGATTGAAAACCCTGAAGAAACGTTTTCCGCTGTGATTTGTAGTAAATTGTTTTGTGAACTCTGATATTTGGTTTTGATTTAATGTGAAGTATTTGTTTTCAAAAGAGTACCTGAGTTTAAGATATCCGCCCTGGGCTCAGACTAACCAACTGCAGTTCTTTCTCGGAGTTAATAGGTCCTCGGGATTGAACATGCAGGAACCAGTCGCGCGATTTGTCGGTCCGTCTCTCAAAAGGGATCTGGGACCTCGGACATGCATCTAACCCCCGACTGTTGAGTTGTGACGTCTCCCCCGGGCTCCCTGTGCTGAGCTACAGGCAGGGGACGTGAGCGGGGCGTTAAGGGATAACATTCATATTCCTAGTTTGATCAAAGGAAAAGAAACCAACTTTGTAGCCCATAATTGGGTCCGAGAAGCACAACACTGGCAGAAGCAATTTGAGAATATCAGGTTTCAGTGGGTACCAAGACAAGCAAATGAATCTGCACCAACTAGTGAAGGCGTCCATTCCAAATGATTTGCATTATATTCATTATGATTTCATACCATCTGTAATTACAAACTCGTTACAACGAGACTCTAATCAATAATAATGTTTCAAAAGTTAAAAAAGTAATTAAATGAAAACAATAATTTAGATATAAATATACATTTTGTTTATTGGACATATGTTTTTGTAAAATGCTACTCGCTTGTTAGTTAGGCGTTCCTTGTTATCAACGAGAGGTTCCACCTTATGCCATTTTTATGAACAATTGCATTATTGCCACGTCAGCGCCACATCATCATTTAACGAAAAGAAGTTAACTTCGTTTTATTTTCCTTTATTTCAGTTTCCGTCATGTATTAGAATATTGTTAATTTGAAAGTTTGTGTTTTATTATGGGGACAAAGATAGTTTGCGCATTAAAATGAGGTTTTCTAAAAGTTTAGGGTTTTTTAAACATTTTTTTACTAAAATATATTATCTTATTTTGATTTTTTATGTAATACCATGTGTTTCAACCCAAAAAAAAAAATGTAATGCCTTGTGGTTTGCGGCCCCATTTCTAAGGGATTTAGATTAATAAAAGTATAAATTACGTTAAGATAAATTTTAGATTTCTAAGGATTTCTAAGGGATTTAGATTAATAAAAGTATAAATTACGTTAAGATAAATTTTAGTTTTCAAGGTGATCATAACTAATAGAAATAAAGAAACCAAATCAGTGATAAAACCAATAAAAATATATTTTGTTAGCTAAGAACTTTTACATCAGTCGATCACAAAATATAACATATATCAATCCTACAAGACAAAAAGGAAAAAATAGGGACATTTCAAAAAATGACCGAGATTTATAAACTTTTACGAACATTAAATCCAAGAAATTCAACTTTTCTAAATGTAATATTTGTGTTTTTTCCCTTGTGTAAATATGTTAGGGTCACAATGTAGAGTTGAATAACTAACGAGTAGTAATTGAATGAATTGCATTAATATGATGATGGGATACAACAGAAGATCTAACGTGATAGTGTTACGTCTCTTAGAAAACGCCGCGTGAATGCGAAATCCAAAATAACCGATACTCGCGAAATCTCATTGGCTAAATTTTGAAATTATACGCAACATCATGATATTAGCTATTGAAAATAGTTTCGAAATCTCATTGGCTAAATTTTGAAATTATACGCAACATCATGATATTAGCTATTGAAAATAGTTTAATAAAATTTTCCAAAAATTGTTTTCAACATTGGTCGTTTTCCTGTAACACATTTTTTCTTGAATTAGTTAATTAGTTAATGTAATTACAAGTTCTATATGCAAATATAGATGTTTGTGAAAATTTTTGTTGTTAATTATTTTATATTTTGTTGGTACAACCATTTTAATGGCATTTTCAAACCATACAATAATCCTGTAGAAAATTAATCAAACTATAATAGCAATTGAAATATAAAAGGATAGATCTCCAAAAAGCACAACCAATCGATAGCAATAATCGAGGATATATTCTTTTTTTTTTTTGGGCTGACATCGAGGATATATTCTAGGGGGTCCAAATGCTTGAAACAAACGTTCTGGTATTTTTCGGAGGTAAGCCGAAATATTGCAGCTTTGAGAAGGTCTTACGCCTCTCTTTAACGCTGTTAGAAATCTCTCCAACATAGAGTAGAACCTTTGAGCGGGTAATATCTGCACCGGATAAAAGGTGAACGAAACCAGATAAAATCATGCTCTCTCTTATTGAAAGGGTAAAGCTAGATCAAGAGGCCAATTTTACAATATGCCCAAAAACTAGCATATGGTGGATATAGGTCTTTAAATTATCTTGAAAAAAACTTCCAGGCCCAGTCCAATCCAAAATGTTTCAGAAACTAACACTCATCCTCGAATAAAAGCTATAAAAGCTAAACTCCATTTTCTAACATAATCTAGTGGGCCAAAGGGGGCAAACATGAGGCTCATACCGTTAGGGTTAGGAGAGATGTTGTTACCTGATGCGCCGACTGTAGCAAGTGGTGATTGGAAGTGGAGGAGCTGCCGACAGTTTACGCGATGTTGCAGCGCCGCCGTGTATAGATAATTACTAACTTATAAATCTTTTGATAAATAGCTACTTAATATCCGCAAATAATTTATTGAATTAAGATATTAAAAATTAAAGATTTCGATATCAAATTTTTTAGGGTTTAATTTTTTTTAAAAGCGCCAACAATAATAAATTTAAATGCAAATATCACATAACTATATCATATTATTGTCATTTTAATGTAAATAATGCAGGTTCCTTGCTAATCTATGAATAGATCATGTAGTTATAACCATAAAATTTTATCATTAGTTTTCCATTTTTTTTTTTTTTTTACTTATTTTTGACTTATTTGGTCAATATTCTTGGGTTTAACTTCGTAGGATATACTTAAATAATTTGTTAATTCATATTCAATAGTGGCCGTTAGATTGACATAACAACACAAAAAATATGATCACACGGCTAATAAAAAAGATGCTCACATGTTCAACACATCTCATAATATGTCAAAAAAATTTATGTAACATTACAAATGTAGGGCCCCCGTCGTGGGCGTCGTGGGGTCGCCACCCGAGCAGCCCCGATAAGACACCCTTCCCGAAAGCTCCAGATACGTTCTGAAACATCGAGCTACGGCCATCCTGCCAGACCCTACTCGCTCCCATCTCACGACACCACAATCTCCTCAACCATGGGATGGGAGAAATCCCGAAACCCCGATACAACCCCAAAAGATGCATCCTACAACAACACTTCTAACCGACACCCAAAAGATGTCCTAGAAGATCCACACATAGAGTTTAAGGTACAATAGCCAACAATCAGACAAGAACATGACTATCGCTCTTAAACCCTACTTGTACACCTCTAGACTCCTTTCAAGGATCATGGACTTCAACTACCACACTATCATGAATGCAGGCAAACAATCACACAACAACAATGCATCTCTATATGAAGCCTACAACAAACTCAACCTAGTATGAAGCTGTATGCAATACTAAGGTCCAACTACTGGCGATTGAACCATGTGTCAATCAACAGTATCCACACCACTTCTCCTACGGAGCGGTCCCTGATATACTGATATTTTTACCGTTTTTTCACCCTGATTTCCGGTGTTTCCAGGGTGTTTTCGTTTTGTTTATTTTCTTAATTAGGACTTTTATCCAAGAAATGGAGAAAGGGAGCCAATGCTTTGAAAAGTCCAAAAGATCAGAAATCAGAGCTTAATAAACTACGGAGCAGCTGAGGACTTCATTGTACCAGTCTAACCAAGATATCAGATGATTTCACCAAGATCTCAGGAGAGGAAGATAATGCCCAAGTCACCTCGATCTACTAAAGAAGTTGGATAACTTGCAGAGGAGCAGAAATGAGCGTTTTGATATACTGATATTTTTACCGTTTTTTCACCCTGATTTCCGGTGTTTCCAGGGTGTTTTCGTTTTGTTTATTTTCTTAATTAGGACTTTTATCCAAGAAATGGAGAAAGGGAGCCAATGCTTTGAAAAGTCCAAAAGATCAGAAATCAGAGCTTAATAAACTACGGAGCAGCTGAGGACTTCATTGTACCAGTCTAACCAAGATATCAGATGATTTCACCAAGATCTCAGGAGAGGAAGATAATGCCCAAGTCACCTCGATCTACTAAAGAAGTTGGATAACTTGCAGAGGAGCAGAAATGAGCGTTTAAAGAGTCATACAATGGGTCTTAAAGATGGTAACGAATGAAGATGTTTCCGAAATCCTATATGAAGTGAATTTTATGTCGTTGGAAGATAAAAGAGTCAGCTTTCACCTTGCTTGGAATCACATTAATCCAAGCTATATTTTAGAAGATATGACCATTTTACTGAAGGTAACTTCTTGCTGTTTGGAGACTAGCTCAGCTCAGAGCTGCGAAGAAGATGAGCTCGATCGAATCCATGTCAATTCGCTCAGGCACTCAAACAGCACCACGAAATTATTAGTTTTCGACATAAAAATAGATATCAATATATATTCAAAATATATGGATAAGTGACGAATTATTAGGCTAAAAATAGACTCTTATCCAAAAAATAAGGATAACTATGAGTTGTTAGGTTAAGGATAAGCTTTAACTGTGTGGTGCTTATCCTTTAGATAGCATATTCTTATCCTATCCTCTCCTATAAATAGAGGCCCCCTGTATCCCTTCTATTCATTCAGATCTAAACAGAAAAAAATTCATAATAAAGTTTTCTTTAGTTTTTAGTTTTAGTAGCCTCATAAAGTTTTCTTTAGTTTTTAGTTTTAGTAGCCTCTAGGAATTAGGAAGATGTTTTCTCTTAGGGTTTCAATCCCTATGATCGATTAGTATCCCTAGTAGAGGTATTAGGGTTTTGATCCTAAGGGAATATCCCTGGGAAATATCCGTAGGGAAAATCCTTGGGGAATATTCCTGGGAAATAATCATAGGGAATGTGGGTCTTTCGCAAATAGATGAGATAATGTCTTCAAGGGTTCGAATCTTCGGAGGTAGTACATAAAGATCACGGGTATATCATATCTAAGAAAATATCCATCTATAATCTTGGATCTGATCTGACAAGTTAGATTCTGAATCCAGGCTTAACCATGTTTTCCGAAAGATCGATGGTTTTCGGAACTATCATAAATGGGCAACTGAACTTTGGCGACAGAAGTGTTGTTCAAATAAGGTTGTGAACATATCGGGCATGTGCAAATTAATGCTCGCCGGGGTGGTGGTTATGCATTTAGTGGCGTTCCTGGCGTAACCTTGCAAATCCCAGGGTACGATGACTGCGACGACAAAAGTGGTGTAGTCAACATTTATGTCCGAGTTTGAGATATGTTATAGATTAGAATTTGAATAGTCGAAATATCCGTAGATCCTAGGTCCCTTAGGTCAATTCCTGAGGCCTCTTGATTGGGTCTGGATTGTTCATCCGGATTAATCAGGTTTCACCCAGGAATACTAGAGAGTAGAC
>CM071716.1:16534292-16550538 GCA_036630335.1 Physaria fendleri | reverse complement strand
CATGCCGTTTGTTTATGTGAGAATCTTAGTTTCAGGTCCGATCAAAGAGTTGAGAGAGACGCCGTACAAGAGACATCAAAAGTTCATCGAGTTTTATGATGTAAGAGATGCGGCAACAGCGTTTGATCGAATGAATGGTGCAGAGATTGGTGGGAAGCAAGTTGTGATCGAATATAGTCGACCAGGTGGAGTTAAGAACAAGTTCAGGTCATCTAGGCCACCGTTTCAACCGCCACCACCGATCCTTACACCTCCTATGAGACAATCTTTAACTCTCATGCAAGATCAAAACAAGTCTGTAATCCCTAATAATGATGTTAATGCTTCTATGCGTTTGTTATCTATCATTGACGATGTCAATAAGACAAACCGAGGATCCTCATCCAAATATGAGGAGAGAAAGAGCAAGAACATAGCTAAGTGGGGGAAGAAAAGAGAGATGAAGAACATTGAACTAAGTCCGTTTCTTATCAGTGGAGAATCCATGGAAGATTCAACTACAGTATTATTAACAAATCATAGATTAATTGTTTAGCTTATGAGTATAGATACTAGATAATAGTGGACCGTTTGTTTATGTGAGAATCTTAGTTTCAGGTCCGATCAAAGAGTTGAGAGAGACGCCGTACAAGAGACATCAAAAGTTCATCGAGTTTTATGATGTAAGACATGCGGCAACAGCGTTTGATCGAATGAATGGTGCAGAGATTGGTGGGAAGCAAGTTGTGATCGAATATAGTCGACCAGGTGGAGTTAAGAACAAGTTCAGGTCATCTAGGCCACCGTTTCAACCGCCACCACCGATCCTTACACATCCTATGAGACAATCTTTAACTCTCATGCAAGATCAAAACAAGTCTGTAATCCCTAATAATGATGTTAATGCTTCTATGCGTTTGTTATCTATCATTGACAAGATCAAAACAAGTCTGTAATCCCTAATAATGATGTTAATGCTTCTATGCGTTTGTTATCTATCATTGAAGATGTCAATAAGACGAACCGAGGATCTGAATCCAAATATGAGGAGCGAAAGAGCAAGAACATAGCTAAGTGGGGGAAGAAAAGAGAGATGAAGAACATTGAACTAAGTCGGTTTCTTATCAGTGGAGAATCCATGGAAGATTCAAGTTGCAGAGATCCACGTACCACTCTAATGATCAAGAACATACCAAACAAGTACAGGTTCGAGCTTCATAATCTCATTTATTTAGTATTATAATATAAAGTTAGAATATATTTTCAACTATTCTTAATATTTTTTCTTTCCAAAACCAAAATATTTATGATCTTTCAATAAAATATTTTGGTGGACTTAAAAGTTCCAAGTTTTCTCGAACTCTAGGACGGTTAAAGATTTAGTTGTTGCATTAAAATATTCAGATGGATTCGTTACAATATTCAAAGATTTATATTCTAGATAAAATTCTCCAATGTTATGTTCCATCAAGCTTTAAATTTTTTACAATATTCAAAGATTTATATTCTAGATAAAATTCTCCAATGTTATGTTCCATCAAGCTTTAAATTTTATTCTTCTTTGTTCATACCTTAATTGACTAACATTTTTCCCGGATGCTCTTATATCACTAGATTATAGTTTGTTTTATTAATGAGATTCAATTTTTGGTTTTTTTTTGTTTTGTTTTATATAGCCGAAAGCTACTGTTGGATATGCTGGATAATCACTGCATTCACATCAATGAAGTGATCGCTGAGGAGAACCATAAACATGAGTCTCATCATCAGCCCTTTTCGTCTTATGATTTCGTGTATCTCCCTATGGATTTCAAGTAATAATAACAGCGTAATCCATTGACTTTATTATATTGCGGTCATGTTTATAACTAAAATCTTACCTATTTTTCTATGCTGTGGACCTGTGGTATTAGCAACAGATGCAATGTTGGCTACGGGTTTGTGAACATGACATCTCCAGAAGCAGCTTGGAGGTTTTACAAGGCGTTTCATCTTCAACGTTGGGAGATCTTCAATTCGCGTAAGATTTGCCAGATCACATACGCTAGAGTTCAGGTATGATATTTACATTTTATGTGTTACACAAGCTTTGATATGTTGGAAGTTATACAATATTCATATATTTTGATAGATTTGATAATGTATTTACAATGTGTTTAATTTTGGTGTTAAATCAAAAGGGTTTGGAGGATCTAAAGGGATCGTGTTGTGACAGTGAACAAGATAAGAGTCATGAAGATGGATTTTCTGGCAATAGCATAGACGAAGCCCGGAATATCACTGTGGAAGGAGAAACATCTTTCTAAGTCTTTGGTTCGTATTTTGTATCATAAGATATAAGAAAAAAAATGTAAGTAGACATGACTTTTAGTTAGAATTTTGTACCTGTTTTTTGTTTGTATCAAACTAAACTCTTTTTTTGGTTAGAATTATATTTTGTTTTTTTGTTAAACCAACCCCAAATTATAGAAATATAAACTACTAAATATAAAGATTATAACCAAAAAGAAAATAAAAATCTTAAAATGAAGGCAAAAGCATAAATACTAAATTATTTAACCCAAGTCCTTTTGGGTATTAACATGAGCTAATAACTTCAGTAGTTGTAAAAGGTGACATCAACTATTTTTTTTTTTTTTCTCAAAAATAGTTGGAATTACAATCTTAATTTAATGATATAAAGAGAAAAATGGAAAGGAGACTAAAATTGGGTTGACCTAGGGTCAGAGTTCTTTTTCGGACAATTCTATCTTTGTTCTAGGCGTTATAGCTGACTTATTACAGTGACCTGTGAAAAGGACAATAGAGAACTCTGTGGTAATAGTGATAATCACATTCTGCGAAACCTGTTAGCATCCAAAACCATTCCCACTCTTTGAAATGGTTTGACTGAGTTCTTATTTTAAAATTTTTTAAAACCGAGTTGGTATTTGATCTAAGTATTAGTTAACTTAGATCAAACCGTGCTTAGATCAAATACGATTTGACCCAACATTACTATAACTTACAAACTAAATTACGAAATCCCTGTTATAGCAATCATTTTTTGATTCAACTAGGGGAAAAAAAAAACAGACCCACGGGGGCAGGGGTGGTCCTCTTTTAATTCAAAAAAAACATTCGTATCGGGCCCCGGAATATAGGGGGCCTCGCAAAAAAAAAAAATTTAGTTAATATTATGTATATTACAAATATTTATGGCTTAATGTTGAAGTTTCTCAAACTGAAGTTGATAAAATCTTACTTACGATCAAAGATGTCACAGGATAAGTTGAACGGTTTAGCCATGTTATCAATTGAAAGATACATTGTTAAACACCTTGATAATAGTTTATACAATTCTATATTATTATTTCTTGCGAAGGGCCCTAATTTTTTTTTCGTATTAGGCCTCGGATCAGACCGGACCGACCCTGCCCACGGGTATTCGTTATTAACCATTAAAAATTACGTTTTGAATCGATTTAAATGCTGATTTATCTCAAATTTTGATACGGTTTTATAAAGAACTATGACAAACACGTGTATATAAGAGGAGTACTATTTTTATCAGCTGCAAAACCGATCAAAATTTTGAATAAATTAGTGTGATTAAAACATGATTTTTTATGGTTAATTGGATTTGTTTATGGTTAATTGGATTTGTTTATGTATGATATAAGGGTTAGTGAAATTCAATGACTAAAATGAACATAAATATTGTTCATGCAGCGTAGTGAAAAAACAAAAGATTGAGAAAAATCTAGTTGGAAGTCAGCCCAATTCGTAGAATGCAATTTCAATTTCGATGTTCTTTAACCAAACAAGACAAAAGGTGGCCCAAACATTAAACTTTAAATTTAACCATATGAAGATAATGATCCATAACAATATGGGCCTACAGATATTAATTAGGCCCATTAATACTTACCCTAATTTGACTCGCCTTTCGACCTCTTTCTCCTATAAAACCAAGTCTCTGAAACCCTTATTAATTATTACTTACCCTAATTTGACTCGCCTTTCGACCTCTTTCTCCTATAAAACCAAGTCTCTGAAACCCTTATTAAGTTCGTAACTGACAGCCACTCTACGTAGCCGTCAGCAAAATTCCAACTTCATTTGTTTAATTTAGATTCGTATGTTATTTTTTGTTAGCTTGAGAGAATTCAATTGAGATCGCTTTCGAAAGGCGTTGCGCTCTTCTTGTTAGGGTTTACGTACCCTGAAGGGCGTGTCACCGGAAGCGTATATTCAAATCTTCAATCCGATCGATAGGATTGCTAATTCGGATTTGTTCGAATTAACAAACCTCAGATCCGATGGTATCCTTTTTTATTGATTCCATCGTTAAATCGTATTGAGAAACATGGAATCTTGATTTTTAAATCAGCTTTTTTTTTTTGTTTTTGAATCGAGTTAGAATTGGGATTAATATTGCTTCATAATGGTGAACTCTCTTAGATATAAAAGTGAGAGATGTTCAAGTTTCCGGAGCAAATATTAAACTGGCCAGATTTAAACAGCTCTGTGTTTATTCCTTTCTATTTTCACAGTGCTACCTGTCTTCTGGTATATTTCTTTTTTTTTTCTTATCCAATAATTTGCACTTTTTTAAAGTTTTTTTTTTTCACAAATCTTGGTTTCTCACTTCGTTATTGGAGATATTACCACCGTTGTTTTTTATGGGACAAATCTTATCAATCAGATAATATATTATGCTATGGCAAAACGAGAGATTCAGAGGGAAATTAATAGTTTGAATTATGATATAGTAATTAAGATCTTCTCACAATAGAGTGCAACACATTCAACACATGGTTGTTTGGGTCAACCAAATATTTAATCCTATTTTAATATTGGTCTGATGAGAAGTTCTATACTGAATTCTATCTTGCAGAATGTGTTGCACTTTATTATGAGAAGATCATCTTAATGTGTGGTTATTCATTCAGTAAATTAAGATCCAAAAGTTGTACATTAAAATTTGTAATACTAAATCTAATCATAGATTATTATTATTATTTTTTTTTAGTCGAACTCTAATCATAGATTATTGTGATGTTTATCTTGAAAACATAAAATGAGTACTTATATGGTCGGTCCCGTGACCAAACAAAATCGAAACTGATTATTTTGACTATGAGGCCCATTTATATTACACTTGTAGATTTGATGTATTGTCGCAATTCACTATACGCACTTGCTTAACGCGGTTGTAACGATTTAAAACGCAAATTAAATTTAATCTGATTAAATCAGATTAAATGTTAAATCAGATTCTATAAGTACATTGTTATTATTTTGGGAAGGTAACAATTTGAAATTTTATTTTATACACTTCATTCTAAAAGACGAACCAGAATTTTCAAGTCAGGATGTAATAACTAAGATGTAAAATTTGTTCTCAAGTTTTTAATTCTTCCTGTTTCTTACGGTACTTACTAATCCATCAACACACACTGTTTGCATGCATTTTCAACTCCAAATATAACGTTGCGTCTAAGAAAAACAGTTGTATTGTTGAACTAGAAGAGTTTTTTTTTTTAATTTTAACCTAAAAGCACGGAACGCATGATGAGTCCTCTCTTTGAAACTTCGATTTACGTATCTTTACGAAACATAAACATCAAACCTAATTCTTTATTTCATGTTTATAATTTGTGCAAAAGCAAGTCAATAAGAAAAATAAAAAGAGGACTCATATGTCTAACGGAATCGCTTTAATGACATTACTGGATCGCATCTCTGCTCATCTCTGTATTCAAGATATATCAATTGCGTTGTTAGGTTTATTCCTTTTCTGTTGCTTGAAAGCCAAGCTAACCAACAAAGGTGGACCAGTAGAATGGCCAGTGTTTGGTATCACTCCCGAGTTCTTCCTACATGTTCACGATTTGTTCGGATGGGTTACAAGATGTTTAACAAAAAGCCGAGGAACATTTCCTTACAAAGGAATCTGGTTCAGCGGGTCTTATGGAGCCATGACTAGTGTTCCTGCAAACATCGAATACATGCTCAAAACCAATTTCAAGAACTTCCCAAAAGGAGAATTTTACAAAGAGAGATTCCGCGATTTGTTGGAAGATGGTATCTTTAACGCAGATGATGAATCTTGGAAAGAACAGAGACGTATTATCATAACTGAGATGCATTCAACTAGGTTCGTTGATCATTCTTTTAAGACGACGAGAGATTTGATACAGAGGAAGCTCTTGCTAGTGATGAAGAGTTTCTCAAATTCACAAGAAGCTTTTGATCTTCAAGAGATTCTTCTACGGTTAACTTTTGATAATATCTGCATCTCGGGTCTCGGATACGATCCAGGAACTTTGGATGATGAACTTCCTCACGTTCCATTCGCTAAAGCTTTTGAAGAAGCTACAGAGTCTACTCTGTTTCGGTTCATGATTCCACCGTTTTTGTGGAAGCCCATGAAGTTTTTCGATATAGGGTATGAGAAAGGGATGAGAAAAGCTGTTGAGACGGTTCATACGTTTGTCGATAAGATGGTTAAGGATCGAATCACGATGCTTAAGGATGAAGGAACATTAAAGAATAACAAATCAGATGTCCTCTCTAGGCTAATCGAAAGCCGCAAAACATGTAATGAAAATGATCGATTTACAGCTAAGTTTTTCAGACAGTTCTGCACAAGTTTTATCTTAGCGGGACGAGACACGAGCTCAGTCGCGCTTACTTGGTTCTTCTGGTTAATAACAAAACACCTGAAAGTCGAAATCAAGATTCTCAATGAGATCAAACAAATCTTAAACCAAAGAGAGAAAAAGACCGGAGAAACAAAGAGCTTTAGTCACTTTACAGTTAAAGAACTAAATGATATGGTTTATCTACAAGCAGCATTGTCGGAATCTCTTAGACTCTATCCACCAATTCCAATGGAGATGAAAGAAGCGATCAAGGAAGACATGTTTCCCGATGGGACTTTCTTGCGAAAAGGCTCAAGGGTCTACTTCTCAGTGTTCGCGATGGGAAGGATGGAATCGATTTGGGGAAAAGACTGTGAAATGTTCAAACCAGAGAGATGGATACAAAGAGGACAATATGTGAGTGATGATCAGTTTAAGTACGTTGTGTTCAATGCCGGTCCAAGGCTTTGTTTAGGGAAAACATTTGCTTACTTGCAGATGAAAATGGTGGCTGCTTCGATCTTGTTGAATTACTCAATCAAGATTGATCAAGATCATGTTGTTGTTCCACGAGTGACAACTACTTTGTACATGAAACATGGTCTTAAGGTCAACATTATGCCGAGATCTCTAGAGGAGAAGGAAGATTCATAAATACAGAAGGAAATATAGCTAAATTGTGAAGTTATTTACTGAAATGTTTGCTTATATATGGCTAAATTAGATTAGGCATGTACATAAATAATCTTTGTACACTGTGTATTATGTGTAATGAAGATCAGAAATGTTATACAAAACAAGAATTGCAATCAAAAGGTACCAACTCTTTGATATTCTGAAATGTGTACAAAATTTGTTAATTTATGACAAATTGAATAAAAGAGTTAGAAAGCATGTAGAGGACTAAGAGGAGCCTTAAAGATGAAAACGGATGAAGGTGTCACCCAACTCCAATTAAGATGTTCTCCATTTTACTCGAAAGATAAAAGAGTCAAATTTTACCTCCAGTGTGAATCACCTCAATCCGAGTTACGGTTCAGAAAGATATATGATAACATTGTTGTAGCATTACATTTATATAAGAAACAAAGTTAACAACTTAAATAAGTTGATAGTTATTTATATATGAGATTAAAATCTATATTTAAACCTCATTATATACTAACTTGGACAATCTTAAACCACTGTCTCATGGGATCACACGAGTGATCTTCGCCTTTCACACACTTGCAGTCACTAGCTATAAGGTTATTGGTTTGATCCACGTCAAGACAAAGCGAGTTATTGGTTGACTTCGCAGCTAGGAGCATATTGGAGGCTGATATAGTCTGCCATTTCGACAATTCAGGGCTCGAACAACTCGTTTTACTGAGCTTAACTGGTCTATTTGGCCCGGTGTTCTCTAAGCAAAGAGACTTGTCTTTGAGTTTTAAGATGTTGTCAGGAGTGTAGTTCCATGGTTGAGATTTATTACATTGACCGAGAGTGACCTTTGTCGGATCTGAGATACTCTGTAGTATGCAAAGTCCGGTTAGCGGATGGAAAATAAGATTGTAAACTTTTGACCGAGATCCGGGCCCTGGTAAACCGAAGAAGAGATGGTAAGATATTTAACTATATATGTCTAATGAATAAACATAAACAAAATTTCATTTAGAATTAATATACCTTGAAGCGGGGACTGAATAAGAGACAACCTTTGCAAGAAACTCTTGTTTCTGACACGACCCCAATCCGAATCCAACAGACCGTAATACTCGCTCATTCCAGCCACACCTTGTCTGACGTAATAACTTCCTTGAAGTGCCCAAATCGACCAATCTACATCATTTTCTGCGGCCCAACCTAATATACATCCGATATAGCTATTATCATTAACATTTTGGCCTCTCAAATCGATTCCAAACTCACTAAGAAACACCGGGAATTGACGGAGATTGAAACCGCCTAAATCTTTGATGCTTTTCAGAATCTGTCCACAAGCCTCGTTAGGGTTTTTGAAGCTCCATGCGTTTCTGTTGGTGAAAGCGTATCGATGGAGCTCAAACATGAGTTTTCTAGTGAACGTTACGCTTACGGGCCGTGATCGGACAAATGAGAGGTCGACGTCGTAGCTGAGTCCAGACAGGATTACAAGTACATTAGGATTTGCTCTGTGAACTGCTTCTGCTCCTTCTTGCATGTACCTACATGCACATATCTAAATGAGACAAAAAAAACTTGATCTTTGCAAGGAATCAAGGACCCTTTGTACATGCATGTACCCCACAAGCCACTTTACCATTTTATAAGTGATATACTATAACTTTCTTCTCATTGTTGTAATTTTTGCCTTAGAAAGCAATGTTTAATGTAACGTATGCCATATTGCCATTAGAGGTAATATAATGATGAGTTATTATAAGAAATAGCAACAAAAGAAAAAAAAATATATAAGAAATGGCATGCATATGCTTTAGATTTTTTTTTTCTTTTTTTTTGGCATTTTTTTGAGGCGAAATGACTAAAGACCCCCTGATTTTCGGAGTTGGTCTATTAAATAAAATATAATATTGTTCAACTGTCAAATCTATCTCTAAATCTTATAAGGACTGTTATAAACATTGCCATAGATGTCCACATTTGCGAGTGCCATTGTCTCCCAATAAGACCAGCGTGTCCGTGTAAAATGGTCCGTACTGTCCGTAAACAATCGAAATAGACCGGTTTGCAGGGACACGAACCGTTTTGCACGGACACTCTAGTCTTTTTTGGGAACAGTGGCACGTCCAAAAATAAAAAATGTAGACTAAAAACGAGATTAAAAAAATGGATCAGGACAAGGGTAAAATATTCAGTAGCAAATTAGCACATGCTACTTTTTGTAAACTTAAAAGAAAAAATTGCTAATATGCCCTAAAATGATTTCAATATTACAAATATATAAAAAAAAATGTCTAGTGTGATGTAGTATAAGTGATATACTTACTTGAACCAATCGTCAACGTTTTGTTTAGGTCCTCTAAGTTCATTTCTGAGGCTCATGCCAATGACATTGGGGACACCTTTGAAAATCGTGGCCATCTTGGTCAGACCGGAGATCCACGTGGCAGGGTCAAAGAAAGTGTCACCAAAGAAACCGTTGCCGTCGTGGTCGTCACAGCACCATCCTGGTTTACTCACATGGTTGTCTAATATTACCATCACTTTTTTGTTTTTCAACGTAGTTACCACCTTCTACAAAACCCAAAAAAAAAAAAAAAAAAGGTTTACTCACATGGTTGTCTAATATTACCATCACTTTTTTGTTTTTCAACGTAGTTACCCCCTTCTACAAAACCCAAAAAAAAAAAAAAAAAATCTAGTGATCACTAAGAAACAAATATATTTATGAAATTAATGTTAGTATACAAATTTACAGAACATGAGTTTTAGTTTATATAATTTTAAACTAAAAACAATAATAATAAGCATGAATTACTAGATTTTCATTATTATTTTTTTAATCAAAGAAACTAGCTAGTAGCAATCATACCTTGTAAGCTTCAATGAGGGGAAGATCAAGCATGGATGGATTCTTAGTTTTAAAACCAACAATATCATGATTAAGATTAAGACTTTTGAAAGATTGTCTCACAGTAACATGATTAGCCAATGTCTCATTTGTAGCTAGATCAAGTGGCCAAGTTAACCTAACACAATTGAAACCCATCGCCACAATCTTCTTGGCCACATCATCTACCCGCTGCTTACTCAGCCCTTCCGCTACCACAGGCTCCAAATGAGATGGCCAGCTCACACATGCCAGCTTTACTCTTTCCCCTTTTTCGTTGACGATCCAACGAGAGTTTGTAGAGAGTGGATAAGCTATGTTCTTGTTGATAAAGGAGAAGAATAAGAAGAAGATGATGACGCAAAGCATACGTTTTAGCTCTTTTGTTGTCTTCATGTTAAATGTTTGAGGGTTTGCTTTTTCTTTAGGTGTTGGTGAATCATTTTCGAAGTGGCAATATATAGACAAATGCTTTGGAGGAAAAATTGAAATAAATTTTGGTAATTAGGCTATTAGGGGTATTTCCTGTTTTGGGATGAAAACACAAGCTTGAAATCATGAGATAAAGCCTAAAACAAATGATTAACTTTCAATTAAATGTATCTTATTAGTATTTGGATCCAAGTCATTGACACATGTTTGAATCATCTTAGACCGCTCATTCATAACCAGACAAAAAAATAATACTGATTTTATGGTGAAATCCAACAAGCAAGAGGATATTATTGCTAGTAACGGTCGATATGTAACTTTCTAAAACATCATATCATATAATATAATATTTGGAAAATACTTTTAATTTATAAGTTATTACAAGTAAATGCCATTATAGAAAAAATAAATTAAAGTAAAATTTTAAAAACATTTTTTTAGATTTGTGTAGAATTATGTTTTAATTATTTGAGTAACAATATATATATATGGATACATAGAGATCTATGCATTCAGTTTTGATTATCATAAGTTGTTAGTGTTTATCTATAATAATAAAATTAAATTAAATATTTGTGTTTATCTTAATTATTATAATTTAAAATTATGTATACTAACAATAATTTTTTATTAAGGAGATAAAATATTTACAAACTTTTTGATAAAGATTATCCACAATTTTGTTAGTGTGTTTATACTTTATATGATTATTGGATTTTATCAAATTTTAGAATTCTTTTTAATTTTTATTATTTAAAGTTATGTAGATTAATATTTTCTTAATTTGGTAATTAAGTTTCTAATTTTTTGAGTAAGATTATCTATAACCATATTATATTTGGGAAGTACCTTTGATTTATAAGTTATTACAAATAATGCCATTATAGAAAAAATAAATTTAAATAAATTTTTAAAAACATTTTTAGAATTATGTAGAATTATATTTTAATTAGTTGAGTAACAATATTCTTATACTATTTGTGAAATACTATTTTTGATTTACCGAATTTGTCCTTATGTTTATACGTAGTTACATCATTTTAAGATAAATTAATTTTTAATATTTAATAAAATAGTTCTCATACTTATATTTAGAATATTGTTACCATGTTTAATAATTAATTTAAAATAAACATATCTAATAGATTTATTCTCATACTATATAATATTATCAAATACTTTTTTTTTGTCAAGAATATTATCAAATACTTATTTTAGAATATTATTACCATAGTAATTAATGGTAAAAAATATTTTAAAATATAAAAATATTAGATTTTTCCGGTTGATTTTTATTTTAATACGAAAATTGAAGTTTTTAATATTAAAATAATAGTAAATCGTTATTCTATATATAATATTATCAAATATGAGAAAATAGATACCTACTCTGTATTCAAATATAATATCTTATCACAACACATTTTAGACATTACACGATTTTTATTTACTTTTCTAATGAAATCATGATTTATATTTTTTTATAATTATAGATTAGGACTATTATACTATTATATAGATTTTTTATTATTTCATTAGTAATTTTGTTACTTAACTGGGTTATGATCCAAGTTTTTTAATTTAATAAACACATTTAACATTATAATTTTATAATCCAAGTTTTTTAATTTAATAAACACATTTAACATTATAATTCCTATGTTAATAATCATACATAAAATATAATCTAAAATTTTTGAATTTAATATTAAAACAAAAATCGACCTACGATATATCGCGGGAGAAAATCTAGTATAAATATGGATATATAGAGATCTATGATTCACTTTTGATTATCATAAGTTGTTAGTGTCTATCTATAATAATAGAATTAAATTAAATATTGGTATTTATCTTATAATTTAAATTATGTATACTAATAATCCCCTATATATTATTTGATAAGCAAAAAGGTTTAGGTGTTGTCGCCAGAATCACTCACACGAACCATATTTACGAACATGTTATTATGATTTAATTATTAGAATAATTATACACTATATAATTACAAATATTATTTTATTAATTTTAAACTAATTAAAAAGATCAATAATTTTAAGTTTATATTATTTTATTAATTTTAAACTAATTAAAAAGATCAATAATTTTAAGTTTTAGAAAAATATTTTTAATTAAAATTTTAATTAAGGGAATAAAATGATTTAACTTCTAAACTATTATCAGATAGACATTTAACCCTTCAACTATTTTTATATTAATCTAACCTCTCAATTATTTTCAGATAGAGATTTAACACCTCAACTATTTTTATATTAATCTAACCCCTCAAATGTACTTTCTTTATTGGATTTTCTCCTCTGTTACAATATCGTCATCCACATATTAATTTAAACCCTAAACGGTGATTTTTTCAAATTTCAAAATGTGATATATAATTTTAATTTGTGCATATCGGTGTTGTACGAAAGTAGAAAATTTATTAACGAAACTATAGTTGAGGGATTAGATTAATATAAAAATAGTTGAGAGGTTAAATTTTTAACTGAAAATAATTGAGGGATTAGTTTAATATAAAAATAGTTTAGGGGTTAAATCTCTATCTGACGATAATGGAGGGGTTAAATTACATTTTTCTCTTTTACTAATTTTTTTTTATGAAATGTAATATTTATTGAATTTGGCTAAAAAAATGAGAGTGTGATATTTACATAATAAATAAAGTAAACAATGAGAAGCGAAAAATGCTTTAGCTAAAATCATATTAGCCTTCGGTTTTGCCAAGCAATATCCCAACGTGCAAGCAAGATATGAACTTCGTCTGGTCTGGCCTTGATCCTTGATTGGAGACGGTAACGAATGGTGTTTGAGACTGTTTCCGGAAGATTTGCAAAAGGTATAGGCGAGCAGTTGTGGATGCGGGAATTTCTTTCCCTCCACAAGTAATATATTGCAGTTTGAAAGATCATTCTCAAGAATTATTTTATTAATTTTAAACTAATTAAAAAGATCAATAATTTTAAGTTTTAGAAAAATATTTTTAATTAAAATTTTAATTAAGGGAATAAAATGATTTAACTTCTAAACTATTATCAGATAGACATTTAACCCTTCAACTATTTTTATATTAATCTAACCTCTCAATTATTTTCAGATAGAGATTTAACACCTCAACTATTTTTATATTAATCTAACCCCTCAAATGTACTTTCTTTATTGGATTTTCTCCTCTGTTACAATATCGTCATCCACATATTAATTTAAACCCTAAACGGTGATTTTTTCAAATTTCAAAATGTGATATATAATTTTAATTTGTGCATATCGGTGTTGTACGAAAGTAGAAAATTTATTAACGAAACTATAGTTGAGGGATTAGATTAATATAAAAATAGTTGAGAGGTTAAATTTTTAACTGAAAATAATTGAGGGATTAGTTTAATATAAAAATAGTTTAGGGGTTAAATCTCTATCTGACGATAATGGAGGGGTTAAATTACATTTTTCTCTTTTACTAATTTTTTTTTATGAAATGTAATATTTATTGAATTTGGCTAAAAAAATGAGAGTGTGATATTTACATAATAAATAAAGTAAACAATGAGAAGCGAAAAATGCTTTAGCTAAAATCATATTAGCCTTCGGTTTTGCCAAGCAATATCCCAACGTGCAAGCAAGATATGAACTTCGTCTGGTCTGGCCTTGATCCTTGATTGGAGACGGTAACGAATGGTGTTTGAGACTGTTTCCGGAAGATTTGCAAAAGGTATAGGCGAGCAGTTGTGGATGCGGGAATTTCTTTCCCTCCACAAGTAATATATTGCAGTTTGAAAGATCATTCTCAAGAGGATGCGGGAATTTCTTTCCCTCCACAAGTAATATATTGCAGTTTGAAAGATCATTCTCAAGAGAATGTTATCAGTTTTGGATTTCCTATTACCTTTCAATGCTGCTATTGTGTAACTCTAGTCCGGTAAAATCGTGTTGCCAATGACATCACGAGCAAGTAAAGACCAAAGTTGAAAAGAATACGGACAGCCAAAGAATAAATGATCACGCGCCTCATCAATATCACCACAAAAGACACAATGTTGTGTGTGTCCCCATGTTCTCATGCGTCTGCCAGTCGGTAATCTATCAAGTACCGCAAGCCAAACGATGAACGTATAGCGAGATACCCCATAGGAAAACCAAACAATGCCATGCCATGGTACAGTTGGCCTATGATCGCGGATGAGAGACCAAGTGTGATGAGCGGAGAAGGAAGGCGAGTAAGTTTGAGAGTCTTTTTTCCACAGTATAACGTCGGGACCATGGGCTGCGAAATGTGGAGCAGCTAGCGTAACAATATTGAAAATGTGCTGCAGGTGAGGAGAGCGTGTACGACGCAGGTTCCAGCGACCGTTGATGTATGCTTCAGCCACAGTACAGTTCCTATGGAACCCCATTTGTATGTTTCTCATTCCACTAGTTAAGTCCCAAAACCGAGTGTCACCCAACCACAGATCATGCCAAAAGAAAGTAGAATTACCATCATAACAGTTTAAACTAATTTTACTAATTTTAAACTAATTAAAAAGATTAATAATAGTTTTATGTTTTAGAAAAACATTTTTATAATATTTATACCCGCACATGGTGCAGGATATTACCTAGTAATTTTTTATTAAGGAGATAAAATATTTACAAATTTTTGATAAATATTATCCACAATTTTGTTAGTGTTTTTATATGATTATTGGATTTTATCAAATTTTAGTATTTATCTTAATTTTTATTATTTTAAAGTTATGTAGATTAACACTATTTTCTTAATTCGATAATTAATTTTTAAAATTTTTTGAGTAAGATTATCTATAATTTATTATTATTTATCTATAATAATTTTTATATTCATTTTGATATTAGATTAAATTAAATATTAATGTTTATCTTTGAAATTTTAATTATTATTTTTATATAATTATAATGATATATTTGTAAAAAATCTTGACAAAAAAAATATTTGTACAAAATTGAAAGAGACGTTTGATTTATAAGTTATTACAAGTAAATTTCATTATCTCGAAAAAGAATTAAAATAAATTTTTAAAAACATTTTTTAGTATTGTGTAGAATTATGTTTTAATTATTTGAGTAGCAATATATATGAATATATAGAGATCTATGATTCACTTTTGATTATCATAAGTTGATATGTTTATCTATAAATAATAGAATTAAACTAAATATTGGTGTTTATCTTAAGTAACAACAATTATTTATCAAGAAGATAAATATTTACAAATTTTTGATAAAGATTTTTTTTTCCAACAATGTGATATTAAACTAGAATACTCTGGTCATCCATGTCTAAGAAACATAATTACAAAACGAGCGGTACCTGAAAATATTCGAGCTCCACGAGTTAGAGAGCACGCTTCTGATTTTAAAGTACGAGGAACATAAGAAATCAAAAAATCGGTAATTATTCCACTTAGTCTTTTTATTTCGTGAAGTTAAAATGAGAAAGTAGGCCAGTCTTCTGGAGACGACACCATCTTTACAACCTCCAAACTATCAGAATAGAAACCAACTGAGACATTATTCTTGGAGGTCATCTATTCCGTTGTCCATAGAAGTGGTTCAATTTCTGCATGAAGAGGAGATTCACTTGTAGTATAGAGCGGGATCGATCCACAGGAAAATCTGGAACACGACTAGAGAACTAGGTCTA
>CM071716.1:16486889-16498345 GCA_036630335.1 Physaria fendleri | reverse complement strand
TTCCACACCATCTGTTTGCTCTTCCTGCTCCTGCAAACAGCAAATTGTCATATCAATTCTCAATGGTCAGACAAAACACAATAGTCATATCAGCTTTCTAAAAGCTTGACACGCAAACCAAATAGACAATCTACAATGCTAGCAACCAAATCGCTAGCAACCAAATCGACAAACTTTTGGATTCCACAATTCTATCATGTGAGATTATCGAAAAATAACTAAGAAACTAACACAAATCTTACAATTGCAAAGTAACTTATCTCATTTAACCAAATCGACAAACTTTTGGATTCCACAATTCTATCATGTGAGATTATCGAAAAATAACTAAGAAACTAACACAAATCTTACAATTGCAAAGTAACTTATCTCATTTTTCCACACCATCTGTTTGCTCTTCCTGCTCCTGCAAACAGCAAATTGTCATATCAATTCTCAATGGTCAGACAAAACACAATAGTCATATCAGCTTTCTAAAAGCTTGACACGCAAACCAAATAGACAATCTACAATGCTAGCAACCAAATCCCAATTAGACAATCCACAATGCTATCAACCAAATCGACAAACTTTTGGATTCCACAATTCTATCATCACGGATTATCGAAAATAAATACGAAACTAACACAAATCTTACAATTTCGAAGTAACTAAACTCATTTGTAACATCGGGGGTCGCCTCTGCTCTTCGATGCTTCCTGCGAGTTGAGACGGTTCGACGCACACGGGAAGAAGACGGAGCTGTACCTGCCGTTGATGTTCGAGAAGAATCGCCCTTCCCCGCATTCTTTTTCTTCAACCTGCCAGGATTGCCCCATGATATGGTTTTCGCCATTTCGGGTTTTGTAATCAGAAAGGTTCGAATACAAGCGAAATACCCCATGATATGGTTTTCGCCATTTCGGGTTTTGTAATCAGAAAGGTTCGAATACAAGCGAAATAGGTAAGAAGAACTGGTTGATTCAAGTGAGTTGGAGATGTGGAGTCGTGGGGAGAGATTGAGGAGATGAAGAGTTCCGGAGAGAGTCGTGGGGAGAGATTGAGGAGATGAAGAGTTCCGGAGATGAAAGAGTGAGTTGGGGCTGAGTTGAGTTAGGGTTTTTGTTTTTCGAGTGGGAAAAGGGAAATCTTCGAGGGTAAAATAGTAATTGACCAATTCCAAAGTTAAAAAAATTAAATCTAAGTAAATTGGGTGAAAAATAGGGGGGCTTCCGAGAAATTGAAACAAAAGATTGGGACATGGGAGATTTGCTCTCAAATTTAAATTGGGTGAAAAATAGGGGGGCTTCCGAGAAATTGAAACAAAAGATTGGGACATGGGAGATTTGCTCTCAAATTTTGAAGCGGTTTATCATTTTTCATTTTTTTGCCACTGCATTATTCTTATTAATATCATTGAAAACTTAGAATTCAATTTAGATAAATTTGGTTTCAATTTTTTTTTTTTCTTCACACGCACTTTGACCATCCGAGAAAGGAAATATAACACGGCGTTCAATTTATAGATCAAACATTCACATTCACTCCTAATTAAAATAGTTTTGTGAATTAAAAAAAAAACATTTTAGAGTTTTTGGAGTCGAGTTATACAATTTCTGAAAGATTTTAGTTGACTTATGAATAGAGAAATTGGACAAGGAAGGTTCATACTGCGATGATTGGTCGGTAATTTAAGTTCCATGAGTTTGTTCCTCTTTAAGATCTGTCCTAAAACCGTTTCTATGCTGTCTTGTCTTTGTCTCCATCAACCAATCTTCATCTCCTGGATCTTAGTCAGAGTTGTCGCCACATGACACGTGAGTAGGATCGGAGTTGTAGAATAGAGGAGAAGATCATGTGATGTTTTCAGCTTTAGGTGTGCTTTGATCCATTTAGTTGACCCAAAAAATTAGTTCCCGAGGTTTGAATATCCGTTTGTGTTCGGTTTGGATTTTCCGGTTTAGATATCTAAATCTATTCGGATATTAAGTATATTGTGGTTTGGTTTGGTTCGGATTACTTTGGATTCGGAATTATCCGTTCTCAAAACCAAACTGAAATTTTCTTTACTATAAATATACGAATCCGAAAACGTAAAAAATAAAACTTAAATTCTGATTCTAACTTATGTCTTCCACATTTACAAAATATTTTAAATTCATCGTCTTTTTAAAACTATTTATTAAGAAATTATTATAAAATTGTATTGAATCATTAAGATGTATAAACATAAAAGAGAAATAGGTTAACAAATTTATAAACCATATAAAATCACTTTTTTGGTATCTCTATTTAAATTTTTTTTGTCATGAGTTGCGATAATCAACTATATAAAGTTTTTAATAAACATAAAAATATATGAAATTCACAATTAAATGAATCATTTGGATCTCAATAAATTCAGTCTAAAAAATATTTATAAGAAAACGGAAAAACTGAAACCAATTAAGATCAACATAAAAGAAAAAAATAAAAAAGTATTGGATATATTGGATTCAGATTTATTTACCAGCCGTACAAAAATATTCAAAAAAAGTAACAGTTACAAAGGATTTCAGCCCAGAAAAAAAAAAGTTAAAAAGGTAAAAAAAAAAAACACGTGTTAATTAGATAAGATTGAAGCGGTGGGTTAATTTCGTCGTTTCATAATCCATGGTCCGTCGCTCGAGGTTCCGTCATTGTTCATCATTAGGTTTTTTGTAATCTCATGCGCGAGAGCCGACGAAGATGACGACTCAAACCACCGGGAAACAAGCTACGGTTAGTGGAAAAGAAGAAGGCGAGATATCCGTCTCCAACGACGAAGTATTAACCTCTCCTAATCCAAAACTTTAGCTTCTATTTCTTCGTCGACGAATCTGTTTTTTTTGGAGATCTGTTTGTGTGAAATTGTATGGGATAATGATTTTGGATTGTGCGAGTACAAGACTAGCTAATGCTTATAATCTTAGTGATTTGATTTTAGCTGATTATTAGATTCTGAATCTTTTGTGTTGGATCTATTGCGGCAATTCACTGTTACCAGAATGTTTTGTTATGTTTAAATTAGCAGATTTTAAAACCCTAATTTTTTAAAAAAAATTCACTGTTACCAGAATGTTTTGTTATGTTTAAATTAGCAGATTTTAAAACCCTAATTTTTTAAAAAAACTTTGCTTGTTTAGGTACAATTGATGCAAACAAGCACGAGGACTCCTCTCACCGTACATGTATCAGTTCCTTTAGCGAACACAAATATCCAAAGGCGTCAAGCTGGTAAATATTGTTTTTGATCTTCGTTTTTATTCTCAGTCTTTGGGGATTTCTGAGCTAGAGGAGGCTTGTATCTGCTCTGAGCTTCACGTAAAACTGTACCTACTTGTGTGTTTGGAGTGGTATGTACTCTACAGGAGCTTTTGATGCTTCACCATATTTCTTGAATACAGGATATTGGAGGTGTGCACATACCTTGATCTATCAAACTATTAGAAAAATAGTTAATGTACATTGTAAATCAATGTACAAACTACCAATTTGTGTTCTGTTACTTGTGGCGTGTCAAGCATGACTATTAACCATTCTTTATTATTTAAAAATAGATTATGTTTGAACTCTTTTTGATGGGAGTTTTCTTTGAAACAAAACTTTTTTTTTCCTGTCAGGAAAAGGTGGATCGTTACCTAAACCTGCTGATCCTACAGCATTGAAGCTGACCCACCCTGGAGGCCGGATAATTGCGAAGAACCAAGTGGCACCCATTACTGCCATTCATAGTAAGAAATTTCCTGTAAGAGACAACAACAACCTTGTGATAAACTTCTCGGATGACGATAATGGTAGTTCTCGGATGACGATAATGGTAGTGATTCTGATGGTAAAGGACGGACACAGACATCAAATATTCAATTAAAGGTAACCATGCCTGGGAAAGCAAACCCTTCTATATCATTGCAACCAAAATTGAAAGGACCAAGACCAATTGTTAACAGAGCAATAACAAAGAAGTCATTGTCCACTAGAACTTTTACTCATGCAGCGCCTTCCAGAGTTTCTAACCTTTCAATTGCTAAGGAAACGAAATCCAATAAAAATACTCATACCTTTGAAAGGGTGGTTAGCAAAGATACACAGCATCCTGAACAGATTGTGGAGTCCAATAGACACAAACTTCAGGATTTGAGCCAGCAGATTGCGCTTCTAGAAAGTGAGCTGAAGCTTAAGGCTGCACAGCCGAAGAAGGATGCTGTTAACCCAAAAATCCGTCCAGCAGGGAGAGTCAGTATTATTTCTGATGATACTAGACAGTTAGAACCTAATGAACCTGCCACGAAGCGCTTAAAAGTAAGTGAAAATGACACAAGTCAGCCTGTTCTCGACTACAGAATGCCGGCATCTGCTGTTTCACCAGTGAATGTCCCAGACATCTGTAAAAGTCTACAGCCAGGTGAGTCTAAAGGCAAATATTTAATATGCTACCGTCTCACTTAAAGTCTAACTTGCTTAATGTTATTTTTCCCATATCTGATTTCTTCTTACTACGATGTTTACTGCAGCTGTCAATGCAAATGCTAGTTGCAAACAGATCCGAAGTAATAGTGATGAGATTGCTCCACCTGTTATTTCTCAGCCTACTGTAGAAGGAAATATAAGCTCAAGTGTCTTACAGAAAAGCTCTGTACGTGTTACCATTGTTCTGTGTTTTTATCCTTTACTGGAATAAGAGAATTCACCTTATATTATTTAACTATGCTAGATTCAGGCCGTTTTCATTTCTTTTGTTTCCGTACTTATTGTAATTGCAGGGCAAAGAAAATCATTACAAAGGTGGAAGAGAACTGGAAACAATGAATAATGTTGATAGGAGCGTGTCAAGTGATCAGCTACTTAAAATAGTCAATGGAAACCAACAGGTTTTTTCTTGATCTTTAAATAGTGCCTTAAAGGAGGCTTGGAAGATTTTATGATCCTTCTGATTTTTTTTCTTCTTTCAATATAGCCTTGTTTGAATAATTCTGGCCTCTGGAACATCCCGGGAAGCACAACAGCTCCTAGACATAGTCAACTGGATATACTATCACTGACAAACCTAGAGGATTCTCTTGACAAAGAGTTGGAGGAAGCACAAGAACGTAAACGCCTTTGTGAAATTGAAGAAAGAAATGCTCTTAAGGTTTATAGAAAGGCACAGAGATCTTTGATCGAGGCAAATGCCAGATGTGCAGATCTCTACAGTAAGAGAGAAATTTTGTCTGCTCACTATGGGTCTCTCATCGTAAACAACTCCAGATTGCTATGGCCTTCTATACAGGGTGAGAACTCTGAAGCTGGGTTCCACTTCTAGAATAAAAATACTGGAAATATTGAATTGGCAAACAAAACAGACATCACTCAGCATAATCAGCTAGAAAGTAACCACAGATACAACAATGAAAATGGTGGCAGTCATCTTCCACCTCATTCCTGTAGCGGACGGAATTTGGATTCAGAACCATGCAGTGATCTAGATGCTAGTACCTCTGATGGATTGCCTTGCAGTAACAAGGGAACTGCAAGTAGACTATGCTCCCCATCTGGTGATGCAAACATTTTGCTAGATGAGAAGTCATATCCAGTTGACCATGAATCCTCCGCTGGGAACCTAGGAAATCTCGAGGAAACACTAGGCAACCAGGATACTTTGCTTCTCGAAGCTTCACTAAGATCAAAATTGTTTGAGCGTCTAGGGATCAGGGCAGAATCTAGAGGTGGCACATGTTTCAATGGAGAGAGTGTGATAGATAGTGGGAATGACAGGGCAGAATCTAGAGGTGGCACATGTTTCAATGGAGAGAGTGTGATAGATAGTGGGAATGAAAGTGATGTTGCAAGTGAAGGAACCCAGAGAGGTGACAGCAGTCCTTTCTCAGAAAAATATCAGTATATTGATTCTCAAGGTAAGGAGCTTATTATTAGATATTGGCATTTTGCTTGGTTATTTTATGCCTTGTTATATGTGTCTGTGCATCTCCTTGAAAGGAAAAAAAAAACAGCACGGTCAATTTGCAACCTGACTTTTTACATTCAAGTGGCTACCCTTGGAGATGATTAAGCTATACTGTGGATCGCAAATGCATGAACTGGCACGAAATTCACTGGCTCATGAATCGTGACCGAGTTCCCGTAGCTTTGTCCGAGATGGCTGAGCCTACGTAGTCCCCATGTGCTTTACTTTCTTGTTTATTTTCAATAAGACCTCTTCATTTTTAAAATTTCAGAACCAGGTGCCAATAAACCTCAAGGAAGTCCCTCTGAAGCACCAATTGATCGAGGCACAATTGAGGAAAATTTGCTAAATTATCAGTCACCTAAAGATATGGAGTCCCATAGGATGTCACCTGAAAATGACATTTTGTCGTCTCTAGCTTTGTCAGGTCCTATATTTCGGAGCACAATTTATCATCTGAAGGTCCCAGGGTCTTCAATTACATCTCTGGAACCAGAATATACACTTCAAAACAAGTCGAACAGCCTATACATTGATGAAAGACAGTGTAGGAGCTTGACTGAAACTACAGTACATGAGAAAAAGTTTGGCTTCTACACCTGTTATTTGAATATGGACCCTTCTTGGCCTCTCTGCATGTATGAGTTACGTGGGAGGTGCAATAATGATGATTGTTCTTGGCAGCATTTCAAGGATTTTCTTGATGACAGTTTGCATCAAAGTCTACATGATCCTCCTGGTACGGCAAAGATGTGTAATTAAGAGTTCCAAAAGCGGTGTTTCATTGTTCAGATTCTTAATATGTTGATGTTGCAGATGGTATGATTGGGTCAAGTTCACATCAGAAGAAACATAATTCTTCAGGAAGATCTGTGATTTTGGACACGGTGTTTTCACCAACTTACCTTGTATCCTTGGATGCGATGAAGGTTGACTCATGGTCTTATGAGTCCATTCTGGCTCAAAGACTCGGACAAGTGTGGTAACTTCAGTGCCTGCATAGCCTCATCAAACTCGCTTTACAAGAAAATATCTGCAAAGGAAAATGAAGGTAGAATTGAGGTCCTAGGAAATTCAAGGACGTGCTCATCATATTTCAGAGTTAAACAGAGCTTGATGGTTTGTCTATGTTCTCTTTTTCTTAACCTTTAATTTTGCTAATATCTAGTTGCAGTTCTGACCCCAGTTTTATTCTTTGTTGATGTTCTTGCTACACTTACACTGACCTGCGTGGTGCATACGTAGAATATCTTTAAACAAGGTTCAGATACCGCTGTTGAACCCCTGGAAAGGGCTCTTATTATTTTATATCAGGAAGCTGACCAGACAGTAGACTTGATCCAGGCAATGTTGTTTATTCCTGTCAATACTGTGTTTTTTCAAATTTAGCTCTCGTTCTAATTCTGTTTGCATATATTTCAGGCCCTTTCTGTATTTTCACGAGGTCTCGAAAATGACCCCACTTCTGAGATTCTTTGGGCTGTTTATCTCTTGATTTTCCAAACATATGAAGGATCAGATGGGAAGGATATGTTTGCTCATGGGGTATGTTATCCATAGCTATGATATTACTTGCATCTACATAGCCCCACCATGTGCATATAGCCATATAGTGATTGATTGTTTGTGCATGTTTGCATATATTCATATATCTATTTCAACTAAGTGTTTCTCATAGTGTTTTACAATTTTTACACTTCTATATCGATGTCTTGGCATATTCATTTTTTCGTTTCTTTTTCAGTTCATTGTCTACTGACTAGTTAATTTTGTATGTTTACTGAAAGAATGCTTAACAATCTTTCCCCCTGGTTTATTTAAGATAACTTTTCAACACTCCAGGTCAGACTCAGTAGCACATCTTACGTAATTTGGATTATGTACATCAACAGTCGGGGACAACTTAATGATCAATTAACTGCATATGGTGCTGCCCTGTCGGCACTTTGCAACCATGCATCTGGGTCTATCGACAAGGATCATGCCAGCGCCTGCTTATTTGATGTTTTACTGCAGTTGTTCAACCTTCTGTGCATCTCTGGGAATGTTTCAACGGCAGTAGAGAGAATATCTAAGCTTCTGGCTCCTGCAGCAGTTTCTGATGAGCCTGACTTTACACTAATGTTTCACATTCTCACATGCTTAACATTTTCTGACAAATGTGTGTTCTGGGTTTGTTGTGTGTACTTAGGACAAATGTGTGTTCTGGGTTTGTTGTGTGTACTTAGTTATTTACAGGAAGCTACCCGACTCTATCGTCCAACGACTTGAAATGCAGAAGGAACTACATGAAATAGAATGGCCTTCCGTTAATTTGGATGGTGATCTGAAGCAAATGGCGCTAGAAGGAACTACATGAAATAGAATGGCCTTCCGTTAATTTGGATGGTGATCTGAAGCAAATGGCGCTCAGACTTTTTGATACTGGGATCCGCTCCATAGAACAACATTGCACGAGCGATGGGTCATCAGAAAATGGAATACAAAAGCGACCTGCTGGGCTGTTTGCTCTGAACCACACCCTGTTTGCGATCGCAGTAGATGAGTTGGAATGCTGTAAGAACAATTTGAAGAAATATGTTAAATTCTACCCAACTTGCTTGGAGCTAAAATTGTTAGCAGCTAGGATGCAACCAAATGTGTCAAAGAACACGTTTTTCACTGGGTTTGAAGAGCTTCTCAAGCAGGAACCAAAAGAGGGATCATGCATACAATGTATATGGAATCAGTACGCTGAATATTCCTTGCAAAGAGGAAGCTACGACTCGGCAAAAGAATTCATGTCCCGATGGTACATATCAGAATGGGATGAATTGTCCCATAAGAATAAGACGATGGTGGTAACTAATGAAGAAGAAGGCGATGATAGGTTAATGGAATCAGCTTTATCTGATCAGGTGGATGTGATGTTTGGATATCTCAATCTCTCTCTTCACAATCAACTCCAGAGCGACTGGACCGGGGCTCGTGCAGCCATTGACCAAGCACTAAAAGCTACTACTCCAGAACATTTTAAGCACTGTCTGAGGGAACATGCTACGTTTCAGGTAATCAGTGAGCTGCAAACAACAGGTGAATTCCCAATAAACGTCCAAGTCAGATTACTCAACTACTATTTGGATCAAGCAAGTTCTTTACCTGCAAAAGAGCCACTCTCTTGGAAATCCATAAGCAACAGCGCCGAGAAACCTAGAGTCACAAAGCTAGTTACTAACCTTCTAGCCCCAGTTTCATCAGAACTCTTAGTGGTCAATATTGCTCTCGAAGCATGGAACGGACCATCTCTCATACCCGAGAAGCTACACAAACAAAAGGAGCTAGTCGATTTTGTGGACAGAATCTTAGAACTAGTTCCATGCAATTACCCACTAGCTTTATCAGTAAGTAAACTGTTACATTCAGATTCTAGTTCTTCCTCGGGTATGCATTATTGGGCAGGTTTGAATCTGGTGAGTACATTATCAAGTGCTATACCAGTAGCTCCTGAGTCCTGAGTATATATGGGTAGAAGCTGGAGAAATAGTGAGTAATATCAGTGGTTTTAAGACAAGAGCTGAGAGATTCATGAAGAAAGCTTTGTCTGTTTATCCAATGTCTGTGAAGTTATGGAGATGTTACTCGAGTTTATGTAAAAGTATAGAAGAGAGAAGAGGTAGTGAGGTTGAAGAAGCAGCTAGAAAAAAAGATATCACTTTTGTTTGAAAAATCTGAAAGTTTTGACTTTTGGGTCAGTAATATACTACATGTAAAACATACATTTGTTCTTATTTTTGTTTATTATCTTCTTATAAAAACTTTTGAAAAATGTTTTTTTTTATTAGCATCGGGTCTCTAATTAATTCAAAATGCCTTTTAAAATTAATATATTTTACATTTTGTATAACATTATACAAAATCAGTTTTAAAAATATTGTAGATTTTGTAAATGGTTGGGATATATTCAATAATAAATATATTAGGTTATATCTAATAACATTTATTTACATTCAAACTAAATAAAATACATTGATCCTTTAGTTTTTTTATAAAAATTATTTAATTTTCTTAAAATATGATTTATAATGGACCAACAAATCTTAGCAGATAGATGCAAATTTATAAGTCATTGATTATAAACTACGGTTCAAAGTATGAGATAATTTATAAACGAAATTTTAAAAAATTAAACACATTTTATCCCGTTTCATTATAAATAAAATTTTATTTGATTGAATCTAAACTTGATTATAAAACATTAGGTATAATAGGATAGATATTTCTAGTTTTATTGGTGTATTTAGATGTAATCTCCCTTCCATTATAAAATCTAACTTGGTTTAATTTAGTATAGAAAATGCAAAAAGAACCCAACCGGATTTGTACCAGTGACCTATTGATATGCAGTCAATTGTTCTACCACTGAGCTATGGACCTTTGATGGTTTCTTCAAGAAACTAACTTATATAAATACCAAACAAAATAAATTGTATTTCAATATACAAATCCAAGTGTAAAAGGATGTTATTAGTTCAAAAATCATTTAAAAAGTTATAAATTTAGATAAAAGTAAGTGTTACGAAATTTTGAATTTTAAAGATTCTTCTAAAATCTTATTTTATTGGTTTATTATTTATATAGAATTGTTTAAAGACTAAAAGTCACTAAAAATCATATCTTATTCGATAAAAATAATTTTAATAAATTTGCAAAAATCTTATTAAAGTTAGTGTTATTAATTCTAATTTTTTTTTATATAAAATAATTTTTAAATTACCATAGACAAAATAAAAAAATTTAAAGATTCTGAAGTCATTGAAAAAAAAATTCATAGATATTGAAGAAGCTCCTACACCTTCGACCCAAAACACTGTGATATGAAGTCACAGGACTGACTTCAACACCTTCTAAACATGGATATGAAGTCACTGGACTGATTTCAACATTTGCATTGGTTGTGCTAGTCTTGTACATCATCAACACTTAGTATTCATCATTAACTGGCCATTTAGCCCTAAGTAATTTTAAACCTCAGATTATTTGGGAACTGCTTTCAAGATTATCAGATTCAAATCTATCTTAGAACATTTCTGCTCATTTTTAATAAACTCTTCTTTTTCCTTTTTTAGGTTTTCCTCATGGGCACGTCTTTGAGCTTGTTCTTTATTAGCTTTATCTCTCTTCTCTGCTTGTCGTTTCTTAGTCATCATGCTTATGAACGGTGGTTTCTGATGATTTTGAGAGAGAGATGGAAGAAAACGGTGAGTGGTGCCAACCGGAGTAGTAAGAAAGAAAAGAGAGAGAGACATTGTTAGAGAGAAATAGAGAGAGAAACGCACTAGTACACACAAAAGAGAAATATAAGATGCGACTCATTACAAAACGCACTAGTACACACAAAAGAGAAATATAAGATGCGACTCATTACATCAATAATATATCTATCTATATATTAAAATTGAAGACATTTTTTGTGCCTATTCCAGTGGCCAAACACCGGGAATTCTAAACCAGTATCCAAACGTCAAGTATTCATTTG
>CM071716.1:16451705-16463134 GCA_036630335.1 Physaria fendleri | reverse complement strand
CTGAAAGAACACTGAGAAAGGAAACAGAGTCTGGTTTGAGTTCATTTTCTTGCATAGACAAAAAGAGTGAGACTGCACAATTTGCTAGCCCGTGGGCTGCGTAAGCGGATAGCATACTGTTCCATGATACCATGTCTTTGTTTCTTATCTCGATAAAGCATCTCTCGCATAACTCTACCATTCCACATTTCGCATACATATCAACTAGGCTGTTTCCTATATATGTGTGAGAACAAAATCCAAACCTGATGAGATTGGCATGAACTGACTTTCCTACTCTCAAGGCTGCTAATTCTGATGTTGAGCGTAAGAGGTTAACATATGTGACTGTATTTGGCTGAAAATTCTTAGCCATCATCTGTTGAAAAGAGGCAATAGCTTCTACAGGTTCTCCATGGAGTAAGCACCCGTTCATCATTATATTCCAATATAGAGTACTTTTATCTAATCCACACTTGTCAAACAAGGATTTTGCTGCAGCGAGGGCATCACATTTGGTGAACATATCGACCAGAGCATGTGCAACATGACATTCTGAATCGAACCCTTGCTTTACAGTTTGACCAAACACACAAGAACCTCGATAATAGTCATTTCTGAGTGCACAAGTTTGAAGCAAGCCAACCATAGTTCCTGAGTTAGGGGATACACCATGTAACTTCATGTTATTGTACACATCAAATGCTTTACCAGTATCACCAATCTGTGTGTACCCTTGAGCTAGAACGTTGAAAGCTATAGCATCTTTAATTGGCAGTCTGTGAAAAGCTTTAAGCGCAGAAGAAAAAAGACCACATTTAGCATACATTGAAACAACAGCTGTGGCAGTGTCCAACACAGACTCAATATCAGCCTTTATAGCATAGCAATGTATGCTCTGACCCAATCTAGATGCAGCTATTCCTGCACAAGCTAGAAGCACACTAGTCAAAGTTACAGCATTAGGCTTTACATGTCTTCTCATCATATCCCTAAACAAGGAGAGAGCATCATAGTGATGATCTGCTAGCTCAAACGAAGCAATCATTGTAGACCAAGAAATTACATCTCTATGTTCTCAAGGCTGCTAATTCTGATGTTGAGCGTAAGAGGTTAACATATGTGACTGTATTTGGCTGAAAATTCTTAGCCATCATCTGTTGAAAAGAGGCAATAGCTTCTACAGGTTCTCCATGGAGTAAGCACCCGTTCATCATTATATTCCAATATAGAGTACTTTTATCTAATCCACACTTGTCAAACAAGGATTTTGCTGCAGCGAGGGCATCACATTTGGTGAACATATCGACCAGAGCATGTGCAACATGACATTCTGAATCGAACCCTTGCTTTACAGTTTGACCAAACACACAAGAACCTCGATAATAGTCATTTCTGAGTGCACAAGTTTGAAGCAAGCCAACCATAGTTCCTGAGTTAGGGGATACACCATGTAACTTCATGTTATTGTACACATCAAATGCTTTACCAGTATCACCAATCTGTGTGTACCCTTGAGCTAGAACGTTGAAAGCTATAGCATCTTTAATTGGCAGTCTGTGAAAAGCTTTAAGCGCAGAAGAAAAAAGACCACATTTAGCATACATTGAAACAACAGCTGTGGCAGTGTCCAACACAGACTCAATATCAGCCTTTATAGCATAGCAATGTATGCTCTGACCCAATCTAGATGCAGCTATTCCTGCACAAGCTAGAAGCACACTAGTCAAAGTTACAGCATTAGGCTTTACATGTCTTCTCATCATATCCCTAAACAAGGAGAGAGCATCATAGTGATGATCTGCTAGCTCAAACGAAGCAATCATTGTAGACCAAGAAATTACATCTCTATGTTTGATATTTATGAACAGTTGTTCTGCTATCTCCAGCTCACCACATTTGGAATACATACTCATAAGAGAAGTTACAACCGAGATATCACTCATCATTCCTTGTTGCTCTACGTATTCATGAATTGTGATCCCCTTCTTTAAGTCCCCTACATGTGCAGCAGCTTGCAGAGCACTGGTAGCAGCTACCTTACTCATTTTTACATTGTTTTTTCTCATAAGTTCAAACAAGTCCAATACCTCTTCAAAGTAGCCGTTATGTACATAAGCTGACATCATTGTGCCCCACGAAGACTGATCCTTGCTTAACATTTCTTCAAAAACGCATTCGGCAGCATATAAATCTGTGCATTTGCAATACATATCAATCAGCCCACTAGAGAAAGCAGAGGTAAAACCTTTTTTAATCACGAGTCCATGCAAACATCTGCAAACATCCTTCTTCTCTAGCTTTGAAACCGCAGGGATCAGATTGTAGAGACTAACATGATACACCATGTAACTTCATGTTATTATACACATCAAATGCTTTATCTGTATCACCAATCTGTGTGTACCCTTGTGCTAGAACGTTGAATGCTATAGCATCTTTAATCGGTAGTCTTTCAAAAGCTTTGAGCGCGGAAGAAAAAATACCACATTTAGCATACATTGAAATAACAGCTGTGGTAGTGTCCAACTCAGACTCAATATCAGCCTTTATAGCATAACAATGTATGCTCTTACCCAATCTAGATGCAGCTATTCCTGCACAAGCTGGAAGCACACTTGTCAAAGTTACAGCATTAGGCTTTAGATGTTTTCTCATCATATCCCTAAACAAAGAAAGAGCATCCTCGTGATGATCTGCTAGCTCAAACGAAGCAATCATTGCAGACCAAGAAATGGCATCTCTATGTTTAATATTTATGAACAGTTGTTCTGCTATCTCCAACTCACCACATTTGGCATACATACTCATAAGAGAAGTTACAACCGAGACATCACTCATCATTCCTTGTTGCTCTACGTATTCATGAATTGTGATCCCCATCTTTAAGTCCCCTACATATGCAGCAGCTTGCAGAGCACTGGTAGCAGCTACCTTGCTCATTTTTACATTGTTTTTTCTCATAAGTTCAAACAGTGCCAATACCTCTTCAAAGAACCCGTTATGTGCATAAGCTGACATCATTGTGCCCCACGAAGAGTGATCCTTGCTTAACATTTCTTCAAAAACGCATTCGGCAGCATATAAATCTGTGCATTTGCAATACATATCAATCAGCCCACTAGAGAAAGCAGAGGTAAAACCTTTTTTAATCACGAGTCCATGCAAGCATCTGCAAACATCCTTCTTCTCTAGCTTTGAAACCGCAGGGATCAGATTGTAGAGACTAACATGATCTAACGCGGTTCCTATATAAACATCAGACTCAAAACCCAACTCCGCAATCAAATCATGAATTCGTAAAAACATCAGACTCAAAACCCAACTCCGCAATCAAATCATGAATTCGTAAACCCTCCTCAATGTCCATAGATCCAGCGCAGGCTTTTAAAGCAAAAGTGAAAGTGTACTTGTCTGGATCAACACCTTTCTCCTCTGACATGTAGCTGAAGAAATCGAGGGCCTCTCTGTACAAACCGGCCCTAGTGTATCCTCTGATCATGGAATTCCACAAGACAACACCTGGGTTTCTAACTGAATCAAAGATGATGCGAGAAAGTTCGGGTCTTTGAAAGAGAGAATAAGCGTTTATGAGTTGATTATGAGGTTTAAGACCTGAGACGATCAAGCTGCCGTGAATTTGTAGAAGTAACCGGAAATTCTTACATTCCCGGAGCATAAGGAGGAGCGCAGTGCAGGTATTTGGCATTTCACCGACGACTATGATTCAGTTACAGATTTTTTGGCGGTTTTATAGGTAAAATCGTTCGGTCTCTCAAATATACAGAACAACACACATTATACATTATACTCATTGTTCAATCAGTTCCTGTCCACTCCAACTGTTTAAACTTCTCCAAGAGATATGGACTTGAATCTTTATTACATGCATGCCATGAAGATGTAAAAACTCAATAAAGAGAAAGTGTGTAATCAAATTGGAAAGTTTGAGAGTTGTTACTAAAACAAATAAAATCTAGAGCTGTAGAGTTTGAGAGTTGTTACTAAAACAAATAAAATCTAGAGCTGTAGTTGTAAGTTTCATTGTAATTTCTGATTTCGTTATACATCTATTGAAAAGAAGATCGATCCTATTATATTCTATCGCCTTAGCTCTTCATTCTGCTTGATCAAAGTCATCAAAACTAAATCCTCTGTAATAAACCCTGAGTGGACCGAGTTTTTTTTTACCCATGCAGAAACGCTCTAATGCATGTTGTCTGTGTCTCATGCCTGATGGATCTTCCACATACCAGTTCTGTATCCCACGGACATTAAAGCAAGCTCCCAAAGCATGTTTGGAATGCTCAGCATATTGACTTTAGACCCGGGAATTTCAGACCATTTTACAGAGATTTCAACCATTGGAATATTAAATCTCTTGCACAAGTACACCAATTCAACATCAAAACACCACCTGCACAGAGACAGATTCAAATGGGATACTATTATATTTTGTTTTCTACTGTTAGTTTATCTGTCTCGATTCATTTATTCGTACCTTTTCAGATGGATGTTTGTGAAAAGTCTTCTAGCAGCAGCTCTAGTAAACATCTTGAAACCACACTGACAAAAAAATTATGTTAGGTGTTATCGTGCAGAAGAAAACATTAAATGAGATTAAATTAAAAAAAAAGTCACCTGTGTATCCCGAATACCAGGACCAGCAGCTAGTAGAACCACAAGATGGAAACCCTTCATTGAGAGTTGTTACTAAAACAAATAAAATCTAGAGCTGTAGTTGTAAGTTTCATTGTAATTTCTGATTTCGTTATACATCTATTGAAAAGAAGATCGATCCTATTATATTCTATCGCCTTAGCTCTTCATTCTGCTTGATCAAAGTCATCAAAACTAAATCCTCTGTAATAAACCCTGAGTGGACCGAGTTTTTTTTTACCCATGCAGAAACGCTCTAATGCATGTTGTCTGTGTCTCATGCCTGATGGATCTTCCACATACCAGTTCTGTATCCCACGGACATTAAAGCAAGCTCCCAAAGCATGTTTGGAATGCTCAGCATATTGACTTTAGACCCGGGAATTTCAGACCATTTTACAGAGATTTCAACCATTGGAATATTAAATCTCTTGCACAAGTACACCAATTCAACATCAAAACACCACCTGCACAGAGACAGATTCAAATGGGATACTATTATATTTTGTTTTCTACTGTTAGTTTATCTGTCTCGATTCATTTATTCGTACCTTTTCAGATGGATGTTTGTGAAAAGTCTTCTAGCAGCAGCTCTAGTAAACATCTTGAAACCACACTGACAAAAAAATTATGTTAGGTGTTATCGTGCAGAAGAAAACATTAAATGAGATTAAATTAAAAAAAAAGTCACCTGTGTATCCCGAATACCAGGACCAGCAGCTAGTAGAACCACAAGATGGAAACCCTTCATCAGAAAGTTGCGATACCATTTCCTCTGAAATTGATAGACTGAAGTCAATTATCTAAGATGTGTAGCATCTCTGTGTACATCGACAAAGAATGATGTTGCATTTAGATCAGACGTTTCCAAAACTTAACTGTAGCAAGAGCTTTCTCCTCAAGATGAGCACGAGAACCAAATGCAGATACTTGAACATCACCTACTTTGAAATCCATTTTTCTCCTCAAGATGAGCACGAGAACCAAATGCAGATACTTGAACATCACCTACTTTGAAATCCATTTCAGTAGATGCTGGATTTCTGATTGAATATTCTTTTCTGGCTACTGCATGGATCTGAGAGGCTAGGAGATCAGGAAATCTGTGGCACAATTTCCAGTTAGTCTGAAATTTCAATAGCTGAAACTAAGGGCAAACCTCTTTTTCCAGTTTTTCTAGGTCGGTCACTTTGGTAGCTCCATCAGCATCCAACATGAGAAGTAGCTGACCCCGTGAATGCATCATTCCCTATTTAATGCTTTCAAGAAGTAGAAAGCTTTGATTAATTTCTTTTAGATTGAGAAATAGTAAGTATACAAGTTTACTCAGTCATATAGAGTTGCATGTGCTATGAGTTGAACTCACCTTTCTTATAGCTTCTCCTTTGCCTTGATTCTTCCCAAGGGGTATAACCCTTATGTTGTCAACTGTGTGCGTTCTAACAAAATCAAAAGCTACTCTTTTTGTTCCATCGACACTTCCATCATCAACAATGACCACCTAGAAGGAGAAAAAATAAACTTAATCTACTGATGCATATAGGGTTTTAGGAATACATCATAGAGAGTAATTGAGCTGACTTAGTAAATTATTCATAAATTACTAATTCACCTAGCTTTTTCTAGGTTAGGAATCAACCTTACTGTGTTGCAAGGAGAAAATACAGAAAATATTTACCTCAAATGAAAATGTCTTGTCCCTTGATGCACGACCTTGAAGGTAACTGCAAACCACAGGCAAATTACAATCAAGCCTCTGTAGAAAATGCATAAATAAGACTTTTGCAAGAGAGGTAAACTTCTCACGAGTGGAAATATTGTAAAGGGGCGGATTTACAAAGAGTTGAAAGTGCTTCAACTTACTCCATTGTTTCCTCGAGAGCTGCAGGAAGTCTCTGTTCTTCGTTATATGCAGGAACTATTAATGACAAATACTTCTCGGCAGGGTCGGCAATACATGGGCAAGGAATCTGATAATAAATTTTTAAAAACAGGGTCAAAAAGCTAATCAGATTCCTACTCTGTCAGCCAAAAGTCCACTAGCCAATGCAACTCGTCATGACAGACAAGAAAGCGGTGACTAGTGTGTGGATTCAGCATGGTTTTTAAATGATGGAGAAGTATAATGGAACCACTAATCTTTCTCGCTAACACATTAAGGTCTCCAAGCCTGTATCTGGATGAGACTATCAACAACTTATCAAGTTTCACACCATCAGTTAATCTAGCACGATAACTTCCCAAGCTTCTTTACCAAAAACCAAATGCAACGTTTAGTAGAGTAACCAAACAGTTCCCCCTTTAATGTCTACATGTACAGCCTGATCAGACGCATTTCACTCTACAAACGGATGAATTTGACGCTCGTCTTAAACTTAATAGCAAAAGAAAGTGCTCAAGGTCACCAATCAAAGACTTTAGTTCCAATAACTATAACTAACTGATTTTCAAGTGCCCTCGTTCTTTGCCACCTCCCGAGATTTGAGATCTGCTTTTGCTTCACAAGAAAGGGAGAACGAATGAAGAAGAGAGATCGAAAATGAATCCGTGAGGAATGAGCAAGAAAAGTTAAATGATTAAATCCGTGAAAATGGTTCAGTCGTAGAGCTCGATTTTGAGATAGCCATTTCGGTTTGAATTTTTGGTTTAGCCATTTAGGTGCCGGTTCATTTACTTCTATTTTGAGTTGAACAAACCGGATATCAAAACCGATTAATTGCCTACAAGAAAATATGGGTTTACTGGTTGTTAGGAATTAAGATTAATTTTTCCTCTTTTCCTTCGATTTAATTTCTGAATTAGTTCTGAAACGATTTTCAAAATATGTCATTGATCCACGTGGATCGATCCTACTCTACACTTACAAACGGACCACCGATCACGGTATATTTATAGTTTAGAACGGATTACTCTCAGAAGCTACTCATTAGTTGAACTTGAATGAAACCATGGTGGTAAATAACAAAAACCACGCTATTCGAGGCTCCTTTCTTAGAATACCTTGGTTTCTTTTTAGGACAATCTTCTTCCAATGGCCTTCTTTTCCATACACAAAAACACCCTTATTAAACTTGAACTTTCTATTAGCGTTGCTTTTAGAACTGCTTCTCTGTCATATGATTATTTCTTTTATTTGAACGTCCTATTTGTTTCATATATATAGACCATCAACATTTCCATTGTGTGAACTTCCATTGAACTCGATTTTTCCTTAGACTTAGGCACTTAGTTGAATTGGATACCTTTTTCAAAACTAAGAGTTTATCTACCATACTTCAAGGTTTGTGTTAGGTTGTTATATACAGAGGGTAAAGCATTCAGCAAACAACACTAATCGAATCTCTTCATTAACTTTGATTCCTATGTCTGCAAGATCAGTCACCAACCTTATAAAATCATCTGCATTTCCATCAATATCTTTTGATTCCATCATCTTGTAGGAATAGATTTGCTTTGTAGATAAATTTTGTTTGGCCAAGAGGTCTCAAAATATAACTTCTCAAGTTGTTCACCATATTGTTGCAGCTGTCTCACTATTATTTAGCTGCCTTAGGACCTTGTTTAGTGATGTTCCACATCGCTCTCTGATTTTGTAACTTTGCTGGATCTTTTTTCTTTTTCTTTTTTTTTGGACTGAGCTGGATCTTTTTTCTATGTTGTTGCCTTCACGAGACTTTGTTGGAATGGTTGAATAGATTTTCATCAAACAAAATTTCTTTCAAACCAACAACATCAAGGTGAGCTAACGTCCTTATTTTCCATTATGAAAAGTCTCGCTTCCATCAAAACATTCAACTTCAATCTTTATATCAACATACATAATTTTCTTTTTTATCTTTTTTTGCAGTACATATCTGAAAGTGTCCACCAAAAAAGTTCTCAAACTCAACGCAAATATCGTAACTCAAACGACTCATTCTTTCAAAGATTCGAGTTAGAAACAATCCTAGGCAATAGAACTAATGTTCTATACCACTTGTTGGGAATTAACATCTCATACTATTGCCTATCTTGAGAAGAACTTGTGTCATGTGATTGAATCTCTTTGTTATTGCATAAATTAAGAAGAAGGCAAAAAAAAAAAAAAATCTTGGTATTGATACCTCACAAACTCTATTTCTTCTCTCTGATTGATCACCACAATCACTGCATGTATTCTTGATCTTCTGTTGTATCGATCTTTCTCTAATTTCACCTCTTCTATATTGTTTCTATATTAGTTCGTCTTTGTAACAACTCTCTTGAACAGGTGACAAAAGACCAAGTTAATTGAAATCAGAATCCAATCTGATTTTCCAACCAATAATTCTTGTTGACCGTTTCCTAATTAAATAGGTCCACGAAGAAGAATATTTGTAGCCTAAACCAATAAGTCATTAAACTTAACACCGGTCCTTTTTTTTTTTTGGTCAGCAACACTGGTCTTTTAGATCACACAAACTAAAGAAAAGAAGGTGAATTTTTTTTTTTTTTTTTTTTTTAAAAAAAAAGAATTTGTGTGGAAGACAAGGCAAGTTCCATACTTCAAAAGTATCGAAATAATTTAAAGAAATTATGGATTTGTAGAAGTCATTTTTGGATTTAAAAGTCAACGTAATACCAAACAGCTACAGCGACGTTTAAAACAATACGAGACTCACAAACCTACCACTTATATAAGTCAAACCTGTTTTCCTTTTTATTGAATTCGTAAAATTATGACATTTTGTGTAAATATGTATGCATTATTGTGTGGAGTTGGTTTTGAGCAACATCATCAGTTTTGAGCTTGAGTCAGTTAGTTTGTATCTAAAAATCAAACCTTTTTTACATCTACAAAAACGTGGTCGTACGAGAAGAAAATTTATAATGGACATGATATCTCCATTCTCCAGTTTTACTAAGAAAAAGATTCATATTATACAAACATTAATACAGACCCACCCATTTATCTTATCTCCATTCTCCAGTTTTACTAAGAAAAAGATTCATATTATACAAACATTAATACAGACCCACCCATTTATCTATTTAATACGTACCAAAGTTATCTCATTTTTCTACGAATTTCGACGGTTGTTAAATGTAAACTTGAGATATTTTTCCTGCTCACATATACACCAATTAACATCGAGAGACCAGATAAAATATTTTGTTACGCAAAAAGGAAAAGTGGAGATAAACGTTAATACCATTTGTTCATGTTTTTACGTTTTTAAATCACGTTATTATTATTTTTCTCATTCAATACAGTCACTAAATTTCTATGTTATTAAAAAGGTGATTTACTGATGATGTTTTAGAACTACATGAAAAAAATGGGGTTATACAACTAAAATTACATTTTCAAATTATAATTATATTACAAAGAAAACACAATTCATTAGCAATTATTCTGATATTTTACTATTGATCTGATATACCATCCTGACAAAAAAAAAAAAAATATCATATACCAATGAAATCCCTCGTGTTTCACCGTTTGTTTGTTGCTGTCCGCGTAATCTTAAACGTAACAAAACCGCACCCAAACAAGTCGTTTGCCTAAAATTTCAACTTTTTCTAATTTTCAGAAAAGAAAATCTTTAGCTTTAAGAGGATATTGTCAAATCATCTTTAAAAAGACATTTTGAAAATGGATCACTATCATTTCGATCAAAAATATAATCTAGTGGCCTTTTATCTTTTTTGCCGAACTATACTTATTTTTATCCATTTGTTTGACTTTTTTCACACATCCGCACACAAAAAGTCCATTTTTCTACTTCTTTGGGTCAACCCTCGTGCCTCTCATTAACCCTTAAACACGACACTTTCCTCTTCGCATTGTGGTCTCTGTTCACATCTCCCTCTCACCTTTATCTTAATTCTTAGTTTATTTTATTTTTTCTGCCTCGTGGGTCCAAAGTTTCTATATTTACTCTGTTTTCTTCATCTTAGACTATGTACATTGGTTTAAATATTCAACACCCTCTTTTTCATTCCACATCATCTTCTCTTTCTTCCACCTAATCATTCAATACCAATTTAAATTTTCTACTCTACAATGGTTTCAACACTATACTTCATAACCAATTTAAATTTTCTACTCTACAATGGTTTCAACACTATACTTCATATTTATATTAAAACATATAAAATAATGACAAAAATAATAAATATATAATCAGATAATAATGTTTAAATGGGTAGGAGGAAAAAAAAACCAAACAAGAATCTTTATCTCTCATTAAATGATATGGTCCAATCAAAAGTTGCCACATATAAAGTTTTTCTGACCATTTCTTCTATTCAACCGGTTGAAAAGATTAAGTAGCAATTAATCCACCTCGGATCCACCTCAGATTCATCTGCTTAAAATTTTTGCCATTGTATCAATTAATCAGTTTAAAAAATTAATTCAACATCCCATTGTAGACAGTCTCAATTAATCAGTTTAAAAAATTAATTCAACATCCCATTGTAGACAGTCTTAGGCTACTTACAATGGACTATTGAAAAAAGTTTGTCAACAGTTGAATTAACTGCAATAGAGTAAATTTTTATGTGATGAAACACACGTGGATTAATTCATACTGAATAAATTCAGTAGTGTTGAATCGAAAAGCAAGAGAAAAGTAGGAGAGAGAACATTTTTCATTGGTCTAAAGATATTTTATGTTTTGATATTTTTTTCTATCCTAATGTTTTGAATTTAATTATTTAACATTAAAATAATTAATTTCTATTTTATTTTTCATCAAATTTTATGTTTTTTAAACTCTATATATAGTAATTTGTTTTATTTAATTTGGAAAACTTTTTGCTTTTAA
>CM071716.1:16376642-16387360 GCA_036630335.1 Physaria fendleri | reverse complement strand
TGAAGTTATTGTTGGAGAGAAAAAAACTTCAAATTTGAAGATTTGAAGTCATGGTTGGAGATGCTCTTAGTAAAATATCTAGAAGACATCATAATAGGCAGAGAAGATATCGCAATATGAATGTTTGTAATGACTATTGATTGCACCACAAAATTACTATTAACATCTTGTAACAATATTTTGGGTAACCATCTAAAACATATATTGGTATTATTTACAAATACATAAAATATCATCGCAAAATAAATAAATTTTTCTTTTATTAATAACCTATCAAAATAAATGAGGGGATTACGTTCCCAATCCATGGATTTCAAATTGGCCTGGCTGTTGAGAACCCAACGTTGTAATCAAATCTTCTGAATTAATATATCAACTCGTGACAAAAAAAAAAACTATCAAAATCAATTCTCTATCATCCACCAACCTCCATATAATTAAAACGTTAGATCACCTCCATTGGGGGTATATTAAAAGAGTTCTTAATAATTTATAATAATAAAAAATGAGAAACAAAGAGACAGAAGATAGATGGGTATGTTATTTAGCAACTTTAAGAACTTAGTTAAGGATTCATTTTTACATATGTCAACTTATCATTGGTTTACAATTTCTAATAAATATTTTGATTTAATTAAATAATCAATTTTATTATAATAATATTATTTTTTGTTTTATATCCCTATTTTTAGAGTATCACCAATGTGGATGCTCTTATAACATTAATTATAAAATAAATAATATCAAATAATTAAAAACAAAACTATAAAATTTTTAAATTAGTGGCCGAGAGTCTAGAGGATACAACATAAACATTTCTAAACTCAATTGCCAATTTTTATGGAACTCAAACAATTGAAAACTCAATTGCTCCTGTCATATTAATTCGGATATAGATGTTCTTGGCTGATTAAAAAAGAAAAAATGATCTAGCACCAAGTAAGTGAAGAAACCAGACAACCAACCCAACTAATAGAAAAACCACTATCACTCGATTCATTCAGCATCAAATTTAAATCAACCACAAAATGATGCGCAATTTGGCACATTGTGGAATAGATAGAGATAATAATGGATTTGACACAAAAAGAAATTTTTATTTTTAAAAAAACACCTTAAGACAGCCAATACTGATCATCATCCTAAAAGAGATGGATGAAAAGAAATGATAAGGTTTGCTTAGTGAATAGAGGGGCAACACAAGAAATCTTCCTAAAACCAGAAAATAAGCTCATAAGGAAAGTCATAACATTCAAACAGTTATAGACTAGTCTGTCGTAATAACCGAACCAGATACTGACAGAAACAAAGGATTAAAGGAAGAACCCATATCAAACTCAAAAAGTGCTGAGCTATCAGCCAAACATCATCAAAGAATGATGCAACTTCCACCCATCTTAATGTCTTTCTTTAGTCACTTGTAAAGTTTATTAAATACCATCTTATTCTCCACCTCGTGCTTGTCAAACACTTCGTTGAGCTTCATGTTGAGTTCCTCTTTTAGTTTCTCAAAGAGTTTCATAATCTCTTCGATGATCTTCTTGTTGAGTTTAGCTTCGAGATTCTTAAACTCTTCGTTGATCCTCTTCTAGAATTCAGCTTCTAAATTCTTAAACACTTCGCTGATCTCCTTCTTGAATTTAGCCAGGAAATTCTTAAACGCTTCATTGATCTCCTCCTTGAGTTTAGCCTCCAAATTCTTAAAATCTTCGTTGATCTTCTTCTTGAGTCCAGCCTAGATCTTCGTCATGAGTTTAGCCTCGAAATTTTTAAAAACTTCGTCGATCTTCTTCTCAAGTTCAGCCTTGAAATTCTTAAACACTTCCATGACCTTCATTTTGAGTTCAGCATCAAAATTCTTAAACACTTGGTTGATCTTCTTGATAAGTTCTGAAAAAGTAGATGCCCCTTCTTTGAACTAAGAGTTTTGTCTTCACAAGATAAAGATGTAAACACAGAGAACAGAAGGCTTTTTTAAAACAAAACAAAACTTTATTGAAAAACTAGATCAAAATGTTTTCTTCAACCTAGTAACTAAAACACAATCCCAAAGCAAAAGAAAGACTAACAGACTAAAGATCTATGTTTTTCACTCGAACTTTATCTTAGAAAACTCTTTCTCCTTTTAACTTGCCGACCCTAGCTCCTAAATACGTAAAGTCTTAAGTTGTCACCACAACTCCATTTAATTATACTTTACTCCTCTCCTCAAATATTAACTCAACACTTATCTCCTGATTTCAAGGGGAAAGCTGTTGGCTTAATCTTTAACCTTAACTTCAACACCTTTCTTTTCTGCTTGGATAAACTTGACAATATAACCCCTCTTTGAAGTTCCTCCTCGACCATCTTATTGTCTTTCAGTTTTACGTTTTTCTCCTCTACCCGTTTCTCCTCTAGCCAGCTTGCTGCTTCTATCAGCCTCATCTCAACCTGAAAAACCAGGTCGACCTAGTTATGAAGCTCAAGATGATCACAATGTAAAAGAGAGATTATAATCACCACATATAAGGATGAACGAAAGACAATCACAAGAAAAATATATTACCATCCCTTCTGTTCCTTTGAGTATTCTCTTATATGACTTCTTCAATTTCTTCTTCTTCTCCTCCATTGTCGCCTTGTTCTTCTAAGAAAGGAAATGAAACTAAAAATCAGATAACACAACTCAAAACGTGAAATCTAAAAAAAATGTATCTTCTTATTCACCCTAATCTCAAATGATAAGTCAGGCATATAAGAATTTCCGTTATTCTTCCTTGAGATTTGTTCGACGAGTTTGAGAAGACCATGGACTTGTTTCTGATTCTTTCTCGCAGGTGCATTACGCCTATTTTCAAAAAACACCTTACGACTATCACATTCTTCAAGAATCTCCTATATAGAAACAAAATTTTGCAAGTCACAAAATTTTGCAAGTCACAAAATTTTGCAAGTCACAAATATAAATAATATAAATAAGATGATTTCAAAAAAAAAATATAAATAAGATACATATTATCATGTAGGGAAGGATAATAAACTGACCCCAAACCAAGGACAATCCTGCAAATAGTCATCCAGAGTATCGTCATCTTAAGTGCATCCTCATTGGTGAAAACAATGATTATATAATCAACAATTTGACTTCCAAAAAGGATCTTTAATGTTCTAAGCGTGAACCGATCCTCCACTGTTAAAGGATTCTCTAGAGAGAAAACAAGAAGCACTGCATCTATACCGCCTTTAGCTAGAAGTAAACATCTAAGTATTTTCTCTGCTGGTGAATGAACTAAACAGACCTGAAAGTAAGATTTCATCCCAAACGTATGTTTCAAGCAAGTGCATGTGGGATTTGGTCTGAAAAAATAGATATAAACAAACACAAACCAGGTGTATCAATGACATTGACATTAAGACCATTCGGCAGTGTAGATCTTTGTAGCTCACACTTTTTAGTAATGCATGTTCCGCTTGTTCTTGACAGGAACATGCGTTTTCCTAGGATGCTGTTTCCTGTTGCACTTTTACCAGTCCCTGTTCGACCAACTACCACCAAAGTTCTTTCAGGATGATGTTCCAATACTAGCTTATCTACGACACAATACATGTGAAGAACGACACAATACATGTGAAGATTCTTGAAATGAGCCTCACATTTTAATGATGATCTTTGAAGATATTTGAAAGATCTAAAGAAAGGAAGATATACCTTGACAGGTTTCAATCTCATTTGTTCGGAATCCTCCATCCATTTGAAAATAGGGACAAGAAAATGTAAAAATAAGAGATCTTTAGTCTCTCCTTCAACTTCAAGATTCAAGAACTAAAACCTAACCTTGCTCAGTAAAGAAGGAACTACACAAATTTATAGTAAATTAAAAGGGTATAAAAAAAAGCGAGGAATATCAACCGTCCCTACTGAAAAATCTGCTAACTAAAGGTGTTTAGGGTCCCAATGAGGTTTTTCTTCTCTCGAAAATGCAAAGAGGACATAATTCTTCTAATAATCTCTTTATTTTTTTTTTTGATTTTGTTACTTCTGCTTATTTTCAATTCCAAAAAGAGTGTTTATAACATTAAAGTTAAACACCAGCGGATGCTTGCAGTTAGGTTTACGATGTAGCATGCTTATCCAATAGAATATTTTACTAAAATATACTCCTTCCCTTCCACCATATTTGAAAATGTGTATACATATGATTTTGTAGTACAAACTGAAAACATAACAAGAAAATATAATAAATGTGGGAAGAGCCAATTATTTAGCCCATTCATTCCTGATTTGAAAATGTAATAAATGTAGTTGAGTCTTATGTATACACATATTCTTAATCTGATTTGTGTTCTTGCGAGAAAAGCACTATAGGACTAGGTTCATCTAAAACAAACAAGAAAATAACTTTGCTCAGACTCAGAGTATAAAAAAGTAATGAATATGGACGACTTATGATAAAGGTCTGAATTCCAAATAAGAGAGCTTAAATTATCTTTCCAAAATCAGAAAATCAGCTCCTAAGTAATGCCATAGCCTTCAACGTTCAAATAGTTAAAACTTAAAAGAAGTTAGTTTGGTTAACAAACCCAAATATTGGAAGAAACAAAGGAAGAAATCATATGAAAAGACTTGTTTGTTTTGATAGGAGTGAGGAAGAAATCATATGAAAAGACTTGTTTGTTTTGATAGGAGTGTTGAGATCTCAGCTGGCAGAAGTTCTAAACATCATCAAAGAAAGATGCCACTTCCTCCCTTTTTACTGTCTTTGTTTTGTCACTTCTCCACTTTCTCCTTGACCTTCTTCATCTCTTTTTTTAGCTTCTTAATCTCTTCGTCATGCCTCTTAATAGCTTCCTTGAGCTTCTCGTTAAGTTCATCTTGTGCCCTGTCGATTTTCTCCTCGAGCTTCTTAATCTCTTTGTTGGATTCTTCGCAGTTCTCTTTCAGCTTCTCATTTGATTCTTCGTGGGGTTTGTTCTCCCTTTTTTCCGCTTCTGCCTGAGATAATTGCTCTTTCACCTGACCAGAGACAACAGAATAAACATATAAAAAGATGTAAACGAGAGAGATTATAAACATCACATATATGCGTGAATGAGAGACGATCACAGAAAATATAACACCTTCTCTTTGATACCCTCTAGGATTTCGTTATACGATTTCTCTACCTCCTTCATAGACCAACCTTTCGATTCCTCGGTTGTCGCCTTGTTCTCCTAAGAAAGGAGCATGTAACTAAACAAAAGATAACACAATACAAAATGTGAAATCTAAGAAGACCATCTTGTTTTTTTCACCTTTAGCTCAAGTGATAAGTCAGCCATATAAGATTTTCCATTGTTCTTCTTATAAGTCAGCCATATAAGATTTTCCATTGTTCTTCTTTGAGATCTGTTCAACGAGGTTAAGAAGATCCTGGATTTGTTTCAAGTTCACAGGAGGATACACTTGTCGTAGGAAGAGGATCAGGTCTGATTCTCAGAAGTCGGTGTTGCCGTAAGCGTGAGACTTTGAAGATGACACTTGTCGTAGGAAGAGGATCAGGTCTGATTCTCAGAAGTCGGTGTTGCCGTAAGCGTGAGACTTTGAAGATGATGAATATCTGCACTTAAAGAAGAAGGTGGTCAGTGTTCTTGTTGCAAGTGGATCAATAACTTGCAGGTTTAAAGCTATAAAGAACACAAAGAAGGAACCTATACCGTTAGTGAACCTTTTGTTCAAAATATTTGAATCTTGATCAGGTTTTCTCATTCAATTGTTGATAAAAGGTGAAGGGTTAAGTTCACTTTGGTGTCTTGAAGTCTGGTTCTGTGAAATCAGAGGGTCCGCAACATGGAAAGCCAAAGTCTTTAAAGGAAAAGTTTATATATTCACTATGCATTGTTTTTTTCCATGTTTGATACTGGAGATTATATGCGATAGTTTTTTGGGATATAGACTTGGGTTCAAAATGAGTAAAAGAGAGCTGCTGGTATCTCACTGAAGTTCATGATCTAGGGGACGCCTTAGTAAATGAATCGGTTCATGAGTTGGAAGTTGTTTATTCATCAGGTTGACTTGGCATCTGATTCTCAGAAGTCGGTGTTGCCGTAAGCGTGAGACTTTGAAGATGATGAATATCTGCACTTAAAGAAGAAGGTGGTCAGTGTTCTTGTTGCAAGTGGATCAATAACTTGCAGGTTTAAAGCTATAAAGAACACAAAGAAGGAACCTATACCGTTAGTGAACCTTTTGTTCAAAATATTTGAATCTTGATCAGGTTTTCTCATTCAATTGTTGATAAAAGGTGAAGGGTTAAGTTCACTTTGGTGTCTTGAAGTCTGGTTCTGTGAAATCAGAGGGTCCGCAACATGGAAAGCCAAAGTCTTTAAAGGAAAAGTTTATATATTCACTATGCATTGTTTTTTTCCATGTTTGATACTGGAGATTATATGCGATAGTTTTTTGGGATATAGACTTGGGTTCAAAATGAGTAAAAGAGAGCTGCTGGTATCTCACTGAAGTTCATGATCTAGGGGACGCCTTAGTAAATGAATCGGTTCATGAGTTGGAAGTTGTTTATTCATCAGGTTGACTTGGCATAAGGGTATTTGCAGCAGGTTATATCAAGACCAATCTAGCAGTGGTATTTGCAGCAGGTTATATCAAGACCAATCTAGCAGTTTGTTCAATGGAAGAAAGTTGCTGGTTCAGTGGTTTTCTGAAGAAGTCTGCAAGTGTTTGAAGAAAAAGGTTTGAGGAAAGTTCATAAGGCGTAGGCATCAGGTTCTTAGTATTGTGTGAAGGTTCTGTGTGAGGCAAGAGGCTGAAGTGTTCAAACAGCTTTCAGAAGTTTTGGAGCAAGGCAAGACAGAAAACTTACATCGAAAGTCTTCTTAGCAAGCAAGGCAAGACAGAAAACTTACATCGAAAGTCTTCTTAGCAGGTTGAGGATGCGCTAAGCGGCGGGTTCTGTTTTGTTAAACGGCGGTGCATTTTTTGGTCTAGCGCTCAAATCTGAGCTGTTGTAACATGTTTTTTTCAGAGGTTTGTTCTGGGGCTCCTATAAGGAAGCGGTGGAATAACAATCTGAAATTTCAGGGAGTCTCATACGCACACCAAAGAGTTAATGAGAAGATGCAGAAAATGTTTTAAACGCTTGTGAAGTTTTGCATTTAAAGGTCAACTGGTAAGGCATCCTAGTTGAGAAGTTTTGCATCAAAGGGTTTTGCATCAGAGAGGTATGCTGAGGAAGCTTCTAAAGGAATAGCTTTTGCTGGGTAAAAGAATAAGAAGTTCAGCAGGTCAAAGAAGATGCATGGTCAAATAGTTTGTATTGTTTGATAGGATCAAGCAATATGGTTTCTACAGCGGAAGAAGTTTCTTGTGTCAGAAGACTGGTTGTAGGAAGAGGTCTCTAAGGTTTTGGCATAGTCATAGAGAAGAGATAAAGGAAGTTGTCTCAGAAATCCATTAAAGCTCAATTAAAGCTCAAGAGGAGTTCAGGAGCTGCTATTGGGAGTTTAAAGGCTGAATGAAGCAAAAGGCATTAACAAGAAGTGAAAGGGATTAACATTACTTAAAAGGGAGGATTTCGAGTCAATGTTTTAACTTTTCATTATATTCATGTTTGAAGGGGTTAATGCAGATTTTTTTTTCAGGTGTGCCTAGCCACAATCAATGTGACCACAAAGGAAAAACACAAGTATTTGTCATGACTAAAGGTGTTGCCTAAATCAAGGATAGTGTTTGGGCCAACACAACTCAGAATGTGGTAAAACTGAGTTGCCACGCTCAAGGTTCTTTTTTTTTGGTTTATTTTTTTTTGTTAAATAAGCACATTTATTCTGGTATGATATGTGTGTTTTATTTTACAATCATTAAAATCGGATTCTGTCCAAGAAGAAGAAGAGGAAGTAGACCTGAAACAATAGATGAGCTGGTCAGCTCATGAACTAAAAGAAGGGACAGTGTTTAAGGAGGAACGTATCTGTAGTAAAAGGTGGTGTTACATAGACTATAGGTCTGCCTAAATGGAGTTATCAAGCTGAAAGGAACAAGAACTGAAGAGCATCAATGGAGTTCACATGTTTCAGTTCACGAATTAAGAAAGAGACTAAGAAGGTGTCTTTAAATCAAGTCTTGGTGCAACCAGAGTTGAAAGATACTGATCATGCAGTGGTGGAGAAGGTTCATATTAAAGAAAACACAGCTGATCTCATAACCGAAGTGTTAACCGGATATGAGATTGATACAGAGTTAATACAAAACAAAATCTCAGAATGAGTGTTTCAGGTTTGGCCATGCTCAGAGAAAGCAAAGTTTTGTTTTGGTTTTATGTGGTTTTCTATTAGGTATTACTTCTCACCAGATCAGATCAAGGTTTATAATGGCAGTAAAAGGTTCTTATTGTTAATACACCAAGGAGAGAGAACTTACTGGTTAAGGAGGAGCGTTTGCAAGTGAGGTTGAAGTCTTACGTCCTCGGTCCGTGGTGTGATCTGCCAAGGTTCTAAACCAGTTAGTAAAGTCTGGTCGTATGGTGTATAAATCAAGCAGAAAGTCAGATGGTATTATGGAGAATACTTATCTGAGGAAATAGTTGAAGGCTCCGGTAATCAAACTTTGGGAAAGAAAACAGTGGAAGCTTGAAGCAGTTCCAAGATGTGTACAAGTTGAAGTTAACATCTTTGGTGCCACCATGAAAGTCAAAGTAAGAGATGTCATCTAGCAAGCTTGTAGACTATCAGAACAAGAAGAAGATTTAGCTAAAGATTTGAAACAGATTGTGTTAGTAGCAAAGGTGGGTTGTGACAACTTACCATTTTTTGGAGATTTTCATTTTTGAGGTAGTGGCCATGCCTCAAACTTGTGAGTCTCTGGAGGTTTAATCTACATAAGTCAACATATTCACAAGGGTTGAGTAAGAAGACTAAAAAAGTCAAAGTAAGAGATGTCATCTAGCAAGCTTGTAGACTATCAGAACAAGAAGAAGATTTAGCTAAAGATTTGAAACAGATTGTGTTAGTAGCAAAGGTGGGTTGTGACAACTTACCATTTTTTGGAGATTTTCATTTTTGAGGTAGTGGCCATGCCTCAAACTTGTGAGTCTCTGGAGGTTTAATCTACATAAGTCAACATATTCACAAGGGTTGAGTAAGAAGACTAAATCTGTTCAAATAGAAGGATTGTTTAAAGTCTATAGCAAGGAGGAGAGATGAGTTCTTACAAGAATCAGGCAGAGGTTTTAGGAGGAGCAGTCTATAGCAAGGAGGAGAGATGAGTTCTTACAAGAATCAGGCAGAGGTTTTAGGAGGAGTAAGGAGACCTGAAATAAGCAAAAGAAAATCAATTCTTAGTTCTCACAGTAACTAAAAGGCATGCTGTATAAGTCTTGGACATAAAGTGTTCATTATGGAATCCTGGAACAAAGGCAATTGTTACCATTAGAACAATAGGCAAGGAGGAGTTCTCGTAGTCACCACCATGTTTCTGCAAAAGAAGACTAAAAGGAAAAGGGTCAATTCTGGGATGTTGGATGGTTTAGCAAATAAAAGTCAAAAGTTGAGCTACCATAAAGAAGACAGTGAATTGGCGGATTGGAGTCTCTTGAAGCAGGGATTTGCTTATCACAAGACCATAAAAGGTTCTTCAGGTTGATATGGTTGTATGGGTTCTGTTCAGAAAAGAAAAAGAGTATAAACTCTAGAAGCGTTGCCTCCAGTTGAAGATCTGAACAGAATAAGGAGAGTAGAGTATGAAACTTTACCTTGAAGAAAAATCCACTGGAAGGAGCTTGCCAAAAGGAGAACCAAGCATGTCAAGGTCAGCAATTTGATGTAGGAGGAGGAGTGTCCAAAGAGCTCGAATAGAAGGACATCCGAAAGCTTGCTGGTTCATGAAGCCTAACGAGTCTTGTGAATTCTTACAAGAAGAATCAAAGCACACATGAGAAGATCCAAGGTAAATTGCAGAGATGAGGTTGTTGGTGTGATGTCTTCAGTTTTGCCGCTTAAGCAGTAAAAGAGACTGTTTTCCAAGTGTATACGAGAGGCTCAAGTGAAGATTCGGACCGTTACCGTGTCGAAGTCAAGAAAGTTACAGATTTCAGAGAGGAGACATGTATGAAGCTTCATGACGAGGTGTTAAAGAAATGAGGTTAGATCGATCACCTCTGTTTCTCGCCGGATCATAGTGGTGTGGAGAAGAACATGAGAGAGGTTAGATCGATCACCTCTGTTTCTCGCCGGATCATAGTGGTGTGGAGAAGAACATGAGAATAGGAAGGCTTTCTTCAGTGGAGTTACAAATCAAGGAATCGCCGGTGTTAACAAAGTTCGAACTGCTCCCAGGAAGGCAGAGGTTGAAAAGGAATTCTCGATTTGAGGGAAGTCGAATGCGAGAGGAAGTATATCTCGGTTTGTTTTTCGTCCGAACAAAGTATCAGCTTGGAGGTTGTCGTCATCCGTGGTTGTCTGTCACGGCGAAGCTGTCATCACGTCAGGAAGCAGCTTTTAGGAGTTTGAAATTTTGAGGATGAGGAATTGGTTTTGCCGACAGTGAAGAATCGAAGTTGATTCAGAGAAAACACACGAAGAGTTGTTGTGTGTTTGCGTATCTCTCGTGTGCCGACAAATTTGGAACAGTTGGTCTCTAGGTTAGTTTTCGATCCCATATGCTAAAGGAGGAGATTACTGGATAAAGTTAGCACATGGGTCATCACTAACAAGTTATGGGCTTCATAACAAGAGAATAGGTAAAT
>CM071716.1:16317569-16328490 GCA_036630335.1 Physaria fendleri | reverse complement strand
GCAAACACAAAACGTTTTAAATTGTTTTTGAGTTTGTTTCCAGATAATTAACTATATAATAATACATACCTACGATTATGCCAAGCAGAATAGTTTTCTTATTGATTATATCTTCTGTATACTGCAACTCATCTTGTTCTGACCTGCTGGTTAGCTTTACAATAAACCTGAAAAGGAACTACACAGTTTGATTGACATACAACATGCGCATTGAAAACCCCTAAATTTTGCACCTGCGATAGTTCCAAGCATGAAACAAAAAACAGATCAGATGAAACCGAAAACAAAAAAAAATAAAGAGAAGGGGAGAAGATGAAGAACGGCGATGGAGAAGATGAGGAAGAAGGGGAAAATATTTATGATGATTAAATGTGAGATGAATGGGAAGCGTTAGTAAGAGAGAAGTGGAAAATACAATGAATCGAATGAAGGTGAAGAGCGTTTCTGTCATTGGATGCAAAGAAGATGAAGGTAAAACAAATTGGACCTCATCCATAATCCAAAACTAAATCAAATCATCTCCAAATCGAAATTCAGATCAAATCTACCTGTAATCGTGATCAAATTCAGTTTCTGGATCATTCATATTCTTCCCATGAGTATTAAACTCAACGAAGAAAAGAAAGGAACAAAAAATACTCCGCCAAATCCGGATCAAAAACCCTAATTGATTCCGTCTCATCATCGCCATCACAAAAAAGCGAAGAGTAAATAGAATCAGATTGCCATCACAAAAGAAAAAATTGGATTGAATCGTACGAAAACAGAATGAAATTGATGACAAATCTAAATAGATGAATATATCCTTACCCAGAGACAATTAAGCCATCGAAAGAGAATCTGGAAAACCACCCTGCAAATAATGAAAACAAAAAACAGAAGTAAATCAGCGATGAACTGATAAAAAAAAAATTACAGGAACAAAAAAAACAAACACGAATATGAGGAAGAAGAGAAGAAAACTGGGTATTTATGGAGAGAAAAAACGAAGAGACTCAATGAGAGTAGTGGAGGATTCAATGAATTAGCGTTCAATGAGAGTAGTGGAGGAATCAATTAGCAGAGGTTAGTGGAAGATTCAATGAATTCGTTTAATGGAGAGGCGTTGAATCACGAGGAGGTTAGTGGAAGATTCAATGAATTCGTTTAATGGAGAGGCGTTGAATCACGAGATGCGGTATAGGAGATTTAGAGCGCGTGTGTTGGATTTATAAAGTGGGGCCTACGGACCGCTGACGTGGACGCACCAGGAATCAGGAAAAGCCTACTTTTATATATATTGGACGCACCAGGAATCAGGAAAAGCCTACTTTTATATATATAGATGTGTTCTACAAATACTTTTTTTTTTTAACGATATGTATTATTATTTCTTTGTAAACAAAGAAAAGGATACATAATAGTTCAAACCCATGATATTGTATAGGGTTTGTGAGTCAATCTAGAATTCTTGGCTATAAAGTTAACCTCAATTAATTGGTTTCGGTTTATATACTTGAACGCAAGTGGAGGGGAGACAGATAGAGCAAGCTTGCAAATTCCCTCAACAGCAGGGTTTGGGGCTAAAGCCATCATGTGGTTGGCATTTTGACCTATAGTCTCCTTGTCATATGTCTTCAAGCATCTGTTTATAGATCCAATAAGTTCTTTATCATCTGCGAAAATTGTTGTTCCTGGAACTCCAAATTTATCATCTGCGAAAATTGTTGTTCCTGGAACTCCAAATCGGCAGATCTGCTTACATGCTTCCTCCATGGCAACAGCTTTTGCATTTTTAGCACTTGATATTGGTGGGAATGAGCCGGATCCTTTTAGTTGTGTCTGATTATTCTTAGAGTAGTCCCAAGCAAGTCCAAAGTTGTCGGTGACAGAGATCCAAGAAATATCAATGTGACAACTATGGGTTTCGATATCTCTTCTATCCAAGTGATTTTGTACCTCGATGGATGGAGTTTGATGCATTGGTTGGTTTGTGGTCGGTGTACCAAGGTGGATCCATGAGTGGTGGTCGCTTGATGCTTGGTGCAAGATGTGGGGGATTATCACTTTTTCCTTGTCGAAACTAGCTCTGTTTCTTGCCTTCCACAGATGCCACCTATAAAAGCAGATATGGGTGTAGCTCCTTTGGATTCCTTATGCCATAGATGATGCAGAAAATCAATGGCAGAAAGATGTCTAGTGTTGTGTGCTGATGGTATTAGCAGGGACCATATCTCCTTCGATACTTTACAATGAAGAATGAGGTGATCAACCGTTTCTTCCTTCTCATTGCAAAATAGACATAACGGATCTATGTCTATCTGCCTTTTGCGCATGTTACATAGGGTAGGGATTCCATTCCTTAGAAGTTTCCACCAGAAGATCTTGATTTTTTGAGGTAATGAAAATTTCCATAACAATCTGCTCAGTTTGATGATTAAAGGTGGAGTAGACAGTGAGAGTGTATCGACCGGATAATGATGCTTATGGAGCAGATTATATCCAGATTGGACTGAGTAGTGACCCGTAGCAGCATGTGGCCAATAAAATTTGTCACTAGAAGTGTTTTGTAGTGGCCTTATGTTGAGTATATCTTGCACATCCTCATGACATATATACTCTCTTACCTTAGTCTCATCCCAAGTTCTTGTGTGTTCGATCATGAGATCAGCCGGTTTTGTGATGAGATCTTGAGCTTGAGGGAATCGGGGTTTTGGTGCCTTGGGAGGTATAGTGGGAATCCATTTGTCAAGCCAGATTTGTGTGCTGGTGCCCGAACCAATTTGGATTCCTAAGTGTCTTGTGATTAAGGGCATTGCACTTCTAATACTCCTCCAACCAAAGCTCGAATTCTTCCTTTCTGGCGCTGAAAAGATTGTGTGCTTCGCAAAATATTTTGCCTTCAGTACTTTTGATAATAGGAGATTTGGTTGGCATATGATTCTCCATATTTGTTTTGCTAGCAGTGCTTTATTAAAAAGCGTTAAGTCCCGGAAACCAATGCCTCCCAAGTATTTTGGCATTATAAGTTTTTCCCATTTCATCCCCGGAAACCAATGCCTCCCAAGTATTTTGGCATTATAAGTTTTTCCCATTTCATCCAAGAAATTGGCTTATTTGATCTCTTTGTTTGCCACCAAAACGTTCTGATTCTTTGCTCCAGCTTTTGAATGAGCTTTTGTGGGATGAGAAAACACTGCATTGCAAAAGTGGGAAGAGCTTGTAGAATCGATTTGATCATCACCTCTTTTCCTGCTTGATTGAGTAGCTTAGAGCACCAATTATTCAGTTTTTTATCCACTCTATCCAGGAGATATTGAAAGCAACTAGCAAAGTTTTTCCCCTGGAAATCTGGCAAGCCAAGATAGAATCCTATTTGTTTGTCAGAAGGAATTTGCAGGTCTGTTGAGATGGAGTCTCTGGTGGCAGTGTTAACGCAGCAACCAAAAGTGATTGTTGATTTGTTAAGGTTTATCCTTTGCCCTGAGAATTCTCCATATCTTTGCAGGATTTGTTTTAAAGCATTTGCCTCATGAGCTGTGGCTTGACAGAATACAAGAGAGTCATCAGCAAAGAACAAGTGGGATATAGGAGGGGCTGAACGAGCAGCTTTAAAACCCGTGATCTGCTTTGATAATTCGGCTTGTTGGATGAGGTGGGTTAATCCTTCCGCACATAAGATGTAGATGTAGGGTGATAAGGGGTCACCTTGTCGAATCCCACAGCTAGGCACAATTCTTTCTGAAGGTTTTCCATTTATGAGAATAGAGTAGGATACTGAAGTCACACATTCCATGATCCAAGCTCTCCATTTAGGATCAAACCCCATCTTATTAAGCAGGTAGTCCAGATATGCCCAGTTAATCTTATCAAAAGCTTTTGTGATATCTAGTTTTAACGCCATGGACGGATTCTTTCTTTTCCTTGTTTTGAGAGAATGAAGAAGCTCGTGTGCTATTAGTTCCTTGTTTTGAGAGAATGAAGAAGCTCGTGTGCTATTAGGATGTTATCCGTTATAGCTCTCCCTTTTAGAAACGCTGACTGGTTCGACGAGACAATGGCGGGTAATGCATCTTTGAACCTGTTTGCAAGGACTTTTGCAATGATCCTATAAAGGACATTACATAAGCTTATCGGTCTATACTGTGAAGGGGAGGAGGGTGGGTACGTCTTTGGGATTAAACACAGAAAAGTGTGGTTTAGCTCCTTATCTAAGTTCCCAGAGTCCAAGAATGCTTGTATATACCTTACTACTTTACCTCCAAGCTTATCCCACATTTTCTGAAAGAAACCTGGAGTGAAACCATCGGGTCCAGGGCTTTTGTCGGGATTCATTTGGAACACCGCTGTCCTCACCTCTTGAGCTGATACCGGTTGAACCAGTTTTGCATTCATATCACTAGATATCCGTGGCAGTAGATTTGGTAGTGGATCGTCCATATGAGGGCATGAATTTGTGTAAATGTCTCGGAAATGATCTTCTAAGATGGATTGTATCTTGGCTGGGTTCGTGTGGTATTCTCCTTGTGCATTCTTTAAAACCAAGATCTTGTTGTTTGCCCGTCGCTGGTTCATCTTGGCATGGAAGAACTTTGTGTTCTTATCTCCGTTTTTTAACCAGCAAACTCTACTTCTGGTCCTCCAATATTCTTCTTCCATTCTTGTAAAATGCTCCAAGGCTTTTGTTGTCTTCAGTATGGCTTCTTCATCCCACACAGGAGCAGATTGGAGTCGATGTAGATTTTTTTCAAGAGATTCAATCCATTTTGCAGCGTTTGGCACAATTGATGGCTTCCATTCTTGGATTTTTTCCCGAATTAGGTGTAAGTCTTTGTTAAAATCAGTTGCTTGATTTCCGGAGTTTAGATGTTCCCAAGTGTTGGTGAAGAAGGTCTTCAGTTGCTTGATTTCCGGAGTTTAGATGTTCCCAAGTGTTGGTGAAGAAGGTCTGAAAACGCGGCAATTTGGTCCACATGTTATTGAAATAGAAACTCTCTGATTTACCTCGGACTGTCTCTTCCGTGTTTATCAAGATTGGCTTATGGTCGGAGCCTATCCATTTTAGATTTGTAACAACTGCATTTGGGTGCTTTTGGTGCCACAAATCATTTCCATAAGCTTTATCAATGTGTGACCTGACATGATGAGACCTTCTTTTTCCATGCCATGTGAATCTTCCTCCTACAAATTGCAGTTGCTTGAGGCAGAAGCTTTGAAGCATTCTTTCTTTTTCCATGCCATGTGAATCTTCCTCCTACAAATTGCAGTTGCTTGAGGCAGAAGCTTTGAAGCATTCTGTTAAATCTTCTGCAGCTTCCAACAGAGCGTGGACGTCCTCCTGCTTTGTGATTTGGTTCCGCAATATCGTTGAAGTCACCAACAAAAAGTAGAGGTTTCTGCTGAAATAAGCTTGAGTCCTTAGACTGGATTAGATAATCCCAGAAGTTCTGTCTTTGTGAATACTTAGGAGGACCATAAATGTATGCCAAGACAAAGGAATAAGACTCAACTGAAATGTTTATTACATTAATATGGAGACTCAAACTTGACAACAGAGAAACAGACACATTATTATTCCAGGCTAAGCATAGACCACCACTGAGACCAACTGCAGGGATAATGAGACTCTTATTGAAACCTAAAGACTCGACAAGACACTTAACAAACTCTTCATTATTTTTTGTCTCTATCAGACATAGGAGCTCCGGTTTGTTGTTGCGGCAGATCTTCCGCAGATATGGAATTGTCAGGGGGTTCCGGAGACCCTGACAATTCCAATGTAGTATCTTCATGGCTGAGTTGGTGGCTTAGTGCCAATGTGGATATCTTCAACAGTAGTATCAGGTTGTGCAGTTTTTGCCCTGGTGTAGCGAGTCGTCTGACTATTAGCAGCTTCAGGTGTTTTCCTTTTCTTTTCCGCAGGTACTTGGGAGTTTATCTTCAGGCCAGTTGTTGGAGTAGCTCTTGTTACCAGCTTTGATCTGACCCTTCGCTTCTTAGGAATCAAATTCACAGATTCAGACACTGGCTTCTTCCCTTCCTTTTTACTTAGCTGAGGAGTTTCAACCTCAACTTCTTCATCAACTGCCTCTGAGCTAGCTTCAGACTCCTGTGCAGCAGCTTTACCTTTCCCCTCTTTGATTTTCAGTGCTACTCCTCTCTGGTTATCCAGTTCATTGAGGAAAAGATCCGCAGGCCATGGTTGATTTTCAGTGCTACTCCTCTCTGGTTATCCAGTTCATTGAGGAAAAGATCCGCAGGCCATGGTTGAGTAGATTCATTCTGGTTAGCCTCCGTAAGTGGTGGAAGGAACAGCTGGGGAAAATCCTCAACAGAAAGTGGTTCAAGGTGTTGAAATTGATCATTGATTGCATCTTCAGCAGCCTTACTGTTTGCTTTCTCTATACCCCTTCTCTTTTCAGCCAAAGCAGAAGATTCAGCAACATTATTTGGTTTTTGAGTCACTAGTTGTGCAACTGGAGCAGAGTCAGCGTGATCTTCTATCGGGGACGGAGGTCTATGTGGTGATTTCAGCAGATTTGCGATGGAGGATGATGAAGGTGTGGGTAATAGAGCAGGTAGGCTACTGCGATGTGGGTGAAGCTCACGAGGACGAAGTTGTCCAACTGTGGGACGAGTCACAGCCATAGCTTGATTTTGAGGAATGTTTGGGTCCTGAGGAGGGTTGTCATTATTGTGGTCATCCTGGTCTGGAACTGCATCTTCAGGACATTCCAGGGTCGAATGGAGAATAGCTCCACACCGATGGCAATAGTTACGGATCTTCTCATATTCAAAGCGAATGAGAACTGGTTCTGGGTTTGGCGGGAACCCAATTCGTTTAGCAAAAATAGTTACGGATCTTCTCATATTCAAAGCGAATGAGAACTGGTTCTGGGTTTGGCGGGAACCCAATTCGTTTAGCAAATTTCAGGTGTGAGTGAATGTTAAACCTGACTTGCACAAGACAGTCAATACTTGTGCTCCAGCGGTGCTCTCTGAGCTTTGCCTTCACTGGGATCCCAATGCGTCGACCAATATCCATCAGAGCCGCCTCCTGCTTGTAGTCTCCTGGGATGTTAAGAACCTTGACCCACAAAGTGACTTCCTCAAGGTAGCTGTCTTGGAATCGGTTTGTCCATAGATCTAGTGCCAGCAGCCACCCTCTGTAGGTCCATGGCTCGTTTTCAAAGATATCGATCATCTTCACTTCGTTTTGAAAGGTAGCTAAGATTGTACCATCCTCATGGATTATTGCATCAGTCTTGTCTGAAAGCCTCCAGAGATCCACCAGCAAATCCCTGAGTCTGTGGACATTTTGAGAGTGGTGCAACCTCCTAACCACAATGATGTGGTTTCCTTGGTGATGCGCCTGGTTCTGAGCCTCCATTGAGATCATCGTTGGTGGATCTTCAGCTCCAAGATTCAGTTGGGAGATTGCAAGTGAGAGTTGATCCGCCATCTGTGGAATTTGCTTGCTGGTAGAAGGATTTCTAAGTGAGAGTTGATCCGCCATCTGTGGAATTTGCTTGCTGGTAGAAGGATTTCTTTTTCTTGAATTATGATGAGAGTGTGTGATGGTTGGGTTCCTCCACCATGGGTATTTATAGGAGAAAGGAAACCATTCAGAAAGAGGGTTAGAAATGAGCGTGAAGTAGGTTTTATGATGAATATTTGAGGATTTAGGTGTAGTTTGAGAGATCGAGAGAAGAGGAGTTTCGCCATTGGGCTGTGAAGAGGTGGAGTATTTGATGAGAACGAGATTAAACAAAAACGAGGCCTCGTGAGGAAGGTGAAAGGATAGTTTTGTTTTTGGTGGCTTAAACTGGCGAATGAGGGAACAATAAAGCCTCGAGGAAGAAGAGTAGGGATTTTTAGGGGTTATTTGGCGTGGGTTGTTTAAGAGAAATAGATAGCAATCATTTGTTTCTTTTAGGGATTTAGGGATAAATTCACAAAACGAGAAGCACAAATAGGATTTTTCAGACAAGTAGCATTGGGAATGAAGGCTTGAAAAGGAAAGGGGTTTTTTGAGATTTGCTTTAGAGATTGAAGGGTGGAGATGAAATCTGAAAGATAAAGTTGAGAAATAGGAGTTTCGAGATTCTTAACAGAAAAGAGGAGATCACTAGAAGAAGGATTTGAGAAAAAAGGAGGATAAAGAAAGTCGGCGTTAGATCTGCAGACGAAGAGCAAAGAGGCAAAGGGAGGAGAGAGAACAGAGAAAGCCATCTATTCCAATTTTTTTTTTCTTGGTTCCTACAAATACTATCAACAAGTTATGACTCTTAACTTACAAACGTTCAATATAATGTCTAAAATATATGTAAAGAAATTATAAAAGTATATGTGAACATTGAAAAAGAAAAATCATGAGAACACTTGTCACCACACGAACAAGATAAGGTTGATTGAAAAAGAAAAATCATGAGAACACTTGTCACCACACGAACAAGATAAGGTTGATATCTTCTTCTTCCTCTTCACATATATAAAATCAAAAATTGTGTTTCTTCTAATGAAATATCTTCGAAAATGGCGAGTCTCTTCACTGCTACGTCTCCTTCTCCCCACAAGAAGAAGTCACTGGCGATGGTAATGGACTCAAGACCATATAGCAAAGGACTATGCGAAGGGATAGAGTATGTTCTAAGGTCAATGAAAGCTGGAGGTAAACGTAGAGTGATAATTCCACCATCCTTAGGATTTGGAGACAAAAATGTCGAATTTGGACCGGGTTTGAAGATTCCTCCAATGGCAACACTTGAGTATATCATTGAGGTTGATACAGTTTATTGTTTTCAAACTATTGTATGAGAGACTATGGAGCCAAATAATGTTCCAAAGTTTCACACTTTTGTCGTATTTTTGATTTTTCAGTATATATTATTTGAAGGACACTTTTTCTCGGGTACCAAAAAAGGGCACGGTGTTTGGTTCATAATCACAGAATTCATCGGTCTCTTCCATACACCAATAAACGGCACGATGTGTACTATTCGTTCTTTAACGAAAATCTGAAAATACTTTTGCACTGGAGTTTCACACGTGTGTGCAAGTGTAACTAGGCCTGTAACGAAAAAAGGTTATCATTTTGAGATCATTATTTTGGATTTTTGCAGGGTGGGTTAATCATTTTGGTTAATCATTTTGAGATCATTATTTTGGATTTTTGCAGGGTGGGTTAATATTTTTGCAGATTTGACGGGTAAGTTATGTGAGATCCGCGGATATCCACATTTATATATATATATATATACTGTAAAATATTAGATTAAAAATTGCTTTTTTTTTTTCTTTTTGGACGGGGTTTACAGATTTTTGCATCGATTAGCAGGTTTTTCGTCGTTATGCGAGTTTTTTCGCGCTTTTGCGGGGTGATAATATTTCAAAAAAAAAAAAGTTGCGTGGGCGGGACGTGTGTACAAGCTTAAATTTTACTACTCGTACTTTATGAGAAGCAGGTTCGGACTTACAGACAATGTAAAAACTCTCGATTTATTTATTTATTATTTTTTTTTTGTCAACTCGATTTATTTTTGATCGTTGTTATATTTTTTCTTATTCATGACAACAACAAAAAATTAACCACTTGAATAAACAAAAAAAAATTCTCAAAAATACTAGTCTTATGTTTCGTATTATTTTTGGGTATAACATGATAAATTAGCTAAACCATTTTGAAAAATAAAAAACGCAAAAAGTTACATATCTTTAAAAATCAATAATTTTAACTCTATTTCGTAGTAGGAGGGGAAGCACCAACAATTTTTGAACATTGTTCCTTTAGAATTGGTGGAAAAATTGGAATCAATGAGATCTTCGGCATACAATTGGTTTCAGCATCCAAAAATGCTTTGCAACAAGCAGGACCTAAGTTGCCAAACTTTCCCGTCAACATAGATTGAGAAATCTCCACAACGCATCCAGGAATATCCATTACTGATGACCAACACTTTGTTATATCAGGTAATCCTGGTACACCAGGAAATGGTTGAAACGGAAACGGAAAAGGGAACGGAGCAGGAAGTTGTGGTAGTTGAGCATTTGTCGAGACAAAAGCGCATACGACTGCCAAAAGAAAAAACACATTTTTGATAGACATGATAAGATGTTGCACAAATGAAAACACTTCCAAATATGTTTCTTTGGTTGTAATTGATGAACAATAGTACATTCGGTGTTTTTGATTTTCACTACACTCCCCTAAATTACAAAAATAGCACAACCAAAAAGTCTTTTGTAAACAAAAAACAAAAATATGTGTAAATAAAAAAAAATTGTGCTATTAAATGTAATTTTTTTTTTTGAGATTTTTACTGTGAGTGCCCCCACATCTTTAAATGGCAGAAACCTGCCCCCATGTATAAATACGTTATAAGAACTCTATATATTGGCTTTTTCTAGTGGACAAAAGTGCCCTTAGCGTACGTTTTTTTTTTCCTGAATCGTGGCACGTCATTAAAGTGACAGTACAGTGCCATTAATAGTATTTCTTTTAGTAAAGTAACATCTCTCTCTCTCTCTCAAAAAGTTCTCTATCTTTTTTCCATTTTTCATTTTTTCTCTCTTAAAAATTTCTGAAATTTTCTCTGTAATCAACAAAGAAAAGATGGAATCGAGTAAGAAACCTAAGCTTGCCGGTAAATCTGGAGGGCGAAAGCGTGGCAGAGATCTGGACGGTGAAAGCGTGGGAAGCAGACGGACGGCGGACGAATAAGAAGAAGTTGTTTTCTTCAGATCTGAGAAGCAGACAGACATTTCGCAGTAATGACGTCATTTTTCTTCAAATCTGGGAAGCAGACGAAGAAGAAGAAGACAGACGATGAGAGTGGTCGTAGAAAAAATAAGCAGACGGATGGCGGTGAAAATTTAGACGCAGATGGACGGCGATAGAAATCCAACGATAACCAAGTTTTGTGCCCTAATTTGGACATACGAC
>CM071716.1:16266995-16281381 GCA_036630335.1 Physaria fendleri | reverse complement strand
GATAAAAAGTACAGGTAGCAACTTTCCAAAAAAATTTATAAAATTTATCCATAGTTATTATATTTTAAACTATAAATTCATTTAAAATCATAAACTCATACAATAACAAAAAAAATATTGACATATTTTGCATTAAAAAATCAAAAATATTCTTTTTTTCTAATAGAAAAATATGCTTTTTAATTTTAAAATGAGTTCTATTGATCAAATTTTCAAAATATCAAATATTTATAATATTATTTTGAAATAAGAAAGTATCTTACATTTTAATTAACAATAATTCAAAATAATTAAGATTAGTAATAATATTATTATTTTTATGTAAAAAATATTTTTCAAATTATACATTTGTAGTTTATAAATTATAATATTATGGTATAGTGTTAAAGTAAATATAATTTAAAAACTATATAACCTATTTTAAATTGAAAAAATAAAAATAATTTTCAGTATAAATAAAAAAAACGTTTTTCCAATTATAAATTTATTTTATTTAAAAATTAAGTTTTTTTTAATAGATACCTATTAATAGATAATTTGGAATATTAAAATAAATATTTACTTTGTTAAAAATTTTTAGATACCTATTAATAGATAATTTTTATTTTTTTTAATTAAGTTGTATGGTTAAAAATTTTTACTGTTTCAGCCTTAAAAAAAAAAAATCTTTTACTGTTATACAAAGATTAATTTTTTACTGTTAAAATTTTTTTTGTTATATTCTACAAAACAAATGTTACTTTCTAATGGGTACTTCCCAATTAATATATAAGATAAATTTTTTTTTGTTATATTCTACAAAACAAATGTTACTTTCTAATGGGTACTTCCCAATTAATATATAAGATGTTATATTCTACAAAACAAATGTTACTTTCTAATGGGTACTTCCCAATTAATATATAAGATTATATTAAATGAGCAAAGTCAATTAGGAAAACGTAAACCAAAAAATGATGAATTTTCAAATATATTCAATTTTCATCGCCAACTATATTGACTCCGGCGAACAAAATACACAATTATCTTGGATATCCGTTGTCCGTCACATAGTTTGTCACGTAGACAGCTTGCATGAGTGGTTCGGCAGACGAACTTTTTTCCCATAAATTAGTTTGGTCGGATTTTCAGCTGGGATTTACTCTGAATTAAAAAAAACTATATTTACTCCAAATAAAATCTTCGAACTCCCAGTATATTATAAGAAATTTAAAAAAAAAAAAAAAATCTAATAAGACACGTTATTGTGGAAAAATCTTCGAACTCCCAGTATATTATAAGAAATTTAAAAAAAAAAAAAAAATCTAATAAGACACGTTATTGTGGAAAATCTTGTTGATAGGGATCAATTTTTTAATGTCATGTGTTAAATAAAAGATATGCATGAGCAAGGATGGATCCAGAAACATTTTTTTGATGGGGACAAAAAATAAATTTTATTCTAAAAATGGGGGCAATGTATACAAAATTTTGCCTTTAATTATTTTAAAATATTTTGTATTTTCTTTTATGATGGGATAATATGCCCCCACCATAATGATTTTGTGCTTTATGAAGGGATCGGAACTTTTTTTCTTTGACATTTTTCCTGTGTGTAATCACATAATTTTTCCGCTGAATGATACTTTATTGGATATAAATCACATAATTTTTATGGGGATTTAAATTACAGAAAATAATGGCGGTAAAGTACAAGATTCCAGGATATGTTCACATATCTGAAGACTGCAAAAACTTATTATCTCGTATATTTATCGCCAACCCATTACATGTAAGTATATATATTAAAAGCCAAAATGTTAAATATATAAAGGTAAAGTACTGAACCATGAAACACATTTGGTTGGTACAGAGAAGTACGCTTAAAGAGATAAAGAGTCATGCATGGTTCCTAAAGAATTTACCAAGAGAGCTAAAAGAGTCAGCACAAGCAGTATATTACCAGAGGAATGTTAATGTTATAAACTTTTCTCCTCAAAGAGTAGATGAGATCATGAAGATTGTTGGTGAGGCTAGAACCATTCCAACCGTTTCCTGCCCTCTTGAGTCGCTTCAACGGAATGAAAAAAATGAGGAAGACGAAGAAGAAGAAATATATTTGGATGCTAATGACGATGAATGTTACGATGACTACATATAGACAATACAAATATGTTCATACATGTCAAATTATGAGAACTATGCAGCTGTAATTTTATATTTGAATTTCTTTTTCTTTTTCAATCTTGTTGTTGGTTTTATTTAGTGAACATAGTAATCAACTGAGTTTTACGGTTTGATATTGTGGGTTTGAAAGTGGCTAAATGGGCTAATTACATATATGCTGGCCTTTTGTATTTAAGAGATAAAAAGGTAAGTTGGGCCTTATAGCCCATTACAACATATATTAATTGGTGAAGCTTAAACAGAGATGAAGGGAGATCGGAACAAGATTCTGTTATGAGAATATGAGAGGACACGAAGAAAAGAAAACCATGGCGATCGTGAGCTGCACCTGTTTCAAGGCTGAAGCATATTTGTAGAGAAGAGCTTGATTGAAGCTTCTACTATGTGCAAGGTGAGAGTCTTGAATAGTGTTATAGGTGTGCAAGGCTTACGTGTGTTGGTATTGGTGTCGTTATCACCGATCTTGTATTGAACCTCTTTATCTATTGGATTGGGAGATTGGATCTCCCCCCAGATGTAGCGTTGTCATGACGTGAACTGGGTAAACAATATGCTTTTGCCAATTTTTAATTCCATGCATATCTTAGGTTCATCAAGTTTCATCAAGGTTTATCTAAACCTTTAATCTGGAAATAGGCTAACTTGATTATGTTGATAAGTTTGCTAAGTGAATCATAGATAGATCAAAAACTCAACAAGTGGTATCAGAGCATGAGTCACTTACCGAGGAAAGGAGAATCGGAAATTCTCAAGAGTCGGCAATGTCGGAATCGTGAGACCTAGGAGACGGTTAGTAATCTTCAATCTGCAAACAGAAAAGATGAAAATCAGAAGCATGATTTGAAAGATTTGAAGATCCACAGTTGTAAGGTTATTAAGAACACAAAGAAGGATCCAAGACTGATGCTTAAAGTTGTTTATTAAAAGGTGTGTTTCTTGATCTGGTTTTCTCATTCTATTGTTGAAAGGGTTAGTTCACTTTGGTGTCTTATATTCTGGCTTAAGTGAAATCAGAAGGTTTTGCAACATAGACTGCCGGTCTTTGAAGGAAGAGTTTGTAAGTTCACTATGCATTGTGACAACCATGTTCTAGTACGGGGTTAGTATGATTATGTGGTTTTGCCAATACGATAATTTTTTGGGATACAATCAGAAGTTCAGATGAAAGGCCAGTTGTTGCAAGTTTATTTCAAGATGTCTCTAGAGGCCTGTTTAATCAGAGAAATCTGGTGGGTCTGAGATCTTCAGAGGTTATCCGCAAGAGTTTAAGGAAAAGGTCTAAGAAAGGGACATTCTAAGGAGTTGGCATCAGGTCTCAAGGTTTGCATAAGGTTTCAGTGTGAGGATATCATCTAAGGCTTTGATGAGTTTTTATCTTCAGGATTTATGGGGTTAGTAGTTTTCAAGTCTGCTCAGGAGAACAATTTTTTCAGTTTTGGTTTGCTAGTCAAAGGCATAAGGCTGAATATTTGTTAGTAGCAGAAAGGTTTTGGGAATGTTTTGGGGCTAGGCATGGAAGAAAGCAGGCATGGAAAGTATTCTTAGACAGGAGGAGCTAAGTAGCAGGTTGCGTTTGTAAAAGCGGCGGTGTGCCTTGGTCTTTCAAGTTAGAGGAAGCTTAAAACTTAAGCAGTTGAAATGTGGTTTCTCAGTAGAACTCATTATTATGCAGGTGTTTTTTTTTGTGTTAAGAAGGTGGTTCACAGGGTTTTGCATCAAAGAGTTAATGTTGAGGAAAGCTTCTAAAGGAAAAGCAATTGCGGGTTTAAAGAAGAAGTTCAGCAGGAGAAAGCATGGTCAGAAAAAATAGTTTCTTTTGTTTGTGAGGAACAAGTAAGGTGTACTTGCCAAGTTCAGCAAAGAAAGGAAGAGGAGATGAGAAGAGGGAAAGTTCTAAGTGAACTAATGGCTAGAAAGACCAAGGATGATGTACAATGAAGAAAGCCGTCCATTCTGTGTGATCATGAGGTGATAGTAATGATTGAAGTCGCTCATGCTAAGTGTGCATGAGACGGTGAATGAGATTATTATGCTAGGTGAACATAATCGATCAAATACTTGGTGAAGTGAAAGAGGTTCACCCAAGCAACTATGACCGACGTAAAGACGGTTAGTATCTTATCCCACCTTTGGTTAGAGTATCTGTGGGGATGATTGGTTGTAGAATACCTCGAACCACTGCGGTGGGTTAAGCTATGGTCGGATCATTGGAAGGATGAACGACAGGGCCGGATCGGAAAATTTTGTGGCCTAAAGCGAAAATCCATTCTAAATTTTTTGGAGGCCTATTTTTTAAAAAAAACAAACATGATTTTAATATTTATTGTGTAATAATAACTTTTTGAAAAATAATAATAATAAACTATTTTTATGATTTTAATATTTATTGTGTAATAATAACTTTTTGAAAAATAATAATAATAAACTATTTTTAAGAGTTCTTAGAGTATTAAGTAAAAATGAGTACATTAATAATTAAAGAAAGTAAGGAAAAAAAATTGAAAAAATTGTTTGCCAAACGAGTTGAACTCACGTATTGGAAGATGTAAACTTGAAACATAACCACTGGACCAAAGCTTATTTGTTAAAATCTTTACCTTTTAAACATAATATGAGGCCTATATATCAGTGTAAAAAATGTGAAAAATTATGAGGCCTAAAGCTCTTGCTTTAGTGGCCTTAGGGCCAAACCGGGCCTGGTGAACGATCAAGCTAGGTTGGAGCTAAGTACTCGTTGTGTTTGTGTACACTAATTACCTGTGACTCGGGTTACTCTGCTTATAAACGGGTTAGTGTGTATATGTGTTATTGCACTGACGGATGAGGTTTATAAGTAGAATCCAGGAGGTAATGGAAACGTCAATGGTAAGGTAAAAAGAGGAGGACTAAGGGCACGATTCAATTGATGGCAAAGGGTGGTGAAGGTTGCTTGGTGGTTGGCTTTGTGTTTATGTTGAACCAGTGTTCATTTCATATGGTTGCTAATATTAATCGAAATTGTTAAGGCTTATGCTTAGCTTGATGTATTATTTCTGCTAATACTGCATGAAGTGGCTACCTATATTGAAGAGCAGGAGAATTGGTCCATCAGGTTGAAGATGGACGACGTAACCTCTAACGGGTCTAGTTAGGGTGTTATAATCTACTTAGACGTTAATAGATGTCTAAGACCAGTGTTCCAACCATATTTTGTGTCTAAGAGCTTAAATAGAGTATCAGATCAAAAACTCTAGACAAGATAGATGTAATTATGTATTCTTGCGGCCAGGCGGTGCTTAATAATATCAGGGACCAGTGCCCCAACCAGTTTTAGCACCTATAGGACTTATGCATGTTACATAAGCAATCCGAAAAAGTCATACTATAACAGAAAGAGTGAAGAAAAAAAAATCTTATCTGTTTAGAACTCATAGATTTGAGGGACCCTAAAATCTAACTAGGAGACTACTCGGACATCCTAAAATAAAAACAATGCATCTTTAATATAAAAGGAATGTTTACAATTACATAAAGGAAAGTTAGTAGAGTCCTTCAGACTAATGTCTCAGAGGAGCTATGAAAAGCTTCTTAAAAGACAAGAAACTATAGAAGAAAGGTGTGTGTTATGAGAGTGTCTAGGGGTCTCTATTTATAGAGTTTCATAGGAGGTTACAAAGCAGACTTTAGGTCAAAAAGCCATGAAATTGTCACCTTTTAGCCGCCAGAACTGGAATTGACCAATCCGTTGTGATTGGTCGATCCCGTCTTTTCTCGATGGTTCTTCGCACAAATGTGGATTGGTCGTTCCGCTGGTGATGGGATCAGACAATCGCGTGTCTTGGGCCTTTTTCTTTGGTTTTTTCGTGGGCTTGTCTTGTTCTTGATTATAGGACATTCACTTTGTTTGTGTTGAATCTTTGTGATATTCTGGAAGTCTTGAAATGTGTGTGAAAAACACTATTTTCTAGTCATGTTTACTTCTTCCTTGATTTTACAACATTTTCCTTGATTTAGAAATAACTCGATAGAAACTAAAAAAGCATAGTAATCTTCCTATTTATTATGCATAAAATAGATTATATATAAGAAATATGATAAAACAACAAATCATGTGGTTTGTTTTCACAAGGACAAATTGTTCTTGGTGACAAATTCAAGGTATTTGTTTATTTACTGTGCTGTCGAGTATAAATAAAGCTGACTTGAGCTAATATATGTTTTGGATTACTTAGAAAGGAATATATTATCTATTACAAAAGATAGCCGTTGATCCACCTTTGGAACATGATAGAGGTCTCGTTTGGTAGATACTCTGCCGTGTGTCCACCTCCCTACAATCAAAACCCTCATTCTAATTAATTGATGAAATTTCATTTGATAATGCAACACGAAGTAAGAAAAAAAGCTTTTTTGTTGAAACAAACAAGACTTGCTTTAATAGTAGCAAATGTCATCTTATTGGAATAAGTTCTCGTGTACCTATCAACAACAAAAAAAGACAAAAATGATTTTGTATGTGAGTTTGAGAAGGAAGTGATTACAATATGAGAAACCTAAAACACAATGGATTAGTATATATATATATATACCCAGCGATTTGATCATTAACCATCCAAGGCCTCCAGTCATGAATGATGGAGTAGTTTAGAGATCTAATCCATGCTTCAGTTGCTTGGAAAGGCATCGTAATGTCATGATCACCACTGTTCACCAAAAAAAAAAAATTTTTTCTAATGATCTCTTTGTCTGAGGTTTGATTTAACCAACCTTTGGTTTTATAGAAACTATAACTAAATAACACTCATTTCTAATTTGATTTGTTTAGCAACAATATGAATATATAAATGATATTGATATACAACTTAAAAATACAAAACTATAGTTCCAAAAAAAAAAAACCTAAAGTAAATTTCGGATTTTTGAGTTGAATTTAATTACCGCTTTTCACTATAATGATCTATTTCGGTGTTCTTTTTAGGGGTTTAAGATAGTAAAATCCATCAGTTTAGTAGGACCATATTTATATTTGCTTTAGATTGGTTATGAATATATATTGTTGACCCTTAGAATTAACAAGATTAGGTATTGAATAGTAATTAATGTTAGTATGATCATGATAATAGCTTAATGTTGAATCGTACCTATAGATAAGAGAGCGATAACCTCTAATGCTGTTAAAAGCATGATATGGTACACTGCTTATAATGTTATTATTGTATGGAATAGTCCAATTACATCGCTGCCATTGTCCTTTAGTCCCCTGTAATTATAGTCAGTGATTATAAATTAGGTTAATTATGTTATGTTAATGATCTAATTATACCAAACTTAGAGCATATATATATATATATATATATATATATATATATATATATATATAACAGAGAATATATATATATATATATATATATATATATATATATATATATATACCTTCTTAACATGAAGTGCTTCTCGAACTCCCTCGTCGTTAGCCCAACATTCAATGAGAAAATACACATAATACTGCCAATAATACCAACCATTTTATTTCTTCCAAATATCATTAAATTGTGTACACTCTTTTTTAAAAATAATAAACTTTCCACTTACGTAGCAATCAGGAGATGTTTTTCCCGCCCCTTTCTTATCGCAATCTGGTAATAATATGTGTTGTGTATTTATTTTGTCAGTGCACTGTAATTTAAACCAAAAAAAAACATTAAAATGTGAATTAGTTATGATATTTTATTACCAATTAAGAGGAAAAATAATATGTTTATTGACCGGAATGTAGAAATTTGTATACCTTGTGGTATTCTTCAACAAGTTTCAAACATTTAGAGTTAATTGGATTCACATTTACATAATTTCCTTTGCAGATTGTCTTCATTGACTGTATGATTAGGGGATAAACTCGATCAGGGGCAAATCCGACTCCTCAAATGAATTACAAAATTCTTAATTTAGTGCAAAAAAAAATAACAAAAGAGCATAACCTTGTAGAGTTCATCAGAGATTAATGACATTCCATGAGCAAATGGGATACGATAGTTTTTTTCATGTTCAGCATATGTTATTGGGTTTCCCAGCACGTAACCCTATTTTTATTACCCAAAAAAATGTTATAACTAGGGATTTTTAGTGTTCGAACAAATATACAAAATATTTGAAGTAAATAAAATATCAATGACCTGTAGATTTATAGGAGGTTTGCAACATATATAATTTCCTGCAACCCATAGTCATTATATTGTTAAAATTTGATGTTAAATATACTCAAAAGAGTAGTAGTATATGAGAATCAATTTTGATTTGATGAAACAAAGCATACCTTTTGAGATTTCTTGAACGAGGGCCGGCACAATCATACCGGAATAAGAATCTCCGGTGACGTAAAAAGGGTTGGATAAATACTCTGGATGCTGGCTTAGCCACTACACCATAAATTAAAGGGTCAATCATGAGAGATAGCCGTTTTCCTTGAAAACCTTCTTAAAAAATAGTATGTAGGTTTCGAATTGGTGATAAGACTATTTTACCCTCGTCCACGAGTCTGGTCCAACGAGATTACTCTTGGTAATTATTCTGTTTACCATGTGTTTTATCTTGCTTTTGGGTCAACGATTATTCTGATAATCAGGAGTTTTTTTTGTAATTTCATCTCACACAAAAACCAAGAAAACACTGAAATACATGCTATTTCTTAGAAGGTTTTCAAAAACTGGTGGTATTCATAATTCTAAATTAAATAAAGCACATACAAACAACTCTAGCTAGAATTTTTTTTTTTTTTTTTTTTTTTTTTTTTTTTTTTTTTTTGTGTTGCTTTAAAGAGACACCTAGTTTTTGTTATACTACCTTTTGAAGAAACTCATGGATCCTCTTAACTTCAATTGTGTCGCTAGTTTCTCCAGCTGAATTTCTTGAGTAGGAGAAGCCAGATCCAACAGGTTGATCCAAATATATTATGTTTGCCGTCTGAGAAAATGATCCAATTTTTTTCAAAGATCAAGAATAGATTTATTATGATTTTGTGATCCAATATGAACATATATATATACGTTGTGTTTACTTTTGTCCATGAATATGCAGTAGAGACCAAAGAAGGTGTACTTCCTTTGTAAACCTCAGACTTCAAAGCCAGTGGTCCTAATTATTTATGGTCCCAAGCTTATAAACAACTCATTGAAAATAATTAATGCTTAGCTAAAAGAATTAAAAAAAAAAAAAACAGTACCATTCTCAAAAAGAAGGCCACCGAGAGAAGAACATCCAGGTCCTCCATCTAACCATAGAAGAAGAGGATCTTCTTTTGGGTTCTTCTCAGATTTGATGAAGTAGTAGAAATATTGCACTTCCTCTTCCTCTCCGATACCAATATACCTTCATTCACAAGAATTCAATACTTACTAACTCCAAAAATCACAACACATCATTGCATTCGTAACATTTTACATACCCGGTTTCGAGTTCGAAAGGAAGGGGGCCTTCAAATCCAGGAAGAAACTTGACTATAGCGCCAGAATTAACATGATGGCTTAAGACAAGTAGAACCAGAAACTTTAGTGTCAAACTCATTCTTTATCACTTTCTACGTATGTTGTCCTCCAGAAAAATGTTCTTTTTATAGTTAGATATTGTAAAAAGAAAAAAAAAAAAAAAAAAAAAAAAAAAAAAAAAAAATTTTTAAAAAAAAAAAAATTTTTTTTTTTTTTTTTTTTTTTTTTTTTTTTTTTTTTTCTTTTCTTTTAATCAACTAGAATATTATTAACCAATTTTACCCACAAAAAAATAAAATAAAAATAAGCTAACATCTTTAAATATTTCTTTTTTATATGAATATTAAATTTTACTCATATAAAAAATGTTTCCACATGTCAAAATCATAGACCTCGTTAAAACTTCAAGTATCTCCAAGATAGGAGAAACCTTACTCAAAAAAAATAGTATAGGTCGACTAAATCAACCCAACCCAACCCAACAAAAGAGAAACCCTAATCTAAAAACACAATCAAATAAAGAAGAAAAACAAAGACAAACAACTAACACTATCATAAATCACCTAGACAGCCATAACTGGAATCCTCCGAAGTACATGGTCTGACCCTCCTCCCTAAGAGAAGACAATCAATTACAAACACGTGGATCCACCAATTTCACCAATTGTGTCGCTTACCTAGGCTGATATCCATGCCACCTATATTTTCGCTCAGTCTATAACATGTATATTTTGGTTTGAAAAAAAATAAGCTGTTAGAAATTTTTTTTTAGCTTTGATCTTTCGGCGAGAATCAACTATCAAATATCAAAAAAAAAATCTGTTGAAAATGATCAACTTAGAAGATTTTCCGTAAGATTTTTCCAAACAGTCATGCAAAATTACATTAGCAGATGAGATGATGAGCCGATTCATTCCCAATATGACAAAGACTGTAAGGTGTGTGAATAGAATGTAATATATTCCAATAAGATGTACAAGAATATATACAAGTTGAGTAGCTTGGATATCAAGCCATAATCTTAAGAAAAGGAAACTATATATTTACATATATCTTTCCATATATCTCTAATACGCCCCCTCAAGATGGAGGTGGTTGAACAACTCCAATCTTGGATATGATGGATTGAAAGCGCGGCTTTGGTAGAGCTTTGGTCAATGCGTCAGCTAACTGATCCTTGGTGGAGACATGCGACACTCTAAGCTGCTTGGTTTCAACCTGTTGACGGATAAAATGATAATCCAGAGCCAGATGTTTCATCCGGGAATGGAATACCGGATTAGCAGCAAGTTGAGTAGCTTGGATATCAAGCCATAATCTTAAGAAAAGGAAACTATATATTTACATATATCTCTAATACCCGCTAGCTTCGAAAGGAGGGTTGGGTCCGCTTGGGAACATCTGCATTGCAACCTCAGGTGGTGCTGGTATAAATGGTCCTAGTGGCCTGCCCACACCATTATGATCGTTTATTAAATATAGTACCGTAACAACTATTTATTGTACTCCAAAGAACAAGAGATCATGGGAGTAGTCTTTACTAAACCTACCCAGCACCGGGAACAGGCATCAGCATTGATGGTGCGTTTATATCTGATAAGAAGGGAGGAACATGAGCGCCTCCTTGTCCACCAATTGCATCAACCCCACTTTCCCTAGGATTTGCAGCATCAGGACCATCACCATAACCTATCTGTTGATCCTCCGACCTATCATTTCTGTTGTTTCCGTTGGGATGTCCATGGCGCTCTCTGCGTCCACCTCGATCATCCCTCAGCCTATTCTCCATGCCTGGTTTGCGTCTCATAGGTCTATTTCTCTGTCAAAAGTATATTTCACCCGCATAAGTAAATCACAAATACAAAGTTAACAAGTGAAACCTCAAAGATACAGTCATATAGACTAGTCAAGATTCCATTAAATGACAGAGATCAAGTACCGGGCCAGATTGCTGTACGGCTGGTTGTCCTCCTGGAGCATTAGGATCACTGCAAATAGCACATTATTATTGTACCGGGCCAGATTGCTGTACGGCTGGTTGTCCTCCTGGAGCATTAGGATCACTGCAAATAGCACATTATTATTATTATTATTATTATTATTATTATTATTATTATTATTATTATTATTATTATTTTTAATTACAGCTCTTCAGAATGACAGAAAAGGAATCCAAGAGAAAATAGTACATACTTCATATAGTTCTGAAAGTACAGGTCTTCCCGAACTTTGGTAGTCAACTCCATGACAAGCTCGGCATGTTTCAGCTTGAGATGCTTGTATACATATTCAGCAGCATGAAACAGCTTTGTGCAGCCTTTGGCTCCACAACCATATTTCCAACCATACTTCTCATCCCTAATCTTCCGGACATTTGGATCTAAAACTTCAGTAGCAGCAGCATCTAACTTCTCTTTGGCAGCCATCACTTCCAGGGGATCTTGACCTTTCAACCTCTCTTGCCAATGAGAGTCGAACTTATTTTCATGCTCATCTCCTTTTGCATCGGAATCTTTTCCTTCAGCTCTGACATGCCGCAGACCCTTGGCTTCATTTGTTTCAAGCTTCCCATAATAGTCCACACCATGAACACGCCAGAGATAAGTAACCAGCGTGTCAAGCAATTCTACACCCTCAAGGCCTTTCACAGATGTCAACCCCCTTATGATTACAACTGGACCATTTGAACCACCGGGTAGTTTTTCTCTACCCGATTTTTCATTTTCCAAACCTGATAAAACGTGTTCCTCAATTTTTTTCTCAGAGTCTAACTTACGCACAAGGGCTTGTGCTTGTTCAATGTCAGTTACACTTGTGCTTGTTCAATGTCAGTTACAATTCTCTTTGGATCAGATGTGAAACTGGGTGCTTTTGGTGCTGCTGAAAGAAGTTCAGTCTCTTTAGCTCCCACCCTGCCATGTCTTTTTCTTTTACCACCACCAGCTGCTTCGTCCTCAGAATTTGGCTCACTGGTCTGGCCAGATTTATTTAAAGCTGTCACTGAAGGAGCACTGGAAAAGATCAAAGTGAAACTGTGAGCTTTCAAGATTAAGAAATAATGATCAATGATCATTGATCATAATAAAAATGTGGTGTAAACGATAAGGAGATGATCTTACAGATCTATTGCACCACTCTGTAAATCAAGTAAGAAAATCCTTTGCCACCTTCCGTGCAAGCTCATTCCTCCTGAAAATTTTAAACCAATAAGAAAAAGTCAAGACAATTTTGTTTTTTTCCGTGCAAGCTCATTCCTCCTGAAAATTTTAAACCAATAAGAAAAAGTCAAGACAATTTTGTTTTTTTTTTGTCGAAAGACAATTTTGTTTATGGGACAAAAAAAACTACACTACAAGCAATCAGTGTATAGTATTTAATATTACACCAATCTGGCACTCACACTAAATATCAAAATGCTGCAAATGGCTCTTAAACTTACCTTTCTATGACAGAGAGTAGGTTTGTTGGATGATACTTATCTTTCAACCTGGACGCATGATGTAGATATGCATTTTAATAGGCTAGCTTGCAGAATTTCCAAAAAAAAATAAATATTAAAGATGGAAAAAGATTGTGGATCTCACCATTCTTCATCTTTGTGAGTGTTAAAGTAGGCACGTTTCTGTGTTGTGATATACTCTGACTTATATTCTTGATATCTGCATCAGGAAAATATTCATTACCATTGTGCAAATTTACGAGACAACTGATTAAGCACCAACTACCAAGACTATGTTGCACATGTAACCATACCTTCGTTCAGCTTCAGATGGCAATATATCATCTTCCAAATCCTGGATAAATTGTTTGTATTCTTCCAAATCCTGGATAAATTGTTTGTATGACATCAATCCATCCCTGAATAAAGGAAATACAACGGTATTTAAGTTTAAATGAAACCCCATAGGAGTCTACAAACGACACTAACTGTGTGCTACTATCTCAAACAGTAAACTAAATCAAAATTTTACACTTGGACCAAGATTTGAAGTTGTCTCGTACTCAACAGCAATAATGGAATAGAGACAATAGACTCAATTTCACTCTTAACTTTCCAGAGATGTAAGGAAGAAAACATATATGCCTCATAGAAGATAGAACAAAGAACAAGGGATATATCTGCACTGAGAACCTTTAACCAGTTCATAACTCAGTTATCTTACTAAAAATAAAAATCCAAAACCAAAGATAAACACACCATATGAACAAATATAAAGGAATCTTAACCTTTGACTATTTCTACGGTTGGAAGCATCAGCATAACCCCCACGACCTCCGTCCCAGTCTGCTAAGAGAGATACACAAAAACAAAACGGTGGATATTTATAGATCTCTTCTACATAGAAATAGAATACTTGTTCACTAAAAGAATTATGAATTATCGGCTTAATTGATACGAAACCACTGCTTATAGAGAGAAAAATAACAAGCTTGAACTAAGTCAGATGTTCATATAAAATCCCAAGGACAGTCATCTTAAACCCGTCTCACGAGACGAAAACCTGTTTATACTGATTCTCCGAAAGTTGAACACTTTTGAGCAATAGATGTCTCACCCTGATATCGACCCATAAAGCGGCCATGAGGCCTTTCATCACCATAACCAGGCCTCCCACCCATTCCACGACCATATCCACCACCATAGTCATATCCAAATCTACCTCATTCAAAAAGAAGAGTTAGGAAGAGCCAAAGGTGATGAGATATAACAGACACTGAAACAACTAGCTAATCAAATGTTTTGGATTTTGATTCTCAGG
>CM071716.1:16241606-16258547 GCA_036630335.1 Physaria fendleri | reverse complement strand
GTGCTTAATTGTATGATCAAAATTTCTTATTTTTAATAAGATATTTACCATTTACCAAAAAAAAAAATATATTTGAACAATATATCATCATCATGTTGTATTCCATTAGACTACAAATAATTTTAAGTTATTGATAAACAAACTAATATATAAACTTAAAAGAATCAATTATGAGAGATACCACTTCTCTCTTCAAATTTTATGAAAAATATCATTGTTGACTCGGGTGTATCTGACATACACCACTTTTTGTCGTTTACTGAGACGAAATTACCAAAAAAAAATCCTAAAATCGTTGACCGAATACGATTTACCAAAAACATACCGGTAAACATGGTAGACAGAGCATTTACCAGGGAGGTAATCGTTGACCCAAAGGACAAAATGGTCTTTACATACGGTCAACGGTCTTGAAAACCACAAAGTGGTATTTCTCAGAAACACTAAAAAAATGGTATTTCTGAAAATAGACCCAACTTAATATTTAGGACTCGAACTACGTAGAAAAAATCAAGAGGCCTAAACGATCGTTTGTGTGGTTTGACCATGGATCGGTCATGTTCAGCGATTAGATCATGGTTAAGAACCCGCGTACCTGTACATTAAGTAACAGGTTTATAAAATAGAACGAGTTAACAGAAAATAATTACAGTACAGTAAAATAACTTGATATTATACACTGTTTAGAAAAACGAATATTATAAAATTGTTAGTTTCCTGACGAAAAAAAATAATATTGTTAGTTATAACAAAAATATAAAACTTGATAATATGGTATACAAATATTTATGAGGTGTCTCGTCTCGTGTGTCGCGAGCCACGACGAGTTCGTTCGTTAAACGCAAAATCTTCCCTACCATTCCCAAAATCATGTTATGCATATATAAATACATTAGATGTCTGTATACGTATCTTGTCTATACACTACATAAATATAAATACAGTAGATTGTGAATGATGTGTCCATAAAACTGACGTGGCGATAACTTAAGATATAGTTTCTTTGTATCTTTATAGACTAAAAAGAAAGGATTGTCAATATTATAAGCATAATACAACTTATATATAAATAGAAAAATTCAAGCTTCCTTGCCCTGGTGGTACCTCCTATAGTTAGTGCTATAAGTTGGAGGTAATAGGTTCGAAGGATGTCTGGAGAGAGAACCATATTACATGTTCTGGACCCCGACCCGGATTAATCTGGTTGGCAAAACCATCCAGAATACCGGTTAATTAAAAAAAATATATATAAATCGAAAAATCATAAGGATGATCGAACCAACCGAACGTTATTTTTATATTATATATGTTATATTCCTAATTACATTTATTTATTTTACCCTCCATTTTGCATGGGGATTTATTGAGTCATTGATGACTCTAATCATAATTATATTTTAATCAAACGGGATAAAAAAATCCCACTTAGACTTATATTTTAATTGAGGCTATATAATTAGTTTTTAGTTACCTTTTTTTGCTAACGACTTATTTTATATGGTGGGGTAGCTGAAATATTAAATACAAACTTATATTAGATTATATACTATATCTGTTGTTTAGTTCATACTAATTAGCTACTATTAATTCAAATTTGAGAGCGTGATCAGCGTGGGAATTAATATAATTAGATAGGAAAGCCTTAGACAATTGTTGTTAGAACAAAAGATCGTCTTAAAGTCCAAAAGAGACTATCGCTTAAACCGAAGTTGTCGAAGAAACGTGTATATATTATAATTTATATGGATTTTTTAAACATATTTATATAAGTGGTTACAAGAAAAAGAATACATAAGTGAACATAAATAAAAGTTTATACCTAACTTTGACGGTTTAAGATAATCACTAACCCGTTACCCGTTTGACAATAACTAACTATTACAAAAAAAATAATGTAGTGGCATTGCTCTAATTAAGATTTGAATTAAGATTCGTTTCCTGAGCATTACTTTTATTATGCTATTTTGTTTGGTCTTATAAAAAATCACATGGAGCGTATGTAGACTATTTTTTTTTGATTTTTATTGTTCATAATTTTTAAAAAATAAGATTTAGAAATTATAAAGAAAAAAAAAAGACAAATAATGAAAAGGAAAAAATGCCACGTGGTATATGAGAGAACTGGGTAATGAGGAAAAGACGCGGGTTATCTCTAAAACGTGTCCTCTTCACTAAGGAAGTACCGAACTAATTTGATTTCACTTCTCTTAAGAGCATCTCCATCCTTTAGTTTCTCAAAATGTGATTCTAAAGTAAACAAAACTAATATTTTAATCAAATTAACTATTTAATTTAATCAAAAATTTTATTAAAATTGTTCAACCACTAATAATTGGACACATGGAAAAATAGTCTCTTAACCAAGTTCTAAAAACTTTCAAAATAAGAATCAGTTCTCAATTCTCTCTCCTTCTTTTTTATTTTTAATTATTAAATTTGATTTAGAAACTTACTTAAAAACTTCCAATGGAGGTGCTCTTAGCTTTAAAAAAAAAAATGGGACGACACAATGGTCCAATAGCAGAATAGTGAGACAATATCGACCCAAATGTCTTTTTACTTATCTTTTTAAATGGTCCAATAGCAGAATAGTGAGACAATATCGACCCAAATGTCTTTTTACTTATCTTTTTACGTGTTACATTTTCAATAAAATTGTCCAAAAAAACACATATAATGCAATAGTTTTGTTGGTACACGAGGCCATATCATATGAGTTTAAACAAAGTTCGTTTGATGATGGGATTCTTTCTAATGATTTTTTGTATTAAACAATTAGACGGAGTTTCTGGAAAAAACCAATACGTGAAGTGTGTTTCTTTGTTTAATAATACGTTACGTTTTGTTACATATAATACTCACAAATTCAAGACTCTTCCAAATTGTAGTCTAATCTCATTATATATTACTCGATTAAACAAGTAGATCCGTATATTCGATGTCAATGGTCTATGATTATTAATATAAACCGTACGAATAAATTGTGATTTGACTGTTTATATATCATAAATTTAAATTGTGACATATATAACATATTTTGAGACCAAATTAGCAAAGATGATTACTTAAAAATATCGGTAATTGTTCGTTACCAACAACTATTTGGGTTATTGTAAGAATCTCTGTTGACCAAAAAAAGAAAAAGGAATGGTCGAACATCTCTGTAATTTTCATGAACAAAAAAATCCAAAGTGAAAAAGACATTATCACTTCAGCCAATTCAAAGTTAAAATCTTAAAGAGCAAGTTAAAGTGATGTTACGCACCGACTTTTAATAACTTTTTGTGCGTAGAGTGTAGTGTTCAATTAACGATTTTATTCACTTATCTAAGTTAACATCAAAAACATATGATCTATGTTACCACTTACCAGATTAGAGATATTAACTACCTGTATCTTCAATCTACCAAAGCTTTAGAAGCTTTTGTTACCAAACTTAGAAACAGAGAGAAGCTACAAACAGACAAATGGAGTAAAAGGTTGAAGTGATGATGCATTTGTCTAACTTATGTGTGAAAAAGGTCTAAACTTTGAACCAAAACATTGTTAGTTAGTCTTTGTTTTTTCTTCCCAAAGTACCCTTTTTCCCCTTAATACCTCCACTCACTCTGTTCCGTCACTGATTCAATACGTGGCTTCACTAATGGAACCCACCATTTCTCCTTACCCACCTCCTTGTTTATATAATCCCTTACCACTTCACGCTTTCAAACCATCTCTCTTCTCTTCTTCACTTTAAACAATCACATAAAAACAGAGCCTTTACAACAAAAACAGAGCTTTTACAACAAAAACAGAGTCAAGTACCATACTTGAAATTATGAGTTCTTTCACGGCGACAACTGCGGTTTCTAAGAGATGGGTTGGTGGAGATCATACTAAACCGCCATTATCGTCTTTTAAAAGCTCCGATTTGAGTTATTCTTCCTCTTTACCTATGAACAGAGGTGCCACAAGAAAGCTCAATGTTTCATCTGCGCTTCAAACTTCTCCAACTCTTCATTTCCCGAAGCAATCCTCAAACTCTCCCAAAGCTAAAGAGATGAATTTGTTGCAGAGAGCGGCGGCTGTAGCGTTGGATGCGGCGGAGGGTTTGCTCATGAGACACGAGATGTTACATCCCCTTCCGAAAACCGCGGATCCTACTGTTCAAATCGCCGGAAATTTCGCTCCGGTGAATGAAAATCCAGTCAAACATAATCTTCCGGTGGTAGGTAAAATACCCAATTCGATAAAAGGAGTTTATGTTCGCAACGGAGCTAATCCACTTCACGAGCCGATGTCTGGTCATCACTTCTTCGACGGAGATGGTATGGTTCACGCCGTGAAGTTTGAAGATGGTTCAGCTAGCTATGCCTGTAGGTTCACTCAAACACATCGATTTGTTCAGGAGCGTGAATTGGGTCGAGCTGTTTTTCCTAAAGCCATCGGTGAGCTTCACGGCCACACAGGTATTGCTCGACTTATGCTATTTTACGCCAGAGCTGCTGCTGGGTTAGTCGACCCAGCTCATGGAACTGGCGTAGCCAACGCTGGTTTGGTTTATTTCAACGGTCGGTTGTTAGCGATGTCAGAGGATGATTTGCCTTATCAAGTTCGGATCACACCAAGTGGAGATTTAAAAACCGTTGGTAGGTTTGATTTTGATGGACAATTAGAGTCTACAATGATTGCCCACCCAAAAGTTGACCCGGAATCTGGTGAGCTCTTTGCATTGAGCTACGATGTTGTTTCGAAACCGTACCTAAAGTACTTCCGATTTTCACAAGACGGTACTAAATCCCCAGACGTGGAGATACAACTTGATCAGCCCACAATGATGCACGATTTCGCGATTACAAAGAATTTTGTGGTGATACCAGACCAACAAGTCGTATTCAAACTACCTGAGATGATCCGTGGTGGATCTCCGGTTGTTTACGACAAGAACAAAGTCTCGAGATTCGGCATTTTAGACAAATACGCCGAAGATTCTTCCAACATTAAGTGGATTGATGTACCAGATTGTTTCTGTTTCCATCTTTGGAACTCTTGGGAAGAGCCAGAAACAGATGAAGTCGTTGTGATCGGTTCGTGTATGACTCCACCAGACTCAATTTTCAACGAATCGGACGAGAATCTCAAGAGTGTACTATCTGAAATCCGTCTCAATCTCAAAACCGGTGAATCCACTCGTCGACCAATCATCTCTAATGAAGATCAACAAGTCAACCTTGAAGCAGGGATGGTCAACAGAAACATGCTCGGTCGTAAAACCAAATTCGCTTACTTGGCTTTAGCCGAGCCGTGGCCTAAAGTCTCAGGATTTGCTAAAGTTGATCTCACTACAGGAGAAGTTAAGAAACATCTTTACGGTAACAACCGTTATGGTGGAGAGCCTCTATTTCTCCCTGTAGAAGGTGGAGAAGAAGATGAAGGTCACATTCTTTGTTTTGTTCACGACGAGACCACATGGAAATCAGAATTACAAATCGTCAATGCTATTAGCTTGAAAGTTGAAGCAACGATTAAACTTCCTTCGAGAGTTCCCTACGGGTTTCATGGTACATTCATCGGTGCCGAAGACTTAGCTAAGCAGAAGTAAGTTCTTATGTGTGTATATACATACCAATACATATACGTGATGGAGGAGTTTGTAGAAGACAAAGAGAGAGCGGATTTACCAGAGGGATGCTCTACATATACGTCCCCGGAATAGCTCCTCTTACTTTTTTATTTTGTTCTGTTTTTCTTTGGTGTTGGGGTGAGGTTTGCTAGTTTCCTTTTTTTTGGGATAAAACTAGGAATCTGAAAGATTTTGAGGAACCAGTTTGTAGCTTTTGGGTTGTAGGGTAGCCTTGCCGTTCGAGCTCAGCTGGTTTCTGTTATTCTTTCACTTATTGTTCATGTAATAAATTAGTATTTAACTATTAATATTAATATATAAATATATTTGTGTTGTTGACCAAAAAAAAAAAATATATATATTTGTGCATGTATATAATTTTTGCATGAATTAAGGCCTTTCAACAACCTCAAAAAAAAAAAATATATATATTTGTGCATGTATATAATTTTTGCATGAATTAAGGCCTTTCAACAACCTTTCTGTCTGTGATTTTTAATTTAATTTTTATATTTTTATACATCGAAACATTTTCTCGTTTGTGCCATTGTTATTGGTAAAAATCTATTTTTCAATGATTAATACTATTTAAAAAAGTGAACCAATGAGTGTAAGACAAAGAAGAATCAAGTAAATTTTGGACTTTACAACAAAAATTAGTAACCAAGTCAATTTTAGTTAGTCAATTTTTTGGAAGAGAATCATAAAAGTCAATTTCAGTTAATTTCGTAAGAAACCAATCAGTGAAGTTAACACATGTCATAAAAAGTAAGTAAGTTAGTGAAATGAAAAGATTAGCCAATCGTTGTCATAAACGAAAATTAAAGAACATTTTTGTTAATTTGGTAAGGAGAACCGTCTACATTGGATATATGTGAGTGGTGGGTGGTAACATGTAGTGGAGAGACCAATCAAAAAATAGTGGAATTGTGACGAAATTAACTGCATTATTTCTCTTATATAATAAGTAATCACGCATTTGTTACTTTGAAAAAAATATTTCAATTTTATAAAAAATGTAACACTTAATCTGATAGGATGATCTTTATCGTTGGATGATTATAATTAAATACATAAGCATCGAATCAAAGTCAACTGTCCGAAAGCGTGCTTCGGTGTATTGAGATTAAGACATTTCTAAAGTAATTGGTTTTGGCATGATTTACATATATCAACTTTAGTTATGATTTATGAAAGTGTTACATCAAAAAGGTTCAAATAGGGAAGAACTCAAGAACATCTAAGCATAACACTCATATATACAGAATAACCTCCGAATTATTATGTTTACATCGAATAGTAATCTAAAATTTATGTGGTTATGTGCAAACCATGAATTAGTTTGTATACTTGTTTGGACATATATGTGTATATAATATATGATTAGGATAAGATGAAATTAGTTTATTGGATAATGGTGAGCAAAGAAGCATAAATTGAGCATTGGATTAGTTAATGCTCTGAGGATCAAAAGCACATTGGTTCACTTTCACATTTAACGAAAATATCTAGGACAACAAAAAAGTGTTAAAACAGAGGTCATACATGATTTTTTTTTTTTTTTTTAAATGTCAAAAAGAAATATTAAATTTGGCCGACTAGGAGATATCTTCATATGGTGGTTTTTTCAAAAAAATTTTTTGTTAGTTTGTTCACTCTCTTCCAAATATTGTAGAAACGCACTAATGGTATTCTTGTTGGAATATAATTAAATGTACGTATATCAGTTTTTTTAAGAGGCACAAGTAAAAATAATATTAATGTGATCGGATTAAAAAATGGTAATATGATTTTTTCTTTTCTTTGAAAAAAAAAAAGAAAAGATTTTTTTTTTTTTTGTTAAAAATACAGTATCTTTAAACAAGAGAATTCTTTAAATTAAAGCTTTAATTAATTATGACTAAAAGGTATATTTAATTTGCTGTCTAGACGAAAGAATATACATATAATTTTTTCATGACAAAAAAAATACATATAATTTTTTCATGACAAAAAAAATACATATAATGTTATTCGTCAAGCCCATTAACTAGCCAAAGTCTCACTAGGTTTTTCAGCTGGGCCTGGTGTGAAGACCAAACCTGGTGTCTTGGTTCGTTTATCTTCTGCACAAGCAAGGAAAAGCTTTTAGCGATCCAACAGTTCGTTTATCTTCTGCACAAGCAAGGAAAAGCTTTTAGCGATCCAACATATAATTTTTTCATGACAAAAAAAATACATATAATTTTTTTTTTCGTTCTATAACTAAATTATGGAATAAGTTTGAAACTAAATTACATAATATAGACATAAATTGCACACACCAAAATAATTTCAACTAAACTAGGATTATGATGTAGTGGTTAATAACTATCTCAAACTATTTGTAAGACATGTTAAGACAACTTCACATATACGATCTCATTGGTTGGGGCTGTAACTTTAAAATCTTTGACTTTGAATGTAAAGAACTGTTGCCGTAGATTTTTGGGCTGTACCTTTATAATTGTGACTGTTGAATTTTGGCTATATAATTTGGGCTGTAAATTTGTTGGAATTGTACGTTTATCGGTTGGAGCTTTAAAATTAAATGAAATTATTTTCTGATAAATATGATTATGATTTCCATTAAAAAAATCTAAGAACTAATGAAAATATTTCATAAATATTTTTCGTAAAATAATTGCTATTCTTTCCATAAATAAAATTCTGTAAAATGTTTTTAAAACCAAAACAATTTTTCCAAATCCCAAAATTTATAGCTTTGGGATTTTATTCCATAAAAGTAAAAAAAACTATCAAATGGTTTTACGTTTTTTAAAAGTAGTTTTGGCTTTGACTTTAAAAAATATTTATAAAGATTGATTGCTTTAAACTCCAAAATTTACAAAATTTGATTGTTTTAGGTTTCGGATTTAAGGTGGAAAAGTGGCTTTAGAAAAATCCAAACCTACAAACAATCACGCCCATAGTGTTTAAAGCGATCCAAATCTACGTGGATATTAAATGACAAAATATCTAACTTTTCAACATATTTCGATCACAATATACGAAATATTTTTTTGGTAATCATGTCTTGATGAGAATTTACCATAAGAACATAATATCGTAATAATTTGAAAAATGGTAAGCCGATAAATAACGGTTGTGAACTTTCATTAGGATGCAAAAGTTTAACTGGAGACGACGACTAACTATTTATCATAATTAATACTTAGACAATTACTCCAGTTAACTTAGGCAATTAATTAGGACGGTCCACGTGTAAGTATTTTATGTTATAAAACTAAAATAATTAGGTAGGTGTGAGGGAATATACAGGAACAAGCAATAAGATAATCACTATTTACCCAATTTAGAAGGTGACTTTTCTTGAAACTAGTCCAATGCCTAACTACTTTCCTTTAGTGGAAGGTTGGCACTTCTGTTTTTTATTGATATATTAGCAGTTACTGCTTACTCTTACCCAATACAGACCGCAAAGTCCGGCATTGTGATTCGGAGAACTATTTGTCCAAATGTGATATTTTGTTTCTTTATTATATTGATATTTTATATTTAAAAGATTCTTAGCCAACAAGAAAATATGCAGTTAGGATTTGTAAGGTTCACATGTAGCGGCTATGTGCTTTGACACACCATTATTTCTAGAATTGTGGAACATGTGTTCCAATCATAATGTACTTATGGTCCAATCTAATGCAAAAGGAAATAAATAAATATTTTAAAATAATTTAGTTGCAAATTAATGGATGTGGGAACATTATTTATTAATGTCAAAACTAAACCATTAATATTTTATATACTAATTGTCAATTAAGTGGGAGTATTATAGGTATTAATTATCAATAATCATATCTAACTTGGAATAATTTCACGTAAGTCGATAGCTAATTGACATACTTAGCAAGTGGAACTGATCTCTTTCTTTTGTTTCATGCATAATTGCCGGTTCAGCCTTGTTAACTAGCCATTGAGTTGTTTTGCGGCGCTTTATTTGGCTCCTCGTTGAACAGAAGAGACCACAACATTAAATAGTGTTAGTAGTTTATTGTTGTTCTCTAGATTTTTAAAATGTATATTTCTCTTAACTAGATTCTTAGGCAGGTTCTATACAATTTTTATATATATAAAAAGAACAAGACGGTTTTGCTTGTGCTGCATACCCTTGATAATTAGATATAATGAAAACATTTGTAATCGATAGACAAAAAAATATATTTGTAATGAAGGTATGATAATTATGCAAACAAGTGCAAATAGAAAAAGATAATTATGGATTGACAAAAAATAAAATGAAGACGAAATACCGAAAGTAATTAGAAGATTATTTAATTGCAAAATCAAAAAAAAAAAATGTGATTATTCTATTGCATGAGACATTTAATACACAGTAAAACCTTTACAAATTAAGAAAAGTAATAATGTCGGCACTAAAATATTTATTAATTTTATGAATTATTAATATATAGAGAGATCTGTGTAATTTTAAATTCACATATTTTATTTTAGGATAAGTGGATCTAATTCATATTTTTGGAACAAGTTACACGTAATGCAACAACTATTTTTTTTTTTTTTTTTTTTTTTTTTTTTTTTTTTTTTTTTTTTGGTAAGTATCTTACATATATTATTAAGTTTACATAATTATTAATATATAATACTGATGGGAATATTTCTATTATGAGACCATATAATTGCCTATATATTTTTCACAATTTTTTAATACCAAATTGTATTAATTATTACATTATCTCAATTCAAAACCAGAAATCTTATTAATTTATAATGGCTATAATTATATACTAGGTGATTTCCCGCACTATGTGCGGCTTTAATTATTATAAATATATTGTTTTTGAATTATATATTATTTTAAATAAGTAAAATTTATCTTAACTTAACAAAATAAGGAAAAAATCAATTAATTTTTCAATTTTCGTAATTAAAAAATATTTAATTTAAAAAATATTTTTCTAAAACTTAAAATTATTGATTGTTGTAATTAGTTTAAAATTAATAAAATAATATTTGTAATGATATATTTGATATTTATCCTAATAATTAAATCATAATGACATACTTGTAAATAAGATCTGTGAGGATGATTCTGGTGATTACACCTCAGCGTTTTTGCTTTCCAAATAATATATGATATATATGGGTTTAAAATACAAATTTATTATAGGTGAGGAAGGCCATGTGGCGAATGGCAGCAAATGTTAGTTATGATCAGCCATCAAAAAACAAAACGACCAAAATGATACCTAAAATATATTGAAATGCCCTTAGATACAAATATGTTATTTTGAGGGGACCGTTTATATGAATTTAAATAATGGAATTTTTTTTTAAAAAACATAGAATGCAAAAAAAAAAAAAATTCATTTATGTATATAATTATTACTGATCCAATCATTATACAGGAAAGGAAGAATTATAATTAAAATAAATAAAGAGATAACTACTCTATCTTGACTGGGGCACGTGTTCAGAGTTCATACATTGAAGCATAAAATCGTTCTTGTGGGTCATAAAAGCGTCAAAGCATTGTATGACTATTGCAACAAAAATAATTCATTTCGTTATATAAAAAATTGCAAGATTTGAGGGGAGAGTGACGAATAAGATGATGTGTATACAATATACACCACTATAAATCGTGCTCCTCTCATATATTATGAAAAGATAAACGGCAATAATGCAGGCCACATTACTTATACTTCCAAAACTTTAGCATAAGATAAATATATGCATATGTATGGTATCCTAACTAACATGTAACTAAAAAATATATTTGTCTCATCAAATATCTAATAATATAGATTCTAAATTCAGTTATAGACAGCATTGAATTTATTTGATGTTGTATACTCCTATATTATACATTATTTTTATGTATAACGTAAAGCTCCTTTTGCAGGAAAGAAACGAACAGCATTAAACAGCTGGGGGAATTGTGTTGTGTGGAGGTCGACCTTTCATACTCAAGATTGGCCAATCATGTTTTTGTTATATGATGTTATTTTATAATATTATTTCTGTATCTATTTATTCTATTGTTCAATCTTTTTCTTCTTGTGATAGGCTAATCTATAGTACAATATTTTATTTGTAAGTTTTTTTTTTGGCATTATATATTAGATCTCACTCGTAACATCCGTCACAATTTTACAATCTTCACGTGAATATTATAGACACACTGATTATGATGTTACCCATTATCCCTTTGTTATTAGTATCGTGCTCTATAGATTTATCGAATTACTTAGAATATGACATAAAATTATTGCTTGGTTTTTGTTTACGTCAACCGATAAATTGATAAGATTTGATATAGCAACCGTACAGAACAATCATATCAAAGACTAGAAACGTATGCTGATCTATAACTGGTACAAACAATGTTACAAAATTTGGGATATCCATATAATTTGATATATATTATCACGACAAAGAAAGATATGTCTGGGGGCAAGTCACCATGGACCGTTTAAGATGATATGAAAACTACGCACATGATTGAAAGACACTAAATGGATAATATAAAGCAGACCCATTTTCATTATCGTCATATTCTCGAAAGGGAACAAATATCGTAATCAGCCACGCGCATAAATTTCTGGACGTATTAGAAGTTTTAAAGGCTAGAGATGGACATGACCACGTGACCGTCAACGTAATACGAACCCAGTCTTATAGGGCACTCACTGATTATGAAGAAGAAGAACAACAAAACTTCTCTTTTAACATTCTCTTATCTCTTTAATGACATGAAAACGATTGACCCACTTGGAGATTGAAAAAGTCTTATAAGGTCAAGAGAAGAAAGAGAGAAGTGTAAGGCCGACATACTGAGAAGACTGAAACATCTCATAAGAATTGTTTGTGTAATGTTTCTTACACTCAAACCCAGCCCATTGAAAATTATCTAGACCCAGATCCTTTAAAACGCTAATACGATATTTGAGTGTGGATCTTGCATCCATACAAGGACCAGAGCATAAATGAGTGTTAAGAGTGATTTGAAACCTACTACTTAAAAAGTTTAGAAGAGTTCTATAGGGTTATTCGTGAGCGAATCAACAATAAGAACTGATCCGACGTTAAGCTGCATCACTTCTTATCAAATAATAACAGGATCAAGTTTAGAATCCTGTGATCAACAAATGCAACACATAGAACCATGAAGCATCATCCTTTCTGTGAACAACTTCTAAGCTCTAAACTAATAAGTTGCAACCTTCAGATGCAACTTCTAAAGACGGGCAATGCTTCAGCCTCGTAAATATTGCGAGCACCGACATAAGACACAGCCCTGCAACTGATCTTAGAAAGAGTTTCAACATTCCACAGCAACGTTTAAGAAGAAAACCACATATAGCTATGGTACTCCCTATTAGAACAGCTTATCTAGCCGGAATCAGAAAGCCATATATAGCTATGCACTATGGTACTCCCTACTAGAACAGCTTATTTAGGCGGAATCAGAAAGCCATATATTGCTATGGTACCCCCTACTAGAACAGCTTATCTACCCGAAAAAACGTTCACCAAAGATTTGCAATTTAGAATATCTCACCTCATTACATTGAAAGAGTCTATCCAGGTGTTAAAGATTGAGAATTTAGAGACAATAGCCATATATCAAACAATTAATCTTTGGCTTCACAATAGAGAATCTTAAAAAAGCAAACCTAACGATGCTTATTCACTCTCTTCTTCCGAGACTCGGTGGTCGTCAATTCAGGTTTAGGATACTTCTCTGCCTCGATTGGATCTAACCACTTAAGGGGATGATGATTGAAGAAAGGCCAATTAGGGACAGTGACCATAGTCGTAAAAAGCACAGCTCCAGCATAGATCATCATCATTGTCCCGAACGACGAAGTTGCATATCCAGCAATGAAAGCAACACCGCCAAAGAAAATGAGCACAATTTGCATAAGCTCTTCCGCTAGTTTTTGCCCTTTCCAATCCATTTCTACATAAATTTCATGAATCAAAGTTCAAAACCCTAGATTGAATTTCACAGAGCAGATCGAACGAGAAAGGAAGAAACTAATTTTGAGCCTAAAGGACACCTTAAATTCGGCTACAAACACTAATTTGAAGCATAATCCTGATGTATAACCTAATATGCAACGAAAGAATCCATAATTCGTACCTGGTTCAAGGATCCAAGTGCGAAATTCGGTGATCTGATCTCTACGAAAACGAAGCCGGTAACTTCCGAGTGCCCAGATTCGCCATGGTCTTACTCTTTAAGTTAAAGACTATACGAACGGCTGAGATTCTAGCAACGCATTGTATAAAACACACGCCGTCTGTTATACACTGCGATGAACATCTTGTCATTTCCATGTCCACCTGCAGAAAACTAACAGTCTTTATTATACTCCATTGAACATCTTGTCGTTTATATTGCCTTCAAAGTTCAAACCAACAGCGCTATCTACGATGAAGTAGTCAACGTTGACGTTACCAGCAAACGTGCCGTCTTTGCTATACCTCGGTGAACAACTTGTCGTTCCTATGATCCTCTTTCTAGGGCTATGACAGCCTTATTCATATAGCCTTTTAAATATAACGGCCCATATTGTTATGAGTTAAAAAATCTTAATTCGGAATACATACATGATTAAAATCCCAGAAATTCAAAATTATTAACTTAAACCAGTGGTCTAAATTATGTATGTAGTACGACGACCGGGTGTAGCTCAGTTGGTAATATATACTCCGTCCTGACTTATAGGTCAGAGTTTCGTGTCACGCCAGTAACATTAATATGTCACAATATTGCAAGATTGGCCGGACATATGGCCCGAGACCACAAAAATGTATCAACAGAATTAAAAAAAATTATGTAGCACTGTCCACCCAAGAAGGTTGGACTGAATGTAAAAGTATCCAAATAGCATTACAGATAATCTCTAGGCATAGTTTGTAATTTGACATAAGGAGAAACATGTTTTGAACTTCTGATAAATAGTAAATCAGAAGCCAAATGACCAATGAATAGATTTTAGCCACTACATGCTCTATGTTGTTTTTTTCACACTCTATAATTTGGGCAAATGGCGAGGAGTGTCCCATTCAGTAACAATGTGGTTACGGGTGATTTCACTGAGTGATCGGCACCCACTTAATGCCATGGTTAGCTCAAACTCATCACGTAACATTTGAAGCACCTTTTTGACTCCAGCTTCTCCTTCAGCAGCTAGTGCGAATACCACTGGTCTTCCAATCTATGTTTGAGAAGGCAATACTCTGTTATTTACTGTCAATGGTTTTAAGATTTTATTAGGTGTACTAGATTTATGATTTGGTGCTTACAAATATTCCAGAGGCTCCAAGTGCAAGTGCTTTGAAGACATCTGTGCCACGTCGAACACCACCATCTAAAAAGACAGGAACTCGTCCTTGTGTTGCTTTGACAACCTGAAGAAAACAGGACAATGCAGAAGATATGAGAACACAGATTTATGTTTTGTAGTTGGGAATGATTTACCTCTTCGAGAGCTGAGATTGTTGCTGGGACATAGTCAAGCTGGCGAGCTCCATGGTTTGACACTATGATCCCTGCGGCTCCAGCTTGAATCGCTATCCTTGCTGTACAAGGTAAATATTAGTAGACCTTGTCAAGTGTTCTTACGAAATTTAAAGTCTTGGTAAACATTTGTTTGTCAGATGGTGACTTACCATCCTCTCCTGTAAGAACACCCTTTACAAGAATTGGCAAGTTGGTAATTGTTTGGAGCCACTGAACATCCTGTTTGTGTAGATGAATGTTACAGCAATCATGTTTATGTTTACAACTATTGGGTTTTGCTGTGATTATCTGATAATTTGTTATGTTTGCTTACCTTCCAGCTCAAGGTACGGTCAATTTGACCAGCAACATATGAAGCCAAGCCAGAGTCATTGGCCTCGTCCATCTTTCCAAGGTCTAGACCTTCAAAGTTCTTCAATGTCAGGTTTGGAGGTAAAGTGAATCTGTAGTACAAGAACACACATCCTTAATCTATAATCTAATCAACTCCTTATCCTTATCACCCTTCAAATGATGTGGTTTAACCTGTTCTTGATATCAGACTCTCTGTGACCTAGCCTTGGGGTGTCTACAGTGAGAGCAATAGCTTTGAACCCAGCTTTCTCGGCTCTTCTCACAAGCTGCTCAACTACATTCCTGTTCTTGTATACCTACTCGGAACAATCCTAACGTGTTAACCATCAAGTAGGCTTATCAGGATTGTTAATCAAGCCACTTAGATTACTTACATAAAGCTGAAAGAATCGGATTCCTGGTCCTGTTGAAGCAACTTCTTCGACGCTGGAAGTAGCCCATGAAGATAGTGTCTGAAACATCATAAAGGTAAATAACACAAACCAAAGATATGTTTAGCATGGATGATGGATTAAGAATCTTGCTATGGATAATATGATAATATAATAACAAACCATGATAGTTCCAGCAGCAGAAGCAGCTCTAGCCGTAGCATATTCCCCTAAATCAAAGTTTCCCTTAGAACATGCTTAAATCATTTTCTCTAGTGATACGAAAGCTAGTTTTGAAGTCTTTACCATCAGGATGAGCCATCTTTTGCATGGCAGTAGGAGCAACCATGATCGGCATCGAGATCTTGAACCCCAAGACCGTTGTTGTCATATCAATAGTGTTCACATCAATCAAAATCCGAGGCCGAAAGCTATTAAAACATCCCAAGGTAAGTATGATCAAATAACATCTCTTGTAAAATGATAACAAAATAGCATAACAATTAACAAGCAAAAAAAAGCTCACAGGATTCTTGCAAAAGCGTTTCTGTTCTCTTGAAGAGTCCATTGGTCTTCAGCACCCGAAGCATAGTAATCGTATACCATCTTAGGCAACTTCTGCTTTGCGATTGTGTCATATTCCGTAACGTTTGTGATCTCCATCTTCTGATGTTTGTCTCTGTTAAAAGAGTTAAAGGCCTAAAGTTAGTCATCTTTGCTGAATTCAGACAGTCACAGCAATGATTCTAATCTCAAGAATTTCAGTTACAGCGTCTCTGTTTGGTCTCAAACACACCTTGATGGAAACGGAGCTCTCTCAAGAGAGATGAAGAGTGTGATTGAAAGATTATATAATATATATCAGAACTTTTATAATTTGGTTAAATGTTAAAATATTATATTGTTGTATTGAGGTTTTAACAGTTGAAATTGTAGGACACTTGGATTATGATATGGATGAGAAGTTAGAGGTGAAGAATGGTTTGAGGAGATACGGACAAAGATGAGATGGGTTATTGATGAGCTCAAAAGCTTTCTCGAGTTTCACCTGAATTTCTCCAGGAGTTTAACCCGTTCCC
>CM071716.1:16178695-16189090 GCA_036630335.1 Physaria fendleri | reverse complement strand
ACGACGGTGATGGAATCACCCAGAATACCATTGCTCGGGGTGACGTGTTGAAAACAAGCAAACATCAGAAAGGAGAACAAGAGTAAAAGAACCACTGTTAGAGACCTAGGGCGACGGCGGAGGAGCCGAGAACCGCCGCCCAGATCTGACATCGGAGGCACACTTCTCAGATCTATGGAGAGCGTGTTTATCTCACCTCTCTCTTGATGATGTCTAATATATCTTATTAAGAATAAGAAAGTTTGATCATACAATTAAGCACAATCTTTTTAGAATGATTTCATGTCAAAAAAGGTAAAAAACATGAAAATATAGACCTTCGAATCGATTAAACATCTAATCTTTACGAAGCAAAGCTTAGTCGATTAACCAATATCGATATACGAAGCAAAGCTTAGTCGATTAACCAATATCGATATAAACAAATCTCCTAGGTGAAGGTGAATTGGGGAGAGCTCCAAAAGGGAAAGAAACCGGCCTGAGATATCATAAGCAAAGGAAATCTCCTAGGTGAAGGTGAATTGGGGAGAGCTCCAAAAGGGAAAGAAACCGGCCTGAGATATCATAAGCAAAGGTTAGTAGTCCTTTCGAAAGAAAGCCCGAAAATAAATCCCGTAATCGGAGCTTTCATGAAGAGGATAAACCAGAAGCAACTTTCTTAAGAGGATTTGCTAAAGATGAAGCCAAGCAGAGGAAGAAGGTTCAAAAAGGCCTGAATGTAGAACACACACAGAACCAATCGAGCAATACCAGCAACGCAACAAGCCAGACAAAGCCATACTACCGCCTCCTAAGCCTAGCAAGAAACCAAAGGAAAACCACAACCTGAAACCCGAGCAGCTGGTCGAATAGGAAGTACTTTCACCGAGAGTCCGAGAGAAACAAAGACACGGAACTAACTGAGCAGGGAAGAGCTCCTAGGAAAGCAAATCACTGCCATACTAATGCCTCCAAAAACAACCTGAAACAACCTGAAACCCGAGCAGCTGGTCGAATAGGAAGTACTTTCACCGAGAGTCCGAGAGAAACAAAGACACGGAACTAACTGAGCAGGGAAGAGCTCCTAGGAAAGCAAATCACTGCCATACTAATGCCTCCAAAACAACCAGAACACTCAAGAAGCCTAGAGCTTACACAACCCAACCACAAAACACCAAGCTAACCAAGATCGCAAGATACAAGACAAGGAATTGGAGCAACTAACTAGTAGAAACCAGTCTCAACAAGCTCAAACAGAGATAAACAAAACCTCTGGAATAAGAACCTTTGGTGGAAGCAACCCAAACCAAAGCCCTGAGAAAACAGTACGAGCAAGGTTGAGGAAAGCTCTTACCGGGGTAGGAGAAACTCCTAAGAAGCCAACGGTATCAACCACAAAGCATGGGAAAGAGGACTCGAGAGAACGAAAAGCCAAAAGCGAAGGGAGAAGAACTTCCTGAAGCTTCACCGGAAACAGCAAAACTTCCTCTTAAACCGGAGCCTATACCCGTCGGGGGAACAGGGCACTGAAGAAGCCACTTCTTCAGAGGAACCAAGAACCAAATCGCACATCCAACAGATTCGCGACTCCTAGCTTGCAGAAGAGGAGAGATGTCATCGAGGAAGTGGAATCGCCGGATTCTTCTCTGATTCAAGGTGAGGCAGGTGGCTTGATAATCGTTTGTCAAACCTAGTCTATAATTAAAAAAGTTAATATGAGAATCATGTTGCAATAGTTATTTCTAAAAAGTTACAACGAGTACGCTAGTGGTAAGTATCTGTGGAAAAATTTAGAGGTCGTTAGTTAAAACAATCGGATAAAAGATATATTTCAAAAAGATGTGAATTTAACATGTATTTCGCCCACAATTTCACATTCGTATCGCCTTGTAAAAACAAGTATGTATCATCCAAACCATGTAATAAGAACAAGCCAAAAACAATTTTTTGATCCGTATCATTGGCAAGACGGTTCGAGAGAACCTAAGTGGGGAACACTAGTTTTCGACAAGGACTCATTACGTGGTTCGCAACCAGACCATAGACGTCCTACACCTCTCGGCTTATCTAACTAATTTTCTTTATTTTCTTCTTTTAGTAAAAGCTTTCGATTCATTTTTTCAGCACTAAATTTTCAGCTTAAAATGTAAAACTTAAACCATCGAATTTTTTTTTGTGGAATACAATTTAACATTCATACAAGAAAAAAAAAATTATACTACTTGCCAGTTATTCGTTCCTTACCTGTTACTTGTTAATTTTTGTTCTTCTATTACTACAAAAAATTATTACTTAAAAAAAATACTTGTTATGGATGAAAATATTACTTGATGATTTAATATATACTTATTATTTGTAAAATATAATAATATATTCTTTACCTGCAAAAAATTACTCATACACAAGAAATATCCATGTTTCATTAGATAAAAATTAAAAATAGAACAAGTACTCATTAGTTACAAGTATTTATACGGAAGTATTCGCAGATCTCAAAAATTTTGACAGATACTTATTTTAGTGGATACTTATTTCCGGCAAATCAAATACCAAACTGAAATTCTTTATTATCGTCAAACCAAGCTAAATACCAAAAACCGGCAAAATTGGAAGTACTTGCCCGTGCCTACTCCTAGTTGAGCTTCATTGATATTAATATATATATATATAATTAAATTGAGGTCTGAATACAAACCTTCGCAAAGATATTAAAAGGATATCAAAATCAAAATCACTAAACTGAAAGAAAAAAAAAAAGTTACTAAACCATTAGATTAATTGAAAAAATAGTGTTACTAAACCTCAGTAAAACCTTGAACTTTTTGGGTTTCCTTTAACATGATTGACTATCAAAAGATGAACATGAAACAAAAACCTCAATGCATAGTTAAGTAATCGTTGACTCAATTCTTCATCATATTATTCGAAAATATAGTAGCCAAAACATGATAAGACAATGACATAAGCTTTAGTCTTTAGGGTTTTATGCTCTATCTATAATGTAAGAATATATATAGATGAGGTCAGTATTATTCACACACATATATACATAGAAGGTAGGGACAATTATGGCGCATGTCGAGGCAACGTGAGAGTGTGCATGAACTGTACCGTCCACGTGTAAGACGTGAGCTACGACAAACTTACATGAGGTTGGCTCACTTGTGGGCCATCACTTGCCACGTTGTACAAAGTTACGGTCACAGCTGTGGCCATGTCACATTTGCACTCTCTTAGCTTTTTCACAAAGGGCAAAGAAGCCAAAAGATGTCACAGATAGAGAGAAACAAAAGGAATATCACAAAGGGCAAAGAAGCCAAAAGATGTCACAGATAGAGAGAAACAAAAGGAATAGGGTCTTTTACACCCAATAGCACAATCACTCCCCTAAATGAAACTAACGTTGCAAGCTTTCGGCGACGATTTCTCTCTCTCTCCTAAAAGGCGATTTCTAGGTCGAAGTAAACAGTGTCACATTTCAAGCACCTTCTCCGGCGTGCCCTCCGGCAACGTCCTCCCCAATGTCCAGGGCCTCTCTCAATGAAGCCTAAGAAGCGTAAAGCTCGTTCTCAGAAGAAGAAAAATCAGTCCCCCTCAGGGATTGATAAATCAGCGATGTCAACAGTTGAAGTGGAATCAGACTCCACAGCACCACCGACATCTCCTGTAGCAGACTCGCCGTGTCCCATAGCTGAGTCTCCAGTGGATGAGCCGATTGAAGTGATGACTGTGTCCCATAGCTGAGTCTCCAGTGGATGAGCCGATTGAAGTGATGACTTCTCCTATCGGATCTCCAAACCTTTCCAGATCTACTGTGTCAGCCTCTCATGGTAAAGAGACAACACAAATCGATGCCCCTTCAGTTCCAAGCGGAGAAGAAGGTATAAAGCAGGCCAGAGATCTCTCTATTCAGGGACAGTCTTCTATGCCTGAAACTAAAGGTTCGTCTCTGAAAGATGTGGCTGGACCATCACAAAGGCCATCACGACCTTTGACGGATCAAAACTCATGGTGCGATCTTGTTAAGGGTCAGGCAAAGAAGCTACAGAAGAAAGGAGAAACATATACCTTACCCTCGGGAGAGGTATGTGTTAAAATACCAAATTCTGTCATTGAGGAGCATCAGAAATCCTGGGATAGTTTTGTCCTAGGCCAATTTTATTGTAAGCCTCCTGCAATTGGTACCTTATATCAAATAGCGAATGGAATCTGGAGTAAACAGCATCGCGATATTACAGTGTCCAGATTAGAGGGCAATGCTTTCCTCTTTAAAATCCCGAATGCAAATACTAGGAATAAGGTTATCAATCAGAGGTTATGGCAAATGGATAAGCGTACAATGTTTGTCGCTAGCTGGAAACCTGGAATAACCCCCAAAAAGATTGAAATCACCTCTGCTCCAATCTGGTTAGAGCTTCGTAAGGTTCCTTATGAGTTCTTCAATGAGGGTGGATTAGAAAGGATCGCTGGTATTGTTGGAGAACCCAAATTTTTGCATCCTCAAACTGCTAACAAAACGAATCTGGAAGTAGCCAAGGTTTTCACCATTATTGATCCTAGGAAACCTCTCCCAGAAGCTGTTTATGCAGAATTCGAATCAGGTGAGAAATGTAGAGTTGAGGTTTCAAGCCCTTTTATGCCTCCAATTTGTGAATTGTGTGGAGAAGTAGGGCATACTTTGAAACATTGTAAACAAGCGCCTATAACTTGTGATCTCTGTCAATCCACAAGTCATGCTACGGGCGTCTGCAATAAAGCTTTAGAACAAGCTTCTGGCAAAAAGAAGAAACGGGTACGGAAGAGAAAACCAGGAGTCATTGCAGCTAATGGTTCAGATGTAAGGCTTTCTGTCACTGAGCTAAGAGACGTTCCTATGGAAGAGGAGCCAACAACAAAAAAATCAGTGTGGGTTCCAAAGATTCCGCAAGTGACTAAGTCTCAGAGGCTTGATAGGACTGAGGAGAATGATAAGATTCCGCAAGTGACTAAGTCTCAGAGGCTTGATAGGACTGAGGAGAATGATCAGATCAAGAAGGTTCACAATGTTGAAGGTGAATGGATTAAAGTGGTCAAAAGAAACAGAGGTTCTGCTTCAAAGGATCCCCATCTTTCTGAGACATGAAGGTGAATGGATTAAAGTGGTCAAAAGAAACAGAGGTTCTGCTTCAAAGGATCCCCATCTTTCTGAGACAAAGGAGATGGATCGTTCTCAAAGTGTTAGCATTTCACCCACTACGAAACGTCCGCAGGCAGCTCCAGACCCGAGAAAATTCACTGCTCAGGAAAAGCAAAAAGGAAATCTGGATCATGATGCTTCAACAGAAATTGAGGAGGACTCTTCTGACATTTCCTCTAGCTATGATAGAGAAGAAGGAGAAATACCACCCAAAATAAGTGATGCTCTATTCCGTAAGGAAAAGAGGAAGGAAAAGATTGCAAGGGGCAAAGGCCCCAAACACCGTTAATCCATGAATGGGGACATTTTTTGTTGGAATGTGCGCGGCTTTAATATAGCTACTCATCGCCGCGGTTTTAAGAAATGGATAAATAAGCACAAACCATTTTTTGGGAGTCTTCTAGAGACTCATGTTCAACAGCCTAAGCAGAAGAAATTTATAAATAACCTTCTTCCCGGCTGGAATTTTGAAGCAAACTATGCTTTCTCGGATTTAGGGAAAATATGGGTGCTATGGCACCCTTCTGTTAAAGTAACAATAATTCAAAAGACTCTGCAAATGGTATCATGTGAAGTGGGCCTCCCAGGTTTTTTGGATACTCATATCTTCTCCTTTGTTTATGCCTCAAATGACTATGATGAAAGAACTTTGTTGTGGCAGCAATTAGTTGATCTCAGGGAAACTTTTGTTCAAGAAGAGAAGAGTTGGATTGTGATGGGTGATTTTAATCAGGCTAGAGACCCTACGGATCACTCATGTCCAGCTTCGCTTAATGTGGATCCGCCAATGCAAGAGGCTAGAGACCCTACGGATCACTCATGTCCAGCTTCGCTTAATGTGGATCCGCCAATGCAAGCTTTCAGAAATTGTCTTCTTGATGCAGAGTTGGATGATTTAAGCTTCAGAGGTAGTACCTTTACTTGGTGGAACAAACGAGCACAAAATCCTGTGGCAAAAAAGATTGACAGAATTCTGGTAAATGATAAATGGCTGAGCAAGTTTCCAACTTCCGTTGGTATCTTTGGGGAAGCAGATTTCTCTGATCATTCATCACTAGCTGTGTCCCTAGAACCGTTCAGGAGGAAGTATAAAAAGCCATTCAAATTCTATAACTTTCTTCTCAAGCAGGATGAGTTCTTGGATTTAGTTGCAGAAAATTGGTTCTCATTACCTGTGCAGGGATCCGATATGTTCAGACTTTCTTCTAAGTTGAAACATCTCAAACAGCCTATCAGGTCATTCAGTTCATTACCTGTGCAGGGATCCGATATGTTCAGACTTTCTTCTAAGTTGAAACATCTCAAACAGCCTATCAGGTCATTCAGTAATCTGAAGTTTTCAAACCTTGAGCTGAGAGTTGAGGAGGTTCATGAAAAGCTGCTCGCCATCCAAAGGGACCTTCTTAACTCTCCATCGGTTTCTCTAGCTGAACAGGAGAATGTAGTTAACAAAAAATGGTTGGAGTTGGCGCAAGCAGAGGAATCTTTCTTTGCTCAGAGATCTAGGATCACGTGGCTTGCTGAAGGGGACAAAAACACAGCTTACTTCCACCGTGTAATGAAGACAAGACAAGCTAGTAGTCATATACACTACCTGATTTCAGGTTCGGGTGAAAGAATAGAGTCTCAGGAAGGCATACAGAACCTCTGTGTTGACTTCTTCAAAAATCTGCTAAGCAGAGAAGAACAACCATCTGCATTTCTTCAAGATGACATCACAAATCTATTGGACTTCAGAAGAACAACCATCTGCATTTCTTCAAGATGACATCACAAATCTATTGGACTTCCATTGTTCTGAGGATCAAATCTCCCTACTGCAACAAGACTTCACTGATGAAGCAATTAAGCAGAGTTTCTTTTCGATGCCAAAAAACAAATGTTGTGGTCCCGATGGCTATTCTGCGGAATTTTTCAAAACCTGCTGGCCGATCATAGGAGGAGAGTGTATCGCAGCTGTTGCTGAATTCTTCAGGTCAGGGAAATTACTTAAACAGTGGAATGCCACAGCGATAGCCTTAATACCCAAGATTTCGAATGCAGAATCACCCTCTGATTTCAGGCCAATAGCTCTCCTAAACACGGTGTACAAGGTCATTTCCAAGCTGGTCTCTGGTAGGCTAAAGGATGTCCTCTCAAAGTTCATAGACCTATCACAATCTGCTTTCCTACCTGGAAGACTATTATCGGAGAACGTGTTGCTAGCCACGGAAATAATAAAGGGATACAATCACCAGAATAATAGTCCTAGAGGCATGCTAAAGGTTGACTTAAGAAAGGCTTTTGATTCAGTCAAATGGGATTTCATTATTGCTGCTCTAAAAGGAATTGGAGCACCATCCCGTTTTATAAACTGGATTTCAGAGTGTATGACCACTGCATCTTTCTCAGTTATTGTTAATGGTGTCTCTAGTGGTTTCTTCAATAGCACCCGGGGATTAAGACAGGGAGATGCAATGTCACCCTACCTATTTGTATTGGCCATGGAAGTCTTTACCAAACTGATACATTCGAGGTTCACATCTGGTCTTATAGGTTTTCATCATAAAACAGAAGCTCTTAAGATCTCTCATATCATGTTTGCTGATGATGTCATGATCTTCTTCGATGGAACCGTCAACTCTCTTCATGGTATTATAGAAACATTGGACGACTTTGCTTCTTGGTCAGGGTTACAAATGAACCAGCAAAAAACAGAGCTGTTCTATTCAGGCTTGAGCCGGGTTACAAATGAACCAGCAAAAAACAGAGCTGTTCTATTCAGGCTTGAGCCCACAAGAAACCTTTGCTATCAACAGATTTGGTTTCCCACTAGGCTCTTTCCCGGTTAGATATTTGGGGCTCCCACTCATGCCCCGAAAGCTTATCATATCTGAATATGCGCCACTGATGGACAAAATTGCTGCAAAGTTTCGTTTCTGGGCGGTGAAAACATTGTCTTTCGCAGGTAGAACACAATTGATCGATTCTGTCATCACTGGCACAGTTTTATTCTGGATTACAACGTTCTCTCTGCCAAAGGGATGTATAAAAGAAATCGAAGCAATGTGTTCAAGGTTCCTTTGGGCTGGTGATCTTGAGAAGCGGGCATGCCATAAGGTAGCTTGGAATACGGTCTGTCTCAGCAAGAAGCAAGGTGGTTTGGGTCTAAAAAGTTTTCTACTATGGAACAAGACGCTGTCTCTTAGATACATATGGATGTTATTTGCAGAAAAGGGAACAAGACGCTGTCTCTTAGATACATATGGATGTTATTTGCAGAAAAGAGATCACTCCTTGCATCTTGGTATATTCAGCACAACATAGCACAAAGATCTTTCTGGTGCTTGACAGGTAGACAAACTGATTCCTGGATGTGGAAGAGGATACTTAAGCTTCGACCTCTTGCAGCAGATTTCATCAGATGCAAGATTGGAGATGGCAGGAGAGCGGACTTTTGGTTCGATGTCTGGACTCCCTTTGGTCAGCTTATCAATTTTATTGGCGAAGCTGGTCCTTCGATGTTGCGAGTCTCTAAAAACTCCAAGGTGGGAGTATTAATTGTACCTTCATCATCTACCATGTATCCATGTATCCAAGAGCGAGTACATATTAAAGCTTGAATCCATAGATGCTTGTGGATCCTCTAGATCGGGTGTTTCAAAAGTGGGCAATCTGCATCTTTGCTAACAAGACTACTGGTACAACCTATAAATGCGATGGTGGTTACTGGAGGATCCTGCACTCTAGTAGACTGATTAAGTCATTAAAGACTGGGACGAAGGATTATTGGTTTCAAGAAGGTTCTATTGTTTTGCGAAACCACAGAGACACAAAGATATGAATCTGGCAAGAAGGCATGGATTATGGAAGAGTATAGGCTTAGCGATACAATGAAGCAGAACAAAAATGTTGAACGTTATACATCAAGTGGACGTCTATCAAAGATAAGTAGTAGCTAGTTTTTAGGTACTTTTACTTTTGATCTAATGATGAGTATCTTACAAACATTTTAGAATTGTCCATTACTTTTACTTTTGATCTAATGATGAGTATCTTACAAACATTTTAGAATTGTCCATTGCTTCCTCATTCCTAGTGTTTGTCCATACCCTTTTGATAAGATGAACATAAAGATTTTCTCATCAATGATGTATTAACACTTTAACAGGGCTATACTGGCTTTGAAATTCATGTCTTCTTCTTCATTTCATATTCTGTTTTCTTATAAAGCGATTTTGCACCCAAAAGCCTGGTTTAATGAAAAACACAAATATCTGAAGAGAATGATTTAAACTTCAATATTATGATGAAAAAAGTAACAAAGAAGGAATGATTAGAGTTGGAACTTATTAACTCTGTCTATGAATCTTCTAACTCTGACAGTAACAAAGAAGGAATGATTAGAGTTGGAACTTATTAACTCTGTCTATGAATCTTCTAACTCTGACGTTACACAAGATCAAGCTGTGTTCTTATAAGCCAATATAAGAAGATGATTTAAAAATAACCACACCAATTAAAAATGATTGTCACATCACATGCATGAAATATCAACATAACAAACAATAAACTAGTAATGTAAATAATACTTGCTTTAACTCGTAAGTTCTTTTTTTAAAATCTGAACATGAATTAGATGTCTGAATAAACTCCCTCTTTATAAGTACTCCATCGATGCAGAACACGACCATAAGCATCGTAAAAAAACAACACCTAGTTGAGCTTGAGATAAGTGAACTGACATGAACCCTTGTCCATCATAGTAAAAAACCTCATCTCTTTGTGAATCCCACTCATTCACATCTCCTTTCCATGCCTTAGACCCACCACCACTTTGTCATAAACTGTATTCCACTGTTGATGCTACTTATGTGTTGCAAGCAATGATCATGCCCGTTTGTATAATAGATCCACTTCATTAGCTTAAACTTCAACAAAACTAATTAATTATTTGTTCTTTATTTTTTGTCTATTACATTGTTTTTACCTCGAGGATAGGTAAAAGTTAGTTTCTCAAGTTCTTAGGTTATTCCATGGTGACCTGCACTTTTGATAGTGTGATGACCTACAACTATTTTCCATTTTGCCATGGATCCTTGTAATGTCACATCCACATCCTATATAATTCATATGTTTATAATCAATCACCTAGTAATTAAGGTTAATGTTAATGGCGCTATTTTTATAGAGAGATAGTTACCGTTAAGAGAGTGTTAAGATATTGATTTCTTGGTAATACGCCTCTCCAGTCATTAGAC
>CM071716.1:16161409-16178595 GCA_036630335.1 Physaria fendleri | reverse complement strand
CACATCCAACAGATTCGCGACTCTGAGGATGTATGAGCGAAGACCGTCGCAACCACTGATTGAAGCCACTCTCGTACTGGAAACCGTTCTCTAGCTTGCAGAAGAGGAGAGATGTCATCGAGGAAGTGGAATCGTCGGATTCTTCTCTGATTCAAGGCGAGGCAGGTGGCTTGATAATCGGTTCTCTAGCTTGCAGAAGAGGAGAGATGTCATCGAGGAAGTGGAATCGTCGGATTCTTCTCTGATTCAAGGCGAGGCAGGTGGCTTGATAATCGCGGGGTGACTCTTCATTGAAGAAATCGATCCCGTCAAATCGCTTTAGGGTGAGGAACCAGCATAAAACTAAAGGGGGGAGCCTTCTCGCGACGACGGCGGCAAGCACCGAAGCCGGAGAGGCTCAATCGAGAGCAAGCGGCGGAGAAACTAGGGTTGGAGAATACGGGAGAGAAAAAAGAGGGGCGCGTCCCTCTCACGCGTTTTTACCAACAACTAGATTCCTATATTGTTCAAATCTTATTCATGTTTTTCATGTAGTCCCTATGTAAAAGTTGGTTCGGTTAGCCAAAATCTTTCATAATAATCATATTAAAGGCATTAAAAAAATAAAAAAATTCTGTCAAATATATATTTTTTATATAATTTTTTGAGGTGTTTTAAAAAGAGACTTCAGTTTTGTTCCGAATCCCTATTATGATTGGACCGGTACTGTTCTACGGGTTTAATTTATCTGATAAGTATAATTTGTCAATTTTTAATAGCGAGATTGTATGTAATTATTAATGTTTGGTACCATAACATAAACAATTTTAAATATACCGAAAAATTTGATAAACTCTGCAACACATGTACGAGTAAAGAGAGCTACCTACATTCTATACATGTCGATATCTTTTAGGGACATTATGTGCTGTTTGACAGTAAGTGACAGTGTCATAAGGTTGGATCAATAATACAACACTTGGAACTGAAATCTGAAAACAAATAGTAACTTTAGTTTACTCTCTATATATATAATATGATTCAAAGCATTAGAGAAAAAAACCTGAAATCTTATCCTCCTTTAGAGTGGAATATTGTCAGAACCTAATCTTTCAGACGTGGTTCCATGGTTTCTATTTTTTTTGGAGGGTCAAAGGTCGAGTCGTTCACGTCACATGTCACATTAATAATTGTGTGCGTCCAATTATTTCCTCTATAAGGATTCTGCGTATAATTGAGCTCCTATGTTTGTAACTCTTCTAACCCATCGCTTATACAATTATTTATTATCCTCGAGAAAAGTTTAAATATGTAAGCAAGTATACCGTAATTAATTAAGTTTAGAATCCCAACTTTTAGTTTTAGTAAAATAAATTAACATTTTTAATATATATCACTTGTTTTTTTCATCAATAAAAGTTAATTCATTAAAAAGTCGAAATCCGATTATATATTTGGCCAACACCAAGATGAACCTAAATGGAATTACACTTGTGTCAATGACGGTGATATAAAATACCGCTAGCAGTGGATGGAGCTGGGGTTTGGTAAAAACCGAACAAACCAAACCGAAAAAACCGATTAAATAAATTTTGGTAATAATTAAAAACCGAACAAACCAAACCGAAAAAACCGATTAAATAAATTTTGGTAATAATCGAAGAAAAAAAATCGGTTTGTTTGGTTGATTTTAAAATTTTAATTGGTTTTCGGTTTATTTGGTTTGGTAGTCGATTAACCAAATAAACCGACAAACAGAGACGTTAATCATGTTATTGGACTAGAAACCTTATTGTGTTCTCATATTGGAGAATGATCAAACTGCCTTGCTATTAATTCTTATATTTTAGTGCTTGGATTTATGTGTTTTGTAATTCATATGTTGAATAATTCGGTTTATTTAGATTTTTTTTCTCTTTGAAATAAAATTTCACTTTTTGGGTCAGATTCGGTGACTTTTATTTTTTTACAAACCGAACCGAAATAATGTTAAACCGAATCGAATTGAACCGAATCTAAATTCGGTTTAATTTTAATTTTAAACCGAATCGAATTGAACCGAATCTAAATTCGGTTTAATTTGGTAACAGATCTGATTACCAAACAAACCGACAAACCGATTAAACCGAATCAAAAAACCGGATTATACCAAATCCCCAAGACTAGCAATGGAGTATTAGCCGAAATAAACTGGCGGTGAAGCAAATAAGCTAAGATGTGTATAGAGAATTTAGGTACAGTGTCACCACTGATCTCGTACGTTATACAAAAACTTTGCGAGATAAATTCATGAAAGAATCTCTAATGATTCAAAGTCCAAAGTTTAGTGAGGTTGTCTTCAACCGGGATGCATCAGTATCTATAGGATTCTTGATTTTGTTTAGAAGGGAATTCTTTTGAATGTGTCGGAGAGCTAATTCTCCATCTTATGCTCTCATTTTCTCCAACCATACTCAAGCAAAAAGGTCCAATATCGATCGAGACTAAAGGTTGAATTCAACCGAAACTACTAGCTATACACTACCAAAGAAAATTGAGTTTGGGAGACCCCCGAAACCTAGACCTATTACCAACACGACTCGACATGATCAAACGTAATATGTAAGCGCACCTGAACAAATCAAACCAGTGCAAGTTTGAAAAAAAAAAATCTAGTGGAGATAACAATTTATTTATGAGTATCTTTCCGTCGTTTTTGCAAATCCCGAGCTCACACTGATCGGTACCCATCTGCGAGTAAGACAAAGACTTGCGATGTGTACGGACGAGGTTATGCTCTAGCACTCACTTCCACGGAGAGGCGACGCTTTTTCTATTAGAGACTCCCGGTAGGAGGACATCGCCATTATTTCCGACCTGGATCCGAGGCTCACGCGCACTCGTAAATTCGTCGAAGATAGATGTATTCGGTCGCTAGAGAAAGAGAGTCACATTTGAGAGATTGGCTGTTTTTTTTTTATATCAATTACTTTGTGTAAGTAAATCACATCTTAAAAAATATAATAAAAGATATTTTTGAAGAAACTGATTGTTTCTAGTCTTTAAGATAAATGACAAAATTTAACGAAATAATTTGCCGGTCAAAGTCTTGACAAAAAAAAAATAAAAAATTTGCCGGTCAAAGAGTCAAACTTTTCCGTTATTCATATACATGAACGTTATAGATTGAAGGACATCTAGTCATCTACCCAACAAAAGACCATGTGGTTGCGAACGAAAAATGTCAGATAATTTAACATTAACATGTCCTAACGCATTGCATTTTTCTCTAAAGCTAAGAAGATTTGTTTTCATAATTAAAATTATAATTTACAACGGTAACCAAAATGCCACGCGAAATACATAGAGGACGCATAAATAATTATGGATATCCGTTGTCCATGACTTTGGTATATTCTAAATGGATAAGAATTTTTTGATATAAATGTGGTAGTATATATTTATATATTTATGTTTCGCGGGGTTATTCCCATGTTATTGGACGAAAAGAGTAATGATGCACATGATAAAAATAGATAGGACATCCCACTCCAAATTAACCCAAAAATTACAAAATAAATTAAAAATTACAAATAAAAACAACCGTGATTTTATGATGGAGGGCCCACAGAAATGTTCTGTGTGTGGGACCCATCGGAGTGCCCCCTCGAGTTTGTCTTTTTGTTAGCCTTTGCGCCGACCGACCAATCAGCGTTCAAAGATACCACACACATACATGTGCTTAAGTGCATTACAATTACTTTCATGTGTGTTTATAAACACATGTTTAATTACATTAATTGTTTAGTGGTCTTAACAAAACTTATAATGAATGGATGATATTTGAAGTTCAAATCATTAAAATTAGTTGAATTTTTTGAAAAGATTTATGTCTGATGATAAATAGTAGTCTTTGAATAATACACTTATCTAAAACAACACCTTATCTGTCTACTTTAAATAAGCTTAGATTTGGAAGTTGGTATAAATCAAAAACAATTTCTTATAATTAGGAAAACTTTCACCAGGGCCGTTCCGGAGCATAGGCGAACTAGGCAATCGCCTAGGACATCACAGTTTCGAAGGGCATATTTTACGTACAACTTTTAAAGATTTATAGATATTTAAACACATTTTCGACCTAAATTTTTAAAATTTGTAAATATATAAGGTTTAAGGGCATCAAAATTTTAAAAATATTTTCATAAATGTTTTCGTAAATAGTTTTATATTATTTTCTATATACCACTATTATAAAGACATAAAAAATATTTTTTTTGCCTAGGGCATCCAAAAACATTGGAGCGGCCCTGACTTTCACATGTTTATAAATACATGTGAATGCAAATAATTGGAGGCAATATGTGTGGGTATGACGACACTAAAATTTTTGGAGGAGACCTACTACTTGAAGAAGAGACAAGCACGAGAGAAAGAAGGGGAGCAGACATACGGACATGTTTGGCTGGTGTCAAGATCAAGTTTCTGTTACTACTAAGAGTTGATGAGATAATGCCACGATATTGGCCCCCTTCTCCAAACATTACTATCGTCAACACGATTCTTTCATTCTCTGGTTATTATGCATACGATGCAAGTGGGTTATAAAGTTGCTTCTGCCGTGGAAGATAAAACTTTTAATCACATTTTATAAACTTTTTCTTTGGCTTCTTATACATTAATGTTGGGTGTGCCGACGATATTTATCTTTGTCTATCAGTCAGAAAAGTTAGTCAAACTTTTATAAGACATTACTCATTCTAAAGATCACACGATCTAAGTATTACATCTCGTTGATGTTTAACAATCGTCGTCGTTATCTTCTCCTCTGGATAATATACCAAACATTTCCTTTTTATTAATTTGTTTAGAAATACACATCAAACAAGAGTCTTAAAGGAATCAGTAGGATAAAAACAACAATGGACTTTTAACATTTTATTTGTAACTAAAATCCGTAGGATAATGTATTTGTAAGATCACTAATAAACTTGGAGCAACGAATATTCAAAGTTACTGGTTGCAAATAAATTATGCGTAACTTTTTACCGTTGCAAGCAATTATTTAATAAGACCAACGAACTAAACGACTAAAGCCAATATTGGAACACTATTTTTGTTTTCTTTATTACAAAAACTCTTAACGTCGGCAGATGAATAGTGTAATCACTGAAGATAATTTGCTTGATTGTCTAAATTAAATAATAACTTATAATCAATCTCTTTAGGTCAATTAACCAATTAAATCTTTCTCTAATTTTAAAATAATTCCCACCGTTGAATAGTTGTCGTTCCAAAGATGTGCATTTACGTGGTAATCTATCTCACCCGTAAACGCGTCAATGTTCAAGAGTCACAAATTTTATGGAGTGGTTCTTGATTTTTCCTTATTTTAATTAAGCGAACACTAACTATACCTAACTATTATTTGTTTTTAATTGCATTTTTTTAAGTAATTCTATCTAATGCTTGACAAGAAGGGCACTGGTTTATATCACACGGATTTAGGACTAGCATATGTCACTAATGACAATAACTTATAATAATAACAACATTAACTCTTTTAAAAGTTAAGGCTCTAGATGAGAGTAATGGTCCTAATGGAGGTGATGACATTATAAAATATAAGAGATGTGACGATAAAGTTGAGTTTCTTTCTTCTCGAAGAGCTTTGTTGTCGTTAGTTTATTCATATCTAACCATGAGTGACTTATATAGTTTGTATGTTACTATTCTTTTTGTTTGATCTAATATAGTATTTAGCAGAGCCTTATCCTTTTTAACTTTTTTTCTTATTTCCCTTTTTATCTTTGTAAACTTTGGTTTGATCACACTTTTTGGAATAATTGCTTTAAAATTAATACGTGACAATCAGGGTAACGACATATTTGGATTCTAACCATGGGGTTTCTCGATGTTAAGAAAATTATTAATGCCACTAGAATAGTTAATAATGAAAAAATGATACGGTTACTTTTAAATGTTCTCCATTAAAAACGGCTATTTGTGGTATATTGTTACAACAATTAGAAAATTAAAGGAAAAGGTTCTAAAGGATGAGAGGTTGGCCTTCAAAGTGTATATTTTCGGCCGGAAAATTAGTGCTCCTTAAAACGGTGTTGACGGTCATTCCGAACTATACAATATCTTGTTTTAGACATTTTAAAAACCTATGCAAAAAGATAACCTCCTTGGGATACAAGTAGAATGAAGAAAAAGATGGTGTTGATTTCTTGGAAGTGTATAGCAAGATCAAAAGTATTAGGAGGTCTTGGATCTAGAGATATTAATGCTTTCCACGATGTTCTTTTGACTAAGATTAGTTGGCGTATTTGGACTAATCCGAAGAGTTTACTTGCTCGGACCTTTATTGGTAAATATTGCGAAACATCCACCACTCGCTCTCATGGATGACGGAGAATCTTGGTGGGTCGTGACTAGGCCTGGGCTGCTGGTTAGCCCGCCCCACCCCGCATAAAAAAAATCTCCTAAACTAAGTCCGTACCCGCCCCGAAAATTACCCGCAAGGCCCGCGGGTACCCGCGAGCCCGCAACCCGCAAAGCCCGCATCGTATAAACCCGCAAACCCGCAAAACTCAAAATATGGCCCGCAAAAAAAAAAATAAAAAAAAAATTATTAATAAAAATACAATATTATTTAATATATTAAAATTTAAAATAATATATATTATATATATAACCTATTTTTTATATATAATTTTTATATTATATTTTATATAATATATATTATATATTATATATTTTTTAAATTAAAAAAATATATATATGCGGGGCCCGCCCCGCATAACATTTAGCCCGCCCCGCCCCGCAAAATTTTCAATTTTTTTTGGAGGCTCGCACCCTCCCCGCGGCAGGTCAAAGCCCGCGGGGCCTGCGGGCTGCGGGTCAAAGTCCCAGGCCTAGTCGTGACGTTATTAAAAAGAGACTTTTCCACTCCATAGGAAATGGTCAAGACAGTTACTTATGGACCAACCCATGAATTGAACAAATCCAAGTAACTAGACCACACGGTCCTTGCACACATCGCTTGTCTCATAGCCGAGTAAGTGAACTTCTAACACCCGATGGGAGAGCTTAGGACAAAGAAAAGGTATGTTCAAATTTCTCTCATCTGGAGCAAGAGATCTTGACCATTAAGTTGAGTACCAAAAGAGTATCAAATAGATTGTATTGGTTAGGTACTAGAGATGGTATATACTCGGAAAATCGGGTTACTTTGCTTTAGTTGAGAATGATTCGGTGAAGATAATATACTTCACCTTTTGTTGATTTGGAATGGTGTAAGCCGCTTTGGAAAATAACATGTGCTCCAAAAATTCATATTTTTCTTTGGCAGCTTCTTAGTAAGGCTTTACCGGCGGGAGTCATTATACATGCTAGGCGCATAAGTGAAAGTGATCGTTGCATCCATTATGGGGATGTAGAAACCCTTAGAAATATATTTTTTTATCGCCCATTTGTTAGAGAGGTTTGGAACCTAATGCAGTGGAAGACGGAGTTGTTGTTCTCAAATGTTTAACTTGAAGAAGATATCATGAGTACTTTGAACCTCATCACCTTACCACCTACTAGTGTAGGAAACGAGCTTTTGACACTATGGATTTTTTGGAGCCTATGGAAGACAAGAAATTTCTTCATTCTTAAAAAATGGCAATTCTCACAAATGGAAACATTAACAAAGGCAAGCTCGTGAATTTGTGGATTTTTAGAATATTTTCCATGGCGACTTTCTTTTTTCTCTCTCTCCCTACGAACTGTCATCTTCTCATACCTTTTCACATCTCCGGCCACTTTCCGGTCAAAAAATCATCGGATTAGGTCATTGATTTTCACAATCGTGATCAATTCTTCCCTTTGCACACTCGTGCAGTATTGCAATTTTGTTATCTCTGCTAACCGTGGCTTTTTAGTAGAGATACGATTCATTCGCTTAACTCTAACCACGGAGCGGTTATGCCTTAAGTCAAAGATCACATTTGATCAACCGTTTCGTAACCGCCAAAGTAACTGTCGTCAGTTATTATTTCAATCCTATAAAGCCACAAAATTATCATTCCTCCATTTTCTTTTCTCTTCTTCTCCTCATCTCTCTGGTTATGTCATGTCTGACAACAATATTGAAAACAAGATGAATCAAATGAAACTTGGAGCAGATAAGCCTGCTATTACCATTTCATTTGCAATAATTGCGGCAGTAGAGAGGCGCAATCAGTTCATTGTTATTGGAAGGCCTGTTAATCCTCAATGACAACATTTACCATCTCTGATTAAGTATTTACCAAGATCATGGAATCTTGAAGGAATGGTTCATGGTACCATCATCCCAAATCAACGATTCCAGTTTCTTTTACCAACATAGGCTACGCTGGATTTCGTCCTCTCAAGGGCGCCTTGGACTTTCCAAGAGAGAATGCTTGTCATTCATCGATGGACACCGGATTTCAACATGGAGTCTCTGGATTTTCTTCCCATCTGGATACAAATTCGTGGTATTCCCTTTCATCTACTGGATGATGTTGTGATTCGTGAGATTGCATCAAAACTGGGAGAAAACAATAGAGTAATTGACGTGGATATAGAAGTTGATGCATCTTATCACGGTAATTTCATTCGTGTCTGTATGAACTGGAACATACATAATCCTATTCAAGAGCAACGAACGTATCAGTTTAGCCATGGAGTTGATACTATACTTCGCATCAGATTTGAGAAATTATGATGCTACTGCAGCAACTGTGGACTTATGACTCACGATACGGGTGTTTGCCCAAACCGCCCTAACAATGATCCTCCACAAGCCCCATCTGATGATGATCATGATGGGAAGGACTGCAGCGGAGGATAGGGTTAATGGTGAAAGTGATGTTGGTGTGCGTGGCTCGGTGGACCCAAATCCACCGGATTCAACATGAATAAAACCGTTTGGAACTGTCAGGGTCTAGCCAATGCCCTGACAGTTCGACGCCTTAAGGAGATTCAAAGTCGGTTTCTCCCGAACATCATATGCCTATCAGAGACGAAGCAAGACAACAATTATATGAGAGACACTGCCAGCTTGCTTCGTTTCGACAATCTATTTACTGTTCTTCCACTCGGTCTAAGTGGAGGTCTAGCTATTTATAGAATAACTCTATTAGAGTAAGTATCCTATCTCATTTTACAAATCTCGTTGACTGCTTTATTAAGTTGAAAGGTATTGGTTATTATTATTCGTTCGTGTACGGCCACCCAAATCGATCTCTCCACCATATTCCTTGGGAAAAACTTGAAAGAATTGCAATTAACAGAAATGGAAAACCTTGGATAGTTGCTGGGATTATAATGAGATTTTAAACAATGATGAGAAAAGAGGGGGAAATATCAGACCAGAAATACCATTTCAGTCCTTTCAAAGAATAATAAATGTCTGCAATCTATTTGATTTAAATTCAATTGGTGACAAATTTTCCCGGGCAGGAAAAAGGGGAAATCACCATGTCACTTGTTGTATTGATCGTATCATGGTGAAATCTGAATGGTTATTGCAATTTCCAGCATCCATAAATCACAATCTTGAGTATGAAAAAATCGATCACCGTCCGATGATGTTATCAGTTAGTGTTGAAGAAGAACATCACCGAAAAACCTTTATCTATGATTCTCATTTAAAAGATCACGACGGCTTTGTCGCAACAATTGTTCAAGGTTGGAGAAAAGATCATCGTATACAAGAAACCAGCGTATTCCCTTTTCCACACGACTTGCAAAGTGTAGAACAAGCATATTACGTTGGAAGAGAACAAATCGGGCTAATTCAAAAGGAAAGAATATTTCTTCTCAAAAGACAAATTGATTTGGGTACGGCTTCTGGTTCGTTAACGACTTCAGATAAAAGGCAACTCACAGACGAATTAAATAGAGCGTATGTTGAGGAAGAACGTTTTTGGCAATAAAAAAAGCCGTAACAAATGGCTAAAAGAAGGGGATAGGAATACAGCTTATTTCCACCATTCAACTTGCCAAAAACGCTTGAAACAGAGTATTAGAGCAATAAAAACAGAGGATGGGATAATTCATTATGGTACTTCCCAAATTGCACAAATGGCTATAAATTACTTTACCCACCAATATACAACATCACCAGCACAACAATCAGATTTGGAGAGGGTTTTTCATAGATTTAATTCCAGAGTGACAACAGAGGTAAATAACGACTTAATACGACCTATAACCAGAGAGGAGATCAAATCAGCAATTTTTTCAATCGGTTCTTCGCGTGCACCAGGACCAGACGGCTTCACAGCTGCATTTTATCAAGACCATCGGGAACAAATCAATCAAGAACTTATCCAAGAGGTTTCGAATTTCTTTGTTTCTGATACGTCAGGCTCAATTCACAACCATACAAATTTGTGCCTTATACCAAAAACTACAACTGCCACCACAATGGCTGAATATCATCCCATTGCTCTATGCAACGTCAATTACAAGATCATCTCAAAAATCTTGGTCAACAGATTAAAGACACATCTTTCTAGTATTATCTCTCCGAATCAAGCAGCTTTCATTCCGGGTAAGAATATAATTGACAACACAATTATTGCACAAGAAATGTTTCACTCACTACGCTCAAGAAAAAGACAAGCTAAATCATATATGGCGGTAAAAACAGACATTACGAAAGCCTATGATCGATTAGAATGGCAATTTCTGGAAGAAACGATGAAAAAAATGGGATTCCATCAACGTTGGATACAATGGATAATGAGATGTGTATCAACTGTTACTTATTCGGTCTTAATCAATGGCAGTCCTCATGGATTAATCACACCAAGCCGGGGAATTAGACAAGGTGATCCGCTTTCACCTTATTTGTTCATTCTATGTGCCGAAGTTTTAACGCATCTAATGAGCCAGGCAGAAAGTTCACATAGACTTCAACCAATGAAACTCGAAATAAGAGGTATCCCGGTGTCACATTTTCTTTTTGCAGACGACTCCTTATTCTCCACTCTAGCCAATAAACGAAATGGTGAGACGCTTAAGAACATATTTAATCTCTACGAACGAATTTCTGGTCAATCTATCAATTTTCAAAAATCGTCATTGACATTCGGAGCTAAGGTTAATATTCAAGTTAAAACCCAAATGAGACATTTAATGGGCATACATAATGAAGGGGGAGGTAAGTATCTAGGTCTCATGGAAGAATTCCAAAGAAGAAAAGCAGACACTTTCAGATATATACTAGATAAAGTTAAAGCCAAAACTCAAGGATGGAGTAAAAAATATTTATCTCCAGGGGGTAAGGAAGTCTTACTCAAAGCAGTTGCAGCAGCCATTCCCGTCTATTGCATGAATATATTTAAACTACCGAAAGACTTCATCGATGATCTAAATAGAGTATTAACAGAATTCTGGTGGGATAAAGGAAATTATACTCACGGAAAACATTGGATAGCTTGGCGAAGATTATGTACCCCTAAGCGTGAAGGAGGTATCAGTTTTTGAGATTTTGAAGGTTTTAACCTTGCCCTCTTGGCGAAACAAGTATTGAGAATACTTCAGAATCCTAATAGTTTGGTGGCACAGGTTCTAAAAGGGAAATATTTTGCTACCAAAAATATGTTGAACGCTACACTTGGCAGAAGTACCTCCTATGTTTGGCAATCATTAATAGCAGAGCGGGATCTGGTACTTAAAGGACTAAGGTTTGTTGTAGGTAATGGTACACTAATTAACACTTGGACGGATCCGTGGATTGTAGATTCACCACCACGAGCACCTAGACCACGAACTGATTCCCCACCAAATATTCAAGTCTCGGATCTTATTCATCAAGGTATTGGTGCTTGGAACATTAACCGAGTTAATGAATTGATCGTAGAAGATGCAGTGCGAGTGTTAAAAATGAAGTTAAGCACATTCGGGACTGAAGACATACTAGGATGGCATTATACGCAAAATGGCCAATATACTGTCAAATCTGGATATTGGGTAGCAATGCACTTAGATCACGTACCTCAACCCCAACCAATCCCGGGATCGCCCCATTTCAAGTCACAAATCTGGCGCATTACAACCACAACTAAAATACAACATTTTCTTTGGAAAACTATCTCCCAGATACTGCCTTCCACGGAGATGTTAAATCAATGACACATAACAACTAACAGATCATGTCTCCGGTGTGGTGGGAACTGCGAAAGTACGGATCATATTCTATTCACTTGTCCTTATACTATCCAGGTATGGAGGGCTTCATCTTTAGCTCTCAATATTTATAGTTCAACAACAGCAACTCTTGATAATAAAATTGAGGCTATGATTAATGGGGATACAAGTAATGAGAATGATATCATCACACAACAACCTTTATGGATACTTTGGCGACTATGGAAAGCACGCAATTTGCTTGTTTTCCAAAGGAAAGATATTCCCTGGAGGAAAACACTAGACCTTGCCTGGTCGGACTCATCGGCATAGATTACAGCAGGACGACATAACGACAGGATAAATACATCAGCATCTCATACAGAGGCACAAAGGAAACTTAGGAACAACAATAAATGGAAAGCTCCTCCTTTAGGATGGGTTAAATGTAACTTTGATGGTTCATGGAAAAATGGTACTCCGACCCAGGCGGGATGGGTTTTAAGAGATCATAATCGCAAGTTTCTGTCTGCCGGAAAATTCAAAGGACCCATTTTGGGATCTCCTATGCAATCTGAAATTCAAGCATTGTGGATAGCTATGCAACATTGTATTCATTTAGGCTACGAGAAGATTTATTTTGAGGGTGATAACCAAACAGTTATTCATCTTATGAAGAGACAGGAGCTGAACATAGAGGTAATGAATTGGTACCGTGATTGCCAAGCCGCAAGTACAAAAATCCCATCATGTCAATTCGTCTGGACTCAACGTAGCAACAATCAGGTCGCTGATAAACTAGCTAATTTAGATTTCTTAATACATGAAGATAATATTGTTGTTTATTCTAGTTTACCATATGTACTTACCGACTGTTTTAGTCGTGACTATTTTGATTAATAAGAAAGTTCAAGCGTTAAAAAAAAAAGAAAAAAAAAGAAACATTAACAAAGGCTATAGGAGATGCAAAAGAGTAGCAAGTATCACAACTGTCGAAGACAACGGTTGGTCCCAATGCTAGAAAGATCCCAACCCCTCATTTAGTCATCGAAGATACTGTGATTACACTTACGGATGTGGCATGGAGCGATGTTCACAAAGTAGTGGGACTCGACATATGTTTTACGGATCCTCACACAGGGAGAATGCTTTCTCATGCGAGTCTTGATGAGTATGTGAAATCACCTCTTCTAGAGGAAGCTTTGGCCATTTGAAAAGCACTTAAGCAAGCCATTGAGTTGGGTTACTTACGGCTTCGACTCCTCTCGGACTCTAAAACTTTTGTTGATGCCATCAACACTCACTCGAGTAAAGGGAACTCTATGGAATCCTCAGAGATATACATTTTTTCTTCAAGCGATTTGATGCTATATCTTTCTCTTTTATCCCTAGAATTGAAAATTGTAATGCAGATTTGGTCGCAAAAAACTCTTTGAGAGATTTCACCCTTGTGCGGAAACTTGTAATCACGGTTTAAATTATTAATCGAAATTTCATTGACAGAAAAAAGGAAAATGTTCTAATAAAAAGTATAAAAGTTTTTTTTTCCATAACAAAGTTTTAAATTAAAAATCCATTTTTAATAAAATATTTATATACTGTTTGACATAAGATAGATAAAAGTTCATATATATTTAAGTAATTTATTTTGAGTAATTTAACCATTTTTAATGTGTTTTTATTTTATTTTAATGTATTTTTTAATGTTTTTATTTTATTTTAATGGTGTGGGTTGGGCCGTAGGTGCTTATTACAGTGAATTGCATTGTTTCTTCAGTGCCCCTACATCATTGAATGCATATTCAAATGTGAGAAGAAATATCTATACCTTTAATGTTGTTTATAAATTTATTCACATTAAGATACATTTTGTTGGTTCTACCTTAGTCATCAAAACTTTCTATATCTCAGATATTTTGGTGTGTATATATTTATATATTTAATTTCATCAAAATGGGGTAAAAGTTTGGGTGTATATACACCAAAATGGGGTCAAAGATTTGGTGTTTGAATGACACATGTCTTTTGATGTGAACAAATTCATAAACAGTGAAGGTCGATAAAGGCATCAAAAATCTAATAGAAAAATAAAATAAAATGAAAAGCTACTTTGAGAATTTTATCTATATTGGCAGGAAAGGAACAATGGATCGGAGTCTCCTTTAAAGATTCTTGCATAAACTTGATTCCAAACTCTAATTTGCTAACTAGCTACTAAACAAATAAATGTTAGATTGAATCTTAAGTTTTTTTACTGATTACTTGTTTCAATATAGTTTAATTTTATGCTTTATATCAGTGAAAGAAACGAGCATATAGTTTAAACCTTTTTAATACATAGAGGACAAAAGATGATAATAGTTAAAGAACGTGAGTAAAATAAGAGAAAGAGACAGTCACTAACTATAGCTCTCTTCCAATCAAATTTTCTTTTCCTGTTCCACTCCCTCCTCCATATCCCTTCTTATTATTATAATTTGTTTTTATTCATCTGTCTTGTCCAATCTAAATTTAAAGGAAATTAGAAGAAAAGAGAAGAAGAAATGTCTCTATCAAATTATATTATTTATATATACTTAAATTAATCCTGGAATGGTGGAGAGAATATTCGTTCCCTTTTATTGTCTTGTTAGATGGGTTAAATTAATCAATCTTATACATAATACACAGTAACACAAATAGTTAACTATACACAGTCACAGTCCTACAACGAAGCTTTGTTTTTTTTTTTTTTTTTTTTTTTTTTTTTTTTTTTTTTTTTTTTTTTTTTTTCTGAAAATATACTATCTTTGGTAAAATATAGACAATATCGAATTAACCGAAAGTATATAGAAATCGTAGATTTTGACAGTTGATAACGTCAAGAAATCAAAACCGAAAGTGGACAAAAAAAAAAGAAAAAAAGAAAAAGGAGATTTTATGTACAAAGTGATACTTATTGATGTTAATCCTGTGAAAGAAAAAAAGTAAAGACGGAAAATTGTCCAACGGCTAAAACTGCCTCCAAATGTAAAAGATAGAGGTAGTTAAACGACACGTCATTGCTGCTTAGTGACTTCCGACAGAACCCGTCACTTTGGAAAAACGAGTTAGTCTCACTAACAAGATCATAAACGACACGTGGCACCTCTAATTGTAAAGAAATAATAAGAGGAAGAAGATATGATTTGTAAAACGCGTTTAATAACTAACGGTCATAAAAGAGACCGCACTCGTGACTCGTGAGATTGACGCGTTTCATAACGGTCATCAAAGGGACCGCGCACTCCTTGAGTCGAAAGACAACACATGTAATAATCATTCCAAAAAAGATAAGTCATGTTTTTAAATTTCTGTATATTTTCTTCTTCTCAACATATTTATATATATAGTTTTGTTTCACTTTGGCCAATTCTTTCCCATTCTTTTTTTCATTAAAGTTTCGAAGAAAAGAACTCAATTCCAATTTTGCTGGCTCGAAGAAACAATATAGATTTTGGTACCTTCTAGACGTTTTTCAGATAACTCGAGAGTCAGTTTCATTTATTATCTTGTAAAAAATGGTGTAATATTGTTAACTATTAAAATTGAGACCAAAGATTATGAATTGATGATTATATAAATTCTATATATCTTTTGTTTGGATCTCTGACTTGTTCTAATTTATATTACTTACGGTTTTTTTTTTTTTTTTTTTTTTTTTTTTAAAAAAAACGTGATTGTAGACGTAAAATACTATTATTAGACGGGAAATGAAACCTAGCAATAATAATAAAATAAATTATTTCAGAAAATGTTTGATTGTTCACTCCGATATTTTTAATTAACAATTTATCTTTAACAATATTATAGAGTTTAACAACTTTGTCCTGTTAAAATGATGTTCAAACTGCGTTAAAAAAAAAATGATGTTCAAACAGTTTTTAAAAATAGAAAGGAAATGGTTCAAATATTCATATGTTTTTGCTTATTAAGTTGACACAGCACTGCATAATAGTTCATAGTTGTTGTCGAAAGAAACAAAACCAGGTGACATTGTCGGGGTAAATATATAAGGGATGTAGGTTTATATATAGTTGGGCCCAAAGTTTTAAACCCAACATAAACTATGTCCTAATCATGTCCAGTTTCCGGGATTTAATGATTGGGCTCAATGGGCCTGGAGTTGCTGAACAATATTGATCAAATGTGATTTTAATCATCTAACCTTTATAAAAAAAATCCCATCCAACCACGTTTTCAAAATAAAATTTTTATGTGTTAACAAAAAAACTGTTTTTTTATTTGGAGGTTATAGGGTTAAAAATCATAAGTGGAGGTTATCTGAGCACTTGGTCCGAACAATATGGATGGGATGATAAATTTGGTTGTGTTCATAACTTAAATGTCTAAACATAACATCTATGAGAATTCGAACTTCTAACAGGTGTCAATCTTCTACTAATGTATTAATTATATTTATTTTCAAACAGATCCTTCCATTGTTATGACATGTCAGCTCCTTTGTTTGTAACAAGGGGACAACGTTTTAAATAATTTAAATATTAAAATACATAATAATACGTAATTCTTTGCACCATATGGGAAATTAAGTTAAAAATAGAAAAAAAAAAAACAGAAAAAGTTATTAGATAATATTTGAATAAAATTATCTTAATTATTATAGAATACTATATATTGATTTTTGGTTTAAATCTAGTAATTTGTTACTGTAATATATAAGATTCTTAGAAAGGTCGACGAAGACCAATTCCAACAGAGTTCTCTTCTAATCATTAATTATATTATCCATACTTCTACCATTAGTATCAAAGCTCTCGATAGCATCTTCGTTATTATAAGTGCTAGGTAGGCTTGAATAAATCAGTTTGCTAAATGAATTTGATAATTGTAATTTTACATTCTATCTAGAGCCTAAAAATAAATCTTCAAGATTTAAGCTTCGTTTCATAGATTGTATTATTCACTTTATGTCTGAAAAATGAATGATATAGTAGTACAAATGGTAAAAAAATCTGAACCATCATCAAATTGTGAATGTATGGGCGTGATTGTTTGGGGCTTTGGCTTTTCTTTTTTGTCTAAAGCCTTAAACG
>CM071716.1:16028404-16040570 GCA_036630335.1 Physaria fendleri | reverse complement strand
ACGAATCCGTAGTTTTCCGCCGAAAACACGGATATTCAGTTTATCGTCAAAAACATGAATTCGTATTTCTCAAATATTATAAAGATTTCAACTAATGTTTAGCAAAATGTTCATTTTCAAATCCGGTATACCAGATTTAATTTAATATGAATATATTATAAATGAAATATTCTGCTTAGATGTTTAAATGTTGATTTAGGAAAATTAAATTGAAAATTAAATTAGTTTTTGATTGTTTGGATACTTGGTTATAAATTCATGTGTTTGGTTACTGGAATAGACACAATACTGGAATAGACACAAAAAAGTGTCTTCATTTAATATATACTAGAGTCTAACCCGCGGTACACCGCGGATCAATTATTATAATAAATTTTAAAAGTTGATATTTATTTATATATAATTTTGTATTTATAAAAGTTTAAAATTATTATTTTATTTTATTGAAATATTTGATTTCAATTTATATTTAATATATATTTTATCTCTTTTTTATATTTATTATTTTATTTTATTGAAATATTTGATTTCAATTTATATTTAATATATATTTTATCTCTTTTTTAAATTTCGCTAAATATTTAACATAGTTAGAATAAAAGTTTAATTTTTTTAGATATTCACGAAGTAGTAATCTTTATTTCTAAAAGAAACCAAAATGTTTCAAAAATAAATTTATTAGTTTCAAATTACCTTGCAATCTCAAATGCATCTTTAGAATGTTTCATACATTAAAAAAAGTACGAATTTATAGTTTTAAAAATTTATAGTTTTACATATTTATAGTTTCCGCCAAAAAAATATGAATCCGCATTTTTTCGCAAAAACACGAAACCGCAATTTTTCCGGAAAATGAATCTACGTTTTCCCACAAAAAACATGAAGCAGCAGTTTTCCGCCAAAACATAAATCCATATTTTCATCTACGTTTTCCCACAAAAAACATGAAGCAGCAGTTTTCCGCCAAAACATAAATCCATATTTTCTCTCAAAAAATACGAAACCGCAGTTTCTCGCCAAAACACCAATTTGCTGCCAAAAATATGAATCCACATTTTACCGCAGTTTCTCGCCAAAACACAAATATCAAATAGGAAATCAATATTAATATTACAATATATATTATTAATAAATACTGTCTCATATCTATCAAATAGGAAATCAATATTAATATTACAATATATATTATTAATAAATACTGTCTCATATCTCAACCAATTAACATATTTGATTTTTTTCGATGTTTGGATATTGATTTAGAATTGTCGTGTTTGGCTACCGGAATAGGTACAAAATTTGTTCTTCAATTTTAATAAGTACATAGAATGATGTAATTATTCAATTTTAAAAATTATATTAATATTTTTATGAATAAATTGTATAAAAGCATTTTTAAAAATGTAAATATTTTTCTATATGAATATCGTATAAAAATATAAAGTTTTAATAATGTTAATATAAAATATATTAGTTTCCAAATTTAGCAAAATATACCATTTAATATTGTTAATCAATGTTTGATCATTGATAAGGAAAATTGAATTAAAAATTAAATGAATATTTTGATTGTTTGGTTACAGGTTTAGAAAAACCATGTTTGGCTATTGGAATAATCCTAAAATTGTACTTCAATTTTAATAGGGTAGTAGATATAGATATAGAAAATATAGATATAGATATAGATTATCATTATAGATTATCATTAATAAACAAATTTTTTAGACGCCATTATCCCGCGTACACATAACCATGAGGCAGATATTCGAGCAAAACAGGCCCGTTTAAACAATGCACCATATGTTCTTACTTGGGTTTAAATCTTTTATGTATCCCCTATGCTCTTATGTACATTTCAACCAATTTCAATAAAATAGTATTGCCAAAAAAAAAAAAAAAAAAAGACAACTCTTCAGGTAACATATAGTCACTTAATTATATGTTTTTCAAAAACATAAATCTTCAAAATTCATATATAATAGAGTTCACTCGCTGCAATGGACGGAATGATATAAACTTTATAAATATAAATTATCATTTTGCTCCATTGATTTTCTCCATCAAATCATTTTTTTGGTTCTTCGGCTAGATTCTTTTCCTTTAAAAATATGAAATATATTTACAAAAATTACAAAATTTTAAAAAATACAGTTAAAAAATTGTAAGGAAAATATAAAAAGCGACAATTGAAAAAAATAAAAACCTAAAATATAAAAAACAATCCTTCTTTAAGTTTTAGTTTTTTTCTCAAATAAAACATAGATAAAAATTATTTTACAAATACAAATACCTTCCAAACTAGAGATAGTGATTTTTCCAATAATAGGGACATATTATTCCGTGTTCCATACAAATTTTAACTGTTGCTAACAAAAAAATAAAACAAACAAACATACATGTAGGCATTTATAAAATTTTTTTTTATCAAATTTGAAATAGAAAAAAAAAAGAAAATATAGGAATGAATATTTACCTTTGAAAATAAAGAATTTTTGATTTTCTACACGCTAATAAACCTAAAATGTGTATCAATGTTGTAATAACAAAATTCAATGTTCTTTTACAAAAAGAAAAAAAAAGTTTCATAAACCAATAAACCATAATGTGTAAGAGTGGTGATAAGAAGTATTTTGAAAAAGAATTGAGGGCTTTACGTGTGTGTGTGTATATACATTAGACAAAGCTTCTCATACATTTTGAAAATATCAAATCTCTATTTATTTATTCTTTTTTACTCCATCTGTTTCAATTTAAATGTTGTTTAAGTTTTTTTTTTTCATTGAAAAGTGTTGTTCTCGGTTTTTAATATAAAAATTGTCATAAGTGGAAAAATTTATCCTTGCATTGGAATTATTATTTTTGACTTGTTATAACAAGTAAATTGTGAATATTGAAATAAATAAGGTTATAAAGGGTAATTTATTTGTTTTCTTAAAAAGTGAATAAACCTTAAACAACACTTAAAATGAAACATATGGAGTATTTATTTAGGAAAAACGGCCTGTAACGGCCTGCACATTGTCCCAAAGGGAAACCTACTACCTATATATAGTATCAGTGCTCTCAAACAACCCAGACAGATCTTCCGTTTAAGACGTTATACCCAGACATATCTTCCGTCGGGTTTTAGTTTCGTTGACTCTCAATTAACTGCGTTGACTAACGGAATTATAGTTAACAGAATAATTAACCGTTAAAAATTGACGAATTCATCAAAACTAAGTCGTTTTGATAATAGTTAATAGAAATGGGCCCAATTTTTTTGGCCCAAACCCACAATTTTATTCAAAACGAGGTGGCCTAATTTTTTTACAGAATCAAAACGGAACATTTTATTTTTCATTTTTTTCTTTTTGGTCAGGAAAAAAACTCAAAACCTAAGCAAAACTTAATTTGAAGAAACATGTTTGTTTTTTTTTTGTCAATGAAAGAAGAAACAGGTTTTATAATTGGGTTATGATGAGAAATGGTATTAAGCCATTCGTGAGACGATCTTCTAGCGTCCAAGTTCTTCCTCAATTTCGCACATTTTCTTCTTCTTCTTCTTATTCCGAGTCACCCAGTTCCAAGCTATTTATTGGAGGTTCGATTGAGTTTACTATTATATCAAAGTATTGACATTTAGATGTTTTGATGATAATGACGATTTTTTTATACCCGTATGGATGCACATGGTTGTCCTGATCTGTAGATGAGCAATAACTCAAAGACGCATTCTCTTCCTTTGGTGAGGTCGCAGAAGGTAAACGTTATCTATAATCTCTTCCAGGTGTTTGATGAAATGTCTGATTAAGTCTTTGGTTATGACTTTTGGGTATTTATTGATTTATCTGATCGTGTAAGATATGTTGATTAGTTATGAGTTTATAGGATTTAGTTCAAAGAACTCTTACTCTCTCACTCGAGTTGCATTTATCTGACAATGAAGAGCTTTAGTTGCTATCCTATTTGCTATCCTATTTAGTTCTCTAATGTCTCAAATGTAAATGTGTTTCTCAGTTAGGATTGCGTAAAATAAATGAAGTGAACATCAAGAGGGTTCGGTTTTGTTGATTTTGCAAAGGAAGATGAAATAAATGAAGTGAACATCAAGAGGGTTCGGTTTTGTTGATTTTGCAAAGGAAGATGATGCTCTAGCTGCAAAAGACTCCATGGAATCTTCAATGATTTCGTGGATAATTTTTAGAGGAATCAATTTTTGGGGGAAAAATCGATTTTGGAAAACCCTAATATTAGATTGGAGATAGTTAGATACATTTTGATATAAAAATTATTGGGCCAATTTGTTTTAATCTGTAGTATGGATTTTGGCCAATTCGTTTTATTTTTTTTATAAAACGTTTTGTTTTGATTCTATAAAAAAATTGGGCCAATTCAATTTGAATAAAATTATGGGTTTGGGCCAAGATTTTGAGCCCATTTCATTTAAATATTACCAAAACGACGTAGTTTTGATGAATTCGTCATTTTAACGATTAATTATTCTGTTAACTTTAATTCCGTAAGTCAACGCAGTTAATTGAGAGTCAACGAAACTAAAACCCGACGGAAGATATGTCTGGGTATAACGTCTTAAACGAGTCAACGCAGTTAATTGAGAGTCAACGAAACTAAAACCCGACGGAAGATATGTCTGGGTATAACGTCTTAAACGGAAGATCTGTCTGGGTTGTTGAGAGCACGGATGCTATATATAGGTAGTAGGTTACCCTTTTGGATAATGTCCAGGCCGTTATAGGCCGTTTTCCCTATTTATTTACAACTTTATTGATTCATAACTATAAAAAACAAGTTGTAAAAAATACTTGTACATGTGAATATATAAAATATATACTTAGTGCAGAGGTACTTTCTCACTTAATGCTTAAAGACGAGCAGAGAAATACTATCCCAAGCATGAAGATAGGATCGAGGGGACCATCTGTATCACACCTTCTATTTGCGGATGATTCCTTATTTTTCACCATGGCCAATAAACGATCATGTAGTGCACTCAAAAGGTTATTTACACTATATGAAGATGCATCGGGTCAAGCGATTAATCTTTGCAAATCAGCTATTACTTTTGGCCGACATGTCAAACCAGAGCTTAAAAGGTATATTAGACACACTCTTGATATACATAATGATGGCGGTGGTGGATTTTATTTGGGTCTCCCGGAACAGATTCAGTCCAAGAAGACAGAGACTTTCCGTTTTATTGTTGATAGAGTCCGACACAGAACACAAACTTGGAATAAGTGGTTTCTCTCTACTGGGGGCAAAGAAATTCTAACCAAGGCAGTGGCTACGGCAATGCCTACTTATAGTATGAACCTATTTAAACTTCCTGTTGAACTTTGTAATGAACTCCACAGTATCCTCGCGGGCTATTGGTGGAGGAAATCATACTAGAGTAAAGGAGTTCATTGGTTTGCTTGGAAACGACTTTGCCTGCCTAAAAATGAAGGAGGTCTTGGCTTCAAAGATTTAGAAAAACACAATCTCGCTATGCTTGGGAAACAAACATGGCGTGTAATGCAAAACCCCAACTACCTTATGGCTCGTTTGCTACAAGGACACTACTTCCCGAATGAGAACATTCTTACTGCTACGGCGGGATCCAAAGCTTATTTTCTATGGAAATCGTTGTTGCAAGGACGTGATCTCGTCTGCCAAGGTCTACGTTACAATACGTGATCTCGTCTGCCAAGGTCTACGTTACAATATTGGTACTGGTCGGGACGTTAATGCATGGCATGATCCCTGGTTATTCACCCATCCTCCCCGACCTCCCAGGCCCCGAAGCCTGTAGACTGCGAAACTCAGAGTTCATGAGCTTATGGATGTTTCAGGTAATACATGGGATATATCTAAACTTGAGGAATATGTAGATCCTGCAGATATACCAACCATTAAGAGGATTAAACTCACATCTCATGCATCCCTTGACTATTTGGGCTGGCATTATTCAACCAATGGACACTACTCGGTACGTTCGGCATACTGCCTAGCTACACATCTTCCAAATGCTTCGCAGATTACAGAATCTGTGGGTAATGAAGCACTGCGTACATGTGGATGGAAACTTCAAACTGCTTCCAAACTACAACATTTCTGTTGGCAGATCATTATGGCCTCCCTACCCACAGGGGAAAACTTAAAACGCCGACATATTACTCAAAAATCTCTCTGCCGGAGATGTTGTACTGAAAAAGAGACGATAGCTCACTTATTCTTTGAATGCAATTATTCACAAGGTCTTTGGCGTGCATCAAATGTCCCGGTCACCAATTTTTTGGATGCGAATCTATCTTGGGAAATTAAGCTACAATCTTTATTTGATTTGAACATCTCTAATCTAGTCCCTGCTTATCAACATCTCCCGATTTGGTTACTTTGGCGCCTTTGAAAAAGCAGTAATATGCTCGTCTTTCAACAGAAGCACCTTCCATGGCACATTCTTCTCGGCCAAGCTATAAGGGATGGTCGGGACTGGACTACATCAAGGACATATGTGAATCAAAACTCTGAGGGTCCGTGCTCTGTCCCAACTGATCACTCTTCTCATTGGATGAAGCCTAAAATCCACTGGGTCAAATGCAACTACGATGCTTCATTTATCAACAGATTACCTTCCCGTGCTGGTTGGATTATACGAAATCACGATGGGGAATACCAAGGCTGCGGTCAAACGATTGGAAACATCACACTCAATGCTCTAAATAGTGAATTTCAAACGCTCCTTATTGCTATGCAAAATGCTTGGGTCCGAGGTCATCGTTCAGTATGTTTCGAAGGAGATATTTTTTCGATCTATCAAATTCTAAATAAGTCTCTGCTTCACTTTGAAAGTTACAACTACTAGTCTGAAATTCGTTCCTGGGCCTCTCGTTTTGAAGTTGTTAAATTTACATGGACAAATCGAAGGAACAATGAAGCTGTTCATCGGTTTGGCACAACGACATTCTCTGATCATGCCTCACGCATTATTTCAATTATGTTCCCTCGTTTCTTCGTAACATTGTATAACTCCAATTACATGCATCTAAATGATGATTATTAATAAAAGTCATTTTAAAAAAAATTTTATATATTAGTACAAAATAACGATTTCTATTTCCCTTTTTGTTAAGTATTTATAATAAATTTTTCAATTAATGGTAACAATGAAATTATTAGTTCTCTAAAATGAAAGATATAATTTAGTGAGTATTATTTTGAGTTTAATGTCATTATCTCCCTAAAAACAAATAAAAAAGCAGTTCAATATTAACATTAAAAACGATTCTGAATTTTATTGAATATATTTCTATTTCTTTTTACAATACGAATTTGAATTAAAACTTTTTATTAATGGTAACATTCACATTATTAATTCTTATCAACGAATTATACAATTTCCATTTTTATACTACTGTAAAAAACGTTTCAAACAAATTTAATGCATATATTTTATTTCCATTTTTATAAAAATTTAGTAAAAATATATTTAACAGAAATGCATATATTTTATTTCCATTTTTATAAAAATTTAGTAAAAATATATTTAACAGACCAAAATACCCTTATTAAAATTTTAAAACCCTAATGACAAATCTTGTAATATATTTCTATAAACAAAAGGTTACTTCTAAAATGGTACTTCATAAATACTATAATAATATCGATAAGACAAAAAGTTTTTATGTAATAGAAATTGTTTACTCTTCATTTATTTTGAGCTTTTATAGTTAGAATATTATATTCGAATATTACAGACTTACGGTCAAAATACGAGAATCGTATATGATACATTAATTTTCTGTCTAAAATAATCAGCTATACATATATTATGCATTTAGTGACCTTTCAATCTTTAAAATACATATGAGGAACTTTCTAAAATAGAGGAAAAAGTAAGTTTCAATTGAGGAAACTTTATATTGAAGACCCAAAACAATCATGGAAGAAAAAGAAGAAGAATAAGAAGACCAAAAACAAATAAATTGATTAAATAACATTTTTTTTGGGGTCAAGATTATTAAGCTAAAGGATTACATTGTGAATGAATGATTTTATTCATAAGCACATAGCGCATATATATAGTAGAGAATACAATAAATATAAGATATTTAGAGAATCACAATCATATAGAATCATATATAATGATATCACAATTATAAATAATCATAGCAAAATATCGATATCTCATGATATCTTCTACACGCCCTCTCAAGACCGAGGGAGTTTACGGACTCCAATCTTGTTCCAAAATTCGAGTGACCGAAGGTGAGAAAGAGAGAATTGTAACAACAGGAACGACATATTGCTTTGGTGTTGGTGGAGTCTAGTGACAACATGAGCACGAATCAGCGGTTTGAGATGGAAGAAATGATCCCGAGAAAGCAACTTTGGAGAGGAGAGATGCAGAGTATTGAGATGTGTAGTGAGGAGGGATTCAGAGGCTCAGAAAGAGCTTGAATGAAAGAATTCAGAGGTCTATTGTAGACTTGAATTGGAGAGTTATATTTGGTGATGATGAATCAAATTTGTTCTCACATATGAATGTGTGAAAAATTCAGTAAGAAAAAATTGATTGCGCAAGTATGCAACTGATCATTGTGGTCTATATATATATGATGTGATTTGGTGAGATGGGTTTTGTGCTAGTTGCTAAAATAAACAAAAACAATAATATGATAATGTTTTTCTCTTTATTTACAATGTCACAAGACAAAGTTTGGGGAAAAAGTAACAATAGTGTTAACCATTTAAAAAATCCTGATTTAATGTTAATTTACTCTAAATCGCCACTAATAAAAAAGTTAGTTGTTATTTTTTTATAAAATCGAATAAAATTCGTGATAAATCGGTGTTTGAATGAATTTAAAATACAATTTTATATGGCTAACCAAATTTATTTTTATATAAAAAAATTATAGCAGTTAATAAAATTCATGTACTAAAATAAATATATATATCAAAAAAAAAAATCGAGAATAAACTCATTGTTAATAGAATTGTAAAGGGAAAATACAAATTGAACCCAAAAAATTGATTGTGCAAGTAGCTTATACTGATGATCCATGTGTTATAACTATATATATGATGTGATGTGATTTGGTGAGAAGAGATTTGTGCTAATTACTGAAAAAGAACCAAAAACATCAATAGGATAATGTTTTTTCTTTTTCTTCTACAATGTCCTAATAAAGAGTAACAACAGTGTTGTGTTGTATTGTACGGATGAAAAGGAATGATATATGATAAAAAAAAGGTTCTACACAAAGCAATTCTAAATTTAGGGTTGTATGAATTTCTTTGGCTAAATGAAGATATATGGTGATGAAATAATATAACTAACCAGTAATCTTTTGTAGAAAAGGCTATAGATATTCCTTTGCTAAGAATTCAGAGGTCTATTGTAGACTTGAATTGGAGAAGCACTTTGGCTTAGATTCAAAGACTCGTGAAGAGCTTGAATGATTCAGATCTTCGTGAAGAACTTGAATGATGGAAGCATTTAGCTTAAAAAAAAGAAGAAAAAAAACAAAAGAAAAAGAGTTTGACCGCTAGATCTGCTCTGATACCATATTAAGCTAAATGATTACATTGTGAATGAATGATTTTATTCATAAGCACATAGTGCATATATGTAGTAGAGAATACAATAAATATAAGATATTTAGAAAATCACAATCATATAGAATCAGATATAATCATATCAAAATTATAAATAATAATATCAAAAGATTGATATCTCATGATATCTTCTACAAATATGATTAAACAACAAATAAAAAGATGAAAAACTTATGTGGTGGAGAAGAAGACATTTGAGTCTAAAATCATTACTGAGCTTGCATAACAAATATTATTATTATAAGATTTCAACGAAAGAGGTTTACAATTCTACTTAAATAATCTAATAAATCGAAAACCCTACAAAATTCATCAAATTGCTGGTCAACAATTCTACTTAAATAATCTAATAAATCGAAAACCCTACAAAATTCATCAAATTGCTGGTCAAATTTCAAACACCTTTTCAAGAAAAATTGTTACCAATGATAAACATAAGGGAATGTACAACATGACAACATATTTGTAACCTTAATAAAATTTACACACCACAAGTGTCATATTTTAAGATAACTCGTGTCACTTTTTAATATTTTTCAAAAATCAGATATATTTAAAAATTCAAAATTTTAAGTATAAAATAATATCTATGCAACATAATGTTTAAATTTTATTTGTTTTGATACTTTAAAAGTTAATGTTTAATGTTTAAATTTTATTTGTTTTGATACTTTAAAAGTTGGAATGTTATGTACATGACTACTATGAAATTGAAGTAAAGTTGTGTCGTTTAGAGTTAGTAGCTAAGTTGTTTTAAGTTACTTGGAATAAGTCGATGATTTTCTAGTTAGAGAAGTCATGGGATATAGTAGCAATAGAATAGGTCTTTCTGTTTCAACTTTGTAGTGATCTATTTAAGATCAATTTGTTTCTATTCAATGTTAAGTCGCAGTTTTTTCACAGTTTTCTTCTTAAGTTTTTGGTTTTGATCTGTTCTGAGTAACAAGTATTATCAGAGCCTGTTAGGAACCTGGTAAGAATAAGAAGGAAAGATGAGTGATAGAGACAGTTTGTTGATACCAAATTTCAATGGTGATTACGAGCACTGGGCGATGCTAATGTAGAATCTTCTCATATCCAAGGAATGGTGGGATCTCATAGAAGAAGGGATCACACGGCCAGAGAAAAATGTGATCTTGACATGAGCACAACGAACGAAATTAGCAGAAAAACGGTTAAGGATCACAAGGTGAAGAACATCTATTTGCTTCAATTGACAAAACGATAGTGAAGAAAATATTGAAGAAAGATACGTCAAAGTACATATGGGAATCTATGAAGAGGAAGTACCAAGGTAATACTAGGGTACAAAGTGTTTAATTGCAAAGACTCAGGAGAAGTTTTGAAGTATTGGAAATGAAAATAGGAGAGACAATCACTAATTACTTCTCCAGAGTAAAGGAAGTGACAAACGACATGAGAAATCTTGGAGAAGATATACCAGATTCAAAGGTGGTAGAGAAAATTCTAAGAACTCTGGTTGAAAAGTTTACTTATGTCGTATGTGCCATTGAGGAGTCAAATGACATCAAGGAACTGTCAGTTGACGGATTGCAAAGCTCGTTGATGGTCCATGAACAGAACCTGAGCAGACATGTTGAAGAAGATAATGCCTTAAAGGTAGGAACACAGTGGAGACCAGAGAGAGGAAGAGGTCGAGGAAGATCCCCTCGTGGCAGAGGATGTAGAAGAACAAGCTACAACAAGGAATATGTAGAGTGTTTCAAATGTCACAAAAGGGGACACTACAAATCCGAGTATCCGGAATGAGAAAATGAAGCTAACTATGTTGAGGAAGAAGAAGACATGTTTCTTATGGCACATATCAAAATGATCAAAGAAGAAGGGGATCACATATGGTTTTTAAATTTTGGATGTAGTAACAATATGTGTAGAAATAAAGACTGGTTTATTGAGTTTATAACACTTTCCAGCAGAGTGTCAAGTTTGGAGATGACAGGCGATTGATAGTAGAGGGAAGAGGAAACATGTGCCTAGAGATCAATGGTGTGATTTCAATAATCAGTTCAGTTTACTATGTTCCTAGAATGAAAAATAATTTGTTGAGTGTGGTTCAGTTGCAGTAGAAAGGGGTGAGGATTACTATTAAAGATGACATGTGTGAAGTTTGGAACAAGAAACTGAAGCGACGAGTAATGCATTCAACCATGTCAAAAACAAGATGTTCATCATACTGGCAAATGTGAAAGAGGCTGGAAAGATTGAAGAGATTAAGTTCTTAAATTTGACAGAAAAAATAGATAATCTTTGGCATAAAAGGTTTGGTCACCTCAGTCATAGTGGATTGGGATCTTTGGCAGAAAAGAAGATGGTAACAAGACTGCCAGACATCAAAGCTGAAACATGTGAAACAATTTTATGTGAAGTAGTGATGTCTGCCGGATTGTTCATCCGGATTAATCAAAGAAGATGGTAACAAGACTGCCAGACATCAAAGCTGAAACATGTGAAACAATTTTATGTGAAGTAGTGATGTCTGCCGGATTGTTCATCCGGATTAATCAGGTTTCACCCAGGAATACTAGAGAGTAGACCTGAGAGTTTA
>CM071716.1:15974126-15992670 GCA_036630335.1 Physaria fendleri | reverse complement strand
AACTCTCGAGAGGGTATCTCTCGGGTGAAACCTGACTAGGTTCGTGTTCAAACGGACTGCATCAACCGCATAGGAGATATCTGGACGAGTAAGAGAAAGATATTGGAGACTTCCCACCACCATTCTATATTCAGCTGCATCATCTAAAGAAACACCAGAGTGAAGGGACAGCGACGTGTTGGAGCACATGGGAGTAGGAACGGGCTTGGCAGCAGTCATGTTTGTCTTGGCCAATAAATCTGAAACATACCGAGACTGTGTCAAGTAAAGTCCATGAGTATTACGAGTAACTTCAATGCCAAGAAAGAAAGACAAAGGACCAAGATCTTTTAAAGAAAATTTTTGAGATAAGGAAGAGATAAACCNGAGTAACACCATCGTGGTTGTAGATGAAGAGGGATGCATCAGCCAAAGAATTTCGGAAATCATAGTGTAGGAGAAAACCACTAAGCTCATTGTACCATGCCCGGGGAGCTTGTTTGAGACCATAGATCGCTTTGCGCAACTTACACAAGCCATGAGGGTTGTCTTTATCTCTAAAACCTGTTGGTTGTGTCATGTAGACCTCCTCATGAAGAGGACCTTGGAGAAAGGCATTGTTAACGTCTAGTTATCGAAGAGTCCATCCTTGAGTGACTGCAAGACTAAGGATGATGCGTATAGTGGCTGGTTTAACGACGGGACTGAAAGTCTCATGGTAGTCAATACCCTCTCTCTGATTATACCCTTTCGCTACAAGTCTTGCTTTATAGCTTTTGATCGAACCATCTTGATAGCGCTTGATAGTAAAGATCCAACGAGAACCTACAACATTAGCAGCTTTGTTAGTATTAACAACATCCCAAGTATGATTACGAATTTGAGAATTAATTTCTTCATGCATAGCAGCACGCCAATGAGGAATTCTCAAAGCTTCATTGACTGATGTAGGGATATGATTTGGTGAAACAGCGACAGCCGCATGGAGATTAAGTCGCTGAACCGGTTTGGACGTGCGACTACTTCTGCGGGTTGGCTCAGGCGCAGGCGGAGGTGGGACAGGAGCTACAACATCGACTGGAGCAGCAGGAGGTGGTGGAGGAGGAGGTTCATTCACAACAACTGTAGGTGGAACAGCAATAGGAGAAACGTCCGAACTCGATGACGGTGCATCCGATGGAGAAGACTGCGGAGTGTGAGCAGCTGGAGTGGATTGTTGCGGACTGTGAGCTACTGGAGAGTGATGTTGCGGACCTTGAGCTGGAGGAGGAGTGGCTGATCTGACCTGTGGAGCAAAAGAGACTAAAGGAAAACTAGAACCTTGAGTGTTAGGATCAACAACATCATCGGCAACATTAATAGGAGTAGAAACAGAGAAAGGAAAATTAGTTTCATGAAAAGTGACATGCCTAGATGTGTAAATGCGACCCGTACTACGATCTAAACAAAAGTATGCACTTTGAGTTAATGAATAACCAATGAAAACACATGGTGTAGAACGAGCATCTAACTTATTCATTGCATACGGTTTTAACCAAGGAAAACACATACAACCAAAAACCTTTAAACGATTCAAATTAGGAGAAACACCAAATAGTTTTGTATAAGGAGTGTCAAACGCAAGTAATGGGCAAGGCATACGGTTAATCAAAAAGACTGAAGTATCAAAAGCATATGTCCAATACTCTCGAGGCATAGAAGCATGAGATAAGAGAGTCAAACCCGTTTCGACAATGTGTCGATGCTTGCGTTCAGCCATACCAGTGTGTGTTATGGACAATGCTGAACCATCACCCAATAACACATCTTCACCACCAGCATACGGAGCATGAGACGCGAAGTTAGACAACTGAACCATCACCCAATAACACATCTTCACCACCAGCATACGGAGCATGAGACGCGAAGTTAGACAAGTCGGAAGTCATGTGATGTGAAGCGCCTGAATCAAGTAACCATGTAGACCGATCAGACATGTTGGCTGCATTTGCTCGAGGCCATGACATGGAAGAAGGCGGATTATTAGACCACGTCTGAGGGGGAGCTGAGGGACGCCATTGAGGTTGTGTAGGTGCAGGTCCTCTCACGAGCTGAAACAATGGACAATATTTAGCACTATGGCCAAATTCCCCACATGCTTGACATTTGCCTTGATAGCCCTTGCGAGTTGGACCACTTTGATTTGTCTGATACCCACGATTTGATTGGTTGTTGGAGCTATTGTTGCTGCGATTCTGAGACCCTTGACTCCCACGAGGCTGAGACTTGTAACGTGCATCAGAAGCATTAGCAACAATTGGAGTGGTTATTGCACCAGCAAGGCTCTTGATCATGGCTTCATGATTGAGCAGTCTCTCATGAAGGTCCGAGAAGGTGATGGGTGTGTCTCGAGCATTGACAGCGTCTATGACGGGCTTAAACTCCTCTCCAAGTCCAGCTAAAATTTGCTCTATCAAATCCTCTGCATCCATAGGTTTCCCTAGAAGAGCCAAATCATCAGATTTCGATTTGATAATCCGTAGGTACTCACTTACTGTTTGTGTCCCTTTGGTACACTCCCTTATTTGCAGCTTAAGTTGACGTATATGACCCCGAGTAGGTTGTCCGAAAGTTTGAGCCAGAAGATCCCAAACCTCCCAAACCTCCTTTGTAGTTGTGGCAGTAGATACTACACTCTGAACTGGTAAAGTGATGGCACCAATTAGAGCTCCATAAATAAGTCGATCTTGACGTCTCCATGGAGTGTACGCCGGATTTGCTGCAGTAACACCATTCGTTGTAATGGTAGGGGCAGGTGCAAGTGCAGAATCTTCCAGGAAGTGATGTAACTCATGACCTTCAAGGAGTGCACGGACTTGTTTGCACCACATCAGGTAGTTTTGATTTGTGAGTTTTGTGACACTTGAGAGATTCACAGAGAGGAGAGTGTCAGAGAGGAGAGTGTTTTGAGGAGCCTGAGTATCAAATACTGTGACTCGATCAGCTGAAGAATCTGTCGACATGGTGAAGGAGAGGAAGAAGAAGAAGAAGAAGAAGAAGAAGAATAATAAGGAAAGAAGAAAAGGAGCATAGGAGAGACTTTAGGTTTTAGAAACCTAGAGAGGGTTGTCCGAAAGTTTGAGCCAGAAGATCCCAAACCTCCCAAACCTCCTTTGTAGTTGTGGCAGTAGATACTACACTCTGAACTGGTAAAGTGATGGCACCAATTAGAGCTCCATAAATAAGTCGATCTTGACGTCTCCATGGAGTGTACGCCGGATTTGCTGCAGTAACACCATTCGTTGTAATGGTAGGGGCAGGTGCAAGTGCAGAATCTTCCAGGAAGTGATGTAACTCATGACCTTCAAGGAGTGCACGGACTTGTTTGCACCACATCAGGTAGTTTTGATTTGTGAGTTTTGTGACACTTGAGAGATTCACAGAGAGGAGAGTGTCAGAGAGGAGAGTGTTTTGAGGAGCCTGAGTATCAAATACTGTGACTCGATCAGCTGAAGAATCTGTCGACATGGTGAAGGAGAGGAAGAAGAAGAAGAAGAAGAAGAAGAAGAATAATAAGGAAAGAAGAAAAGGAGCATAGGAGAGACTTTAGGTTTTAGAAACCTAGAGAGGCTCTGATACCATATTGGATTGGATAATTGTTATTATTGATTGAGTGAATAATACAATGAGAATAGACTCTCTAATATAGAGAGGCCAAGGACTATACAAAAGGAAAGGCCATAACAAGTAGCCATATAAGAAGATATGAAATAAAAGAGAATTATACTATTCTATATTTACCAATATTCATTGTATCCTAATAAGAAGTATATAGTTACATGATGTATAAATCCAATTAAAAATGTCGCAAAAGTTGAAATCTAACCACTTGACTAAATACATTTTCATGATAAGTTGATCAATATATATCATGAATAACTTATTGTTTAATGTACTATATATATGAGTTTATGGTGTATACAAATTCTTCTAATTAGTTATGCTTTTGAAAATAGCCGACTACGTGACGGCTTCAAATTCCACAAGAAATCGATAAATCATTAAATTGTAATACAAAACATAAAAGAGTTGAGTTCCACTGAAATTGGAGTCGTAAGTGAAATAACCACTTGAGAGTTTGCTTTTAACTTTCTAGCTAGACACTTCATCCACCTTAACTAACTACTTGCTTCTTCGCTTTTATAGTTCCTTTTTAATCAATTATTTTAACAAATCAAAGTCTTATATATATCGTCGAGTGTTATTCTAATGCTGTGGTAAAACTTATGACCAATAATAGATAACTTGAAATTTCTATATTGGATGAAACATACCAAACACGCATGGAATTGTATAATTTAAATGATAAAATAAGCACGAGGCTACTTTACCTTTATTAACCCAAATTTGACATAGTCATTTGTGTAACTTTACCTTTATTAACCCATATTTGACATAGTCATTTGTGAAAATAAAATACAGAATGATAAAGATAAGAGCCTAAAGTGGTCTAAAGTTGCCACCCCCTAAGATAAGTTAGGGACAGACACTTTTGATAACCAGAGAAAATGAGGTCACATCGTATCTTTGTCTTTATAAAGTTTTCACCTTTACAGATCGGAGAATGATCCTTTCAACTATTCCCCTTTTACTTTTTCTCTCTATCTAACTCACCCAAACACACATGGTGATGGTCCATCATGATATACACGAATGGGATGACATATATGTGAAGTCACGAAACTAAATTGTGTATTAGATTTGGTTGGTTCAATCAATTATGCAGCTATAAAAAATTTGTGTCACGAAACTAAATTGTGTATTAGATTTGGTTGGTTCAATCAATTATGCAGCTATAAAAAATTTGTAGTCTTTGCTTTAGTTATACTTATATGACGTTAATCTTTGAATGGCTTGTGTTTACATTGCGAAAGTGATAGATTTTATGTTTATACAATGAATACGTTATCATTTTATTTGTGTAATTAGTTATGGTCTCATTGATTAATGTTAAGTTTGTACATTTCAAATCAAAACACTTTGACACTATATAAATAAATTTATGTCTCTTTTACATTACTCAAATCTATTTATTTTTCTCCACACATCTTTTCTACTCATTAAAATTATCTGGAGAAATTCAAAATCGCTAATTCAAATCGTTATTTATTTATTTTTTTAATTAATTAATTTAAAAATTCAAGTACTTAAATTTATATATTTTCAAGACAGATCATGTTAAATTAATTATTTTAGATATAATCTATCACGCTTTCTTGAGATAATATTTTTTTTTTTTTTTTTTTTTGTTAAATGGTTTGAGATAATATTTTTCTATCTTTGTATAATCAAGCATTTTTGTACTATCATCACACCACTTTCTAGACCATATAAATGGGCATATATTCACACACTAAATAAAGAAATCAGTCACTATCTCTTACTATTCAAATCATTTCTCAATTTTTGAAAAATGTATTACATAATGGAAACTTACAAGTAACTTAAAATTTGGTTTTATTTTTTCAATGATGGTTACGTGAGGGTGTGAATATAAGCATAAGAAAACAAATGTATGAATGTTGAAGTCTTTAAGTCGTCGAGGGTGAGTATGATAATCTTATATAATTGTTCAAAAAACAATAGGTAATATGACTTATATGTTTAATCACTTGGTCCAAGTTCTAGAAACCTTTATGTCATATTTTTGGGGTCAAAAAGAAACTGAAACTCCATATTCTGTCGTGTAATTTTCCATCCGTAATTTTGTACTTGATTTATGTTAAAATTCAGCGTATATATTTGACTTTTTCACCAAATTTTGAAGGCTGATTCATTCATTCCTAAGTCCTAACAATTATGGAACATAGGACTTATGTCATGATAAATCATCAACAAAATCATAATAGATCTCATCTCATATATATGTTGATTTCTTACAAAGTCACAATATCTAAAAATAAGAGAAAGAATGGCAGAAATTAGATATCTAATCATTTCCAAAGTCAAATTAGCTATCTAAAGATTACAAAGATATATTACTACAAAAATGTATATATTTTTTTTCTCAAAACATGTTATTTTATTTTGTTTGTAAACTACTAAACCAGAATTTTTGTTCATTCTAGAGGAAATTTGTATTTCTGTTATTTTTAATAATTGATGGAATAATAAAATGCAATTAAATGTCCACTTAACCTCATACTAATTAACATTATAATCATTATCACTATTATCTTTTCGTATTATTTTTAAGATTATAGATAATGGAAATCCAAACAATTATCCACATCAACGTAAATTAGTCATTAATTTATATTTCCATTTTCTGAATAAAAAGATATTTTTCTTTTTTCAGTATTTTTTTATTTTTTTCTTCAGAGGTAAATATTTAATATATAATTAAAAAAAAGCGAGTGGAAAATTACAAGTGTGTGTACCTGGCAAGTACTCCTTCACCGTACCAACTTTTATCAAAAAATACACAAATTTCCCAAACTACCCTCCCATCTATATAAAATCCCCTTCACTCTCCTTCATCAAAAATCTCAAAAATCTCTTTCAATTCCCAAATCTCAATCCGAGCAACACCAATCTCAAAGATGAAGCAACTAATCCGCCGTCTATCTCGCGTCGCCGATTCCTCACAATACAGTCTCCTCCGATCAGACTCCAACCGACTAAACCGCCGTTCCGAATCATCATTTCTCCGTTCTTCCGTTCCTCGCCGCTCAAAGAAACAATCCTCGTCTGTTCCCGAAGGTCACGTACCAGTCTACGTAGGTGAAGAGATGGAGAAGTTCGTTGTAAACGCTGAGTTACTTAATCATCCAGTTTTTATCGGATTACTAAATCGATCTGCTCAAGAGTATGGATACGAGCAAAAAGGAGTTTTACAAATTCCTTGTCATGTTCTTGTTTTCGAAAGGATTATGGAGTCTCTTCGTCTTGGACTTCCTGTGCCGATTGATGTTCAGGATTTGATTTGTGAACAGACGATTTGATGATGATGATGATGAAGATTGAAGAATGAAGAATCTTTTTTTTTAGAAGGAATCTTTAGTGAAGGGATTTTTTTTAGATCTGGTTGTTTTTTTCTGTTCAGATACTGAGAATACGTCGTCGTTTATGTAAATAGGTATATAATTTTTCTTATTTTTCCTTAATTTGTGTTGTGTTAGTTGCAAAATTTCGTAATTTTTTCACCGGTTTAAAGAATCGGTTTGAAATTCTTGTTAAAATTCTGTGTCTTTATGCGTAATTTCTGGGTTTTTGAAAAGGGTAAATACGTCAATGTGATGGATAGAGGAGTTATTGCATCGGCCGTTACTAGGTCCGTTACTAAGCTCTTTCTAGTAGTTTTTGTTTTGTATTGTATTTTTGGCTAAGTACGGTGTAATGACAAAAATGCATAGCAAATATGGAAATATTAATTGAGAATTTCTGGAAAAAGTGATGAAACCATGTGGGTTTGCATCTGCTATAACATTCTTTCAGATCCAATACATAAGCTTGATTCCTAGACCACATACCTCTATAAAATCCATGTGGGTTTTGCATTAATGCTTTCTAATTACTAACCATAATCAAGTTTTTTTTTTAGAAAAATTATGACTATCCACTAACTATTGCCCTCTATGTAAATCTTCTTCGAAATCTATTTGTTTATCGATTCATAGTTTCATAATCATTTAGTTATTTGCTCTAACTGAATGTGAAACTTGTATACTAAACCAGTTAATTAGCAATTGATCCGATCAGATCTTGTGATTTGGAAATAATTATACGTTATTAGCGCAACAGTTGGATTTACACTATTAACAAAAAATTAATCGGGTCTTAACAACCATAATTGAATCATTAATCAAGCTAATGAAGACCAAATTACGGTTATTAAAGAAATTCAAACTACAAGAAATGGAAAAACAAGTTTCTAACTATCCTTTTACAGGCAAATAGACTTTGAACTATGGCCTAATGGGCAAATGTTGAAACTATTCTTTCATGTGGATTTAGATCGAAGGCAATAATTTGCAGAAAAAATATTAGGGAAAACTAATGTATTTAGCCTCCGAAATTATCGACATCAGTCTTGGGTCTTCGTCATCTTATAATTAGCTTCAATTAAAGTTTTCACATCAATTTCACCCTCCGACTTGGTTTTGTTTGGTTTTTGATTAACCTATACCATATGACCAAAAATAGACCATTTTCCCCATGATATTTTGACATATAAAAAGAGCGCAATCTGATGCTTGCTTTGATTGCGCTTAAAGACATCCACGGTAATATGTGGTAAATGTCATGGATAAGTGGTTGTCAACAACAACTAGGACTTGATCCCTCAAGATTTTGGTTAGGAGATCAATATTAATCATTAGTGTAATACGATAATGTTATATATATGATTTCATTTTTTCTTTAATTAATGTCACAACAGGTATATAAAGTCACACATAATTAATGGTTTAGACATTTTCAGGTAACCTTCGTTTTATGTTTAACCAAACATACTTACATATAAACACCAGCACATGTATATTAATGTATATATGCTTTTTAAAATAAAAGAACCATAAGTGAACTACATGTGGAGGTTTAACTGTCCCACATCTATGGATTCTCATATATAATCTTTTCATAGTTTTAAAATTTCAAAAATTAATAATTAGTTGTATGACCAATCTGAGGAAAGTTTAATAATAGAGTTTGAAATTTTTGCCCATTTATATGATTTCACATGTTGTACCCACATGCTACTTATATTTATAGCAATTCAAATTCAATCATTAAATTTTCTGTTTCTTTTGTTTTGTTCTAATTTATTGTCAACTAATTAAGATGATTCATCTAACTGATTGAAGTTGAACCCGAAGTTCTGACATGTCGGTGTTAATGCACAGTTAATTTACATCAACATATTTAGTGATTTTAGATTTGAAACATATACGTAATTAATGTAGTCAAATACTCCATCGATCGAGCAAAATCAAATCTTTTTTTTTTCTTGAATATTCAGAAAATTTAAATTTGTGGGTATACGTTTTTCTAGCAGCACGAGATCTATACAATGTAAAATTCTTTTTTGGAAGAGATCTCTCCTAGGTAACGATTCGCATTCTCTACCTCTGAGTTTTCCAATAGATTTGTACATGTAGATCTTATATTAACAACAAGTGATTCTTGGAAAAATACAATTTTTAGGTTTATAATGTTGTTGTTTTTTGTTTTTGTGTGAAACATATGGATTAGGTATTAAATCAAAAAATACAAGCTGATTTATTTTTTTGATTAATATACTTTCACATTTCATTAAAAAAAAAACCAAAATTTTCATTGAAAAATAATATGTGAGAATGGTCGTCGCTATCATGCCATAGCATCAAGGTCGTCCTGAAAGACGTCGTCATCATACTCGGGCAGAGCTACAAGCAAACAAAGCCTGTGCTTGTGGTCGCTTCTGGCTAAATAAAACTTAGGTCGACTTTTGGTAATAATTTCCTTTGATCTAGTGGTGTGGAATATGTGTTAGTGTATGGAATATGATGGGACTAGAGTTCAAGTCTCCACCTTAAAGTGCTTTTTTTGGTTATTAAAGTGGCCTATAAATTGGTAGGACCGGCTATGATCATCATAAGCCATCACCAAGCGAACTAAAAGGCTCTAGATTGTTTAGTCTCTCAGATAAAGAATGTTACGAGGTTTAATCGGAAGGTACAACTAAAAGTGCTTAATTCGTTGATCCTTGCTCAAAGACTTTTTGGTCGATTGATTTGGCTTGTAAATTTTGGAGAAAATCGGTTCAATAGGATTTGATATGTTGTACGAAGCAAATCCGAAGTCCTAATTTTATTTGATGATAGGCTCCTTTCCTTCTAGCAGTAGGCCGAAAAAAACTTCCAGCTTTTCTGCGCTGCATCAACCTTAGGCTTTCGATGTTTTTGCCATATTCTCTTTGATTAAAATAGGCTTCGGTCCATTAGTGTAATGTAAACTTTTAATTAGTTGTAATGTTTGTTTTTAATCAATGAAAAAATATTAGACGACTAATAAAAGAGAGGAGATAGAATTGGTTTGATTGGTGGAAACAACTATTTTATTTTGTTTACTTCCAAATTTTTCATAATCAAGTAGTACCATTTTGTTACCTCTCAATGGGAAACAAACATATATTACAAAGAAAAAAAAAAGGATCAGGAACTATCATAAACAAGTCATTAGTTGTTAAGATTCTCTTGAATTAGGTCGAATGAGAACATAATAATATGTACTTTTAAATTTTAAAAGGAACATTCGTAAATTGGAATTGCAAGAGCATATAGTATACCTAGTAAGCATGGGTACTAACTAAGGCAGCTCATTTCAAGTATGAATGGGATTGTTGCTTAGTAGGACACGACTGACTTCATCATTGATTCCATATTTTATAATAAAAAATTCCACTTTTATCTTATTTTGGGATCACGTTCGCTAATACATATCATTATTCTTCAACATAAATATGGTATTATACCTTTTTCTTCCTTGACACATAACATAAGAAACCAAATAATATTTTAGTCATCATCAATAATTCTTTGGAGTAATCCCTACTGTTCCATATATGAGTTAGTAGTGGGGTAAATGGGCTAGTGGACTGACACATGTTATGGTCTACACAATAAATAAATAAATTATTCTAATTGGATTGGATTTTAATACAGCTATAGAATTGTACCAATTTCCATTTGATTAATCAGAAGATGATTGTTCAAGATTACATTATTCTTCTTTTTTGGGTCATGAAGATTACATTAATTCATTTATCCTTGGTTCCATACAAAAGAATGAGATTAATTATTCTTCTTTTTTGGGTCATGAAGATTACATTAATTCATTTATCCTTGGTTCCATACAAAAGAATGAGATTAAACATATGACTAAATTATTTATATGGGCTTCTATTACTAACATGTGTTTAGATTAGAGCCTCCCTAGACATGATTTAGATGATTTTAGATACCCATTTTGGTTTGAAGGCCCATAGAGCCCAAAAGATACTTTTGAAAAAGAAGGTTCTGATGTATAATCTCTAATTTCCAGTTTCCATAATCTTACAAACTTGCAGGTGTAAACAATTCAATTGTGGGGAGACTTGAAAATAAGTGATAAATTATCAAAAATAAAAATAAATAATTAACCAAAATTCCTAATTACATATTATTATTTTGAATCGAATTATATTGAAAAATAATTCTGAATAATTTTACTGACTGAATTATCATAACTTCTCAAGATTATGTTCACACGAAACGATACCCAAATAATATATACATATACCATGTTCATACTTATTTGACTCATTCTATAATCAAATAAAATCTTACAAATTTTAACGCTTCCATCAAAATGCACACCTTCCAAAAAAAAAAAAACAATAATAAGAAGAAATATATCATTCGTCTTTGCTTAAATAATATACTCAGCATGCTCAGAGGCTCAGAGACTTGCTTGTTGATCTCTGGAAACTCGATCATAAGAAGGATGCGTTAATCCAAGAAGATGGAACGATTCTCTGCACTTTCTCCAATGAGGTCCGAATGATGGATATTTTCAAAAAATGAGCCTTGGTACTTCCGTGGATGGTCTCTGGCGATCGACTTGTGGACGAACCGTCACTCTGAAACTTACCTTGAAGAAGTAATGATATGGGTCAAGCTATTAAATGTTCCAGGAGACTACAAGTACGAAGAAGCTCTCATGGAGATCGGTAAGAAAGTAGGTATCCCAGTTCGAAGCAAGCTGCGTCAGAGCCAAAGAGGAACGGACTGTCTTGTCTTAATACGCTTCAACATCAACAGAAAGTTGAAGTTCGTTCAGCACATGTTCTTTCCTCCGGAGCATGAGCCAATACCCATCCAATTTGTCTATGAGAAGCTAAGGAACTACTGTACTGACTGTGGTTCGATCCTCTACTCTACCCAGGAATGTCCATCAAACCAAGAACCAGTCCCAGTCAACCCGCAGAACCCATCAAATCCAGATGCTGCACCAAACTTGGCCACTGCACCCCTAATCCAAGGCCCTTATCAAAACCGCCTCTTGCGCCCGCTTCGTAGCAGTTTGCCAGCTCTCTTACCCACCCCATCATCCTCATCCATAGCATCCTTGCTTAAAACCCCTCAGCGATCGTTACAAAACTCCCCTGAAACTAACCAGGCAGAATCCCAGCCATCAGCTCTATCTGAAGATCCGCAGCCAAGACCAACAACTGGTGCGTTAAGACTCAAAGCTCCGGGGAAGAAAAATGAGGCTGCAGCTGGAAGTTCAACACAAACTCAACCAATTCTAGAACCTCTGACCTTGGATGACTTTCCCCACTTCGAGTTACCTCCAATCAGTGAAGCAGGATATCAAGCAATTACGGAAGCCTGGCCTCTCGCTCTTGTACCTTTCACTCCAAATATCAGAAGTGAAGATGGAATCCCATCTGGTAATAACAAAGACATATCTAACAAAAAGGAAGGTAGTGACAGTTCTGAGCCTGTTGACGAGGAACTAGAAGTTGAAACCCCTCAGCTTGTTAAACGGAATGGAAAGCAGATTGAGGCTACCCTGCCAAGTGCAACACCAAGGAAGAGAAGAACCCATGCTAAAATTGTCAAGAAACCAACAACAACTGCAACGCAGGGAGCAGACAAGCAGGAAGTTACTATCAAGAAAAGGAAAACGCAAGAGAGCTCCTCTAGCCTTACCTCTCGGATCGTCAAAGCCAAAACTACCCTTACCATTGCAGATATGGAGAATTCAGGTTTGGTGGCACCTCTGAAGCCACCCCAGGAGGAATGAGGATTTTACATTGGAATTTTCAGGGTCTCCGGAGTGACCTGACAATTCACCACCTGCGGAGTTTATGCCGCAAGCTTCACCCGGAACTTCTTTGTCTGGTTGAAACGAAGAATAAGGATGACTATGTCAGGAACTTAGGATTGTCTTTAGGGTTCACTCAGTGTGTCTCAGTCCCAGCACAAGGTTCTAGTGGCGGAGTAGTTTTATTTTGGAATAACAACGTGTCTGTCTCGAGTCTGTCAGTTTCTACTTTGAACTTATGTAAAATAAAAATTTCTCTTTTGAACTACTCTTTTGTCCTTGTATATATCTATGGACCGCCAAAATATGCGGAAAGAAAGAAGTTTTGGAACCAGATGATCGGTTATGCAAACACAGACGCACATCTTCACCAACCTTTGCTTATGCTTGGAGACTTTAATGACATCTCTAACCAAAAACACAAGCATGGAGGACCAAAGAGAACGAAACAAAGTTGTTGGCTCTTTAACAAGATGCTTCAGTCCTTATCACTCACTCAACTACCCTTCAAAGGAAGCAAGTTCACATGGGCAGGAAAGAGATATAACCATCAGGTGAAAAGCTTACTAGACAAAGCATATTGAAACCATTCATGGATTCAGGCGCATCCAAACGCAGCTGTAACTCATCTTCAATGGATAGGTTCAGATCATTGTCCAATCTTAGTAAATACTGAGAAGGATGAGAACCTGAAGAGAGGAAGATTTCCTTTTCGAAACTGCTGGGCAAATATGACAAGGTTCCAACAGCTCTTTACAGATACGTGGAATCAGATTAATAGTCATCAACCAGACATGGATATGAACCAGGCCCTCAAAGAAATAAGGCAAAAGATTGAGGTGTGGAAGCCCACGATTACCCCAAATGCGGCTCGATGGATTGATTCTTTAAAGAAACATCTGCATAAGCTACAAAGTGCTCAACCCATTGACCAAGCAGCAATATTACATACGAAGAAAGCGCTGCTACACTTCATAAAATTAGAAGAAGAGTTCTGGGGAAATAAGAGCAGAGCTTTATGGCTCAAACATGGAGACAAGAACACCAAATTCTTCCAAGCCAAGATGAAGCAGAGGAGAAACCTAAATCGTATCATTATACTCGGAGATGATCATGGGAACCAACATTCCAACCCAGCTGCACTTAAAGATCTCATGGAAAGCCATTTCCAACGTATCTTCACGAGTGTCTGCCCACCAATTCAGGACCCTTTACCGAACCTACAAAAAATGATCACACAAGAGTCAAACCAGAAGCTTATACGACCGGTATCTCTTCTTGAAGTCAAGAAAGCAATCTTTCAGATGAACCCTGACAAGGCTCCGGGGCCGGATGGCTTTACGCCGGGTTTCTATCAGAAACTATGGGATAAGATTGGAATGAAGGTGGTTAAGTACATACAAGACTTCATGGACTCTGGGAAGCTTGAGAAAGAAATAAACCACACACACATATGTCTCATCCCGAAACTTCAACCACCAACACTCCCCACCCATTTTCGACCCATTAGCCTTTGCAATGTACTTTACCGCATTATTGCGAAGGTACTTGCAAATAGACTAAAAATTGTGCTCTCAGGAATCATCTCTCCACAACAATCAGCATTCATCACAGGGCATTCCATCACCGACAATGTACTCATGGCACTCGCTGAAGACACGAAAGAGGAAGGAGCCCTTTATGGCATTGAAACTTGACATTACAAAAGCCTATGATAAGGTGAATTGGGGTTTCATTGAGTACATGTTCATAAAACTTGGTTTTGACGAAAAATGGACACGCTGGATACTTTAATACATCACAACAACCTCTTATTCGGTGATTGTCAATGGTAAACCTACAAGGAGGATTGAACCAACATGTGGTATTAGGCAAGGGGATCCTCTTTCCCCTTACCTTTACCTAATATGTTCGGAAGGGCTTTCATATTTACTGAAGGATGCTGAAAATCTTGGCAGAATCTCAGGATACAAAGCTGCACCCTCGGCTCCACCACTAACTCATCTCCTTTTTACTGACGACTCTATCCTATTGTGCAAGGCAGACACTTCTGAAGCTCATCAAATAAAGCAAGTCTTGGAACACTACGCTCAAATATCCGGTCAAATGGTGAATTATACCAAATCGATCATCACGTTCAGCAACCCACTTGATTCTCAAAAAAAACAACATCTGGCTGGCTACATGAACATCCCGTATCAGAATAACATTGGTTTCTATCTAGGACTGCCAGACTTTAAGGGTAACAACTTCTGCAAATGTTTCCAATATCTATTGGATAGAATGGATCAAAGACTAACGGGGTGGAGCAATAAGTTGTTAAACCAAGCTGGTAAGGAGGTGCTCATTAAATCTATCATACAAGCACTACCAACGTATGCTATGCAATGCTTCAAGCTACCTAAGCAATTGATCTCTCAAATCAAACAAAGAATCTGCAATTTTTGGTGGAAGAAAAAAAGAGATGGTAAAGCGATTCCATGGATTGGTTGGCATACACTTACATCTCCGAAGTGTATGGGAGGACTAGGCTTTAGGGACCTGGAAACTTTTAATAAAGCATTGCTGGCTAAACAGGTGTGGAGAATTCACACTCAGCCGTCTCTTATCCTTGCAAAAGTTCTGAGAGCAAAATATTATAGCAAAGATGATATATTCACATGTCCGGATAAGAAGATGACTAGCTATGGGTGGAGAAGCATCAGAAGCTCGATACCGTTCATCAAGAAATATAGTGGAGTTCAAGTGGGACCGGGAACAAGCTCAAATGTGTGGTCTGAAAACTGGCTCCCTACACAACCACCAAGACCACCACGGCACAATCCACAAGCTGTTGCTAGTCAAATAAATCGGGTCTCTGATCTGTTCCAGTCCCGTACTAGGTGTTGGGATAGTGAGAAAGTTAGGCAATACATCCACCCACATGATGTGCAAGATGTGCTCAATATCCGACCTCTTCTTTATGGCCCTAAGGACCGAACTGTGTGGCCATATACTTCAAATGGAAGATAGTCAGTCAAGAGCAGGTACAAAATTCTTCATGATCATCAAAACCGCAGCTCGGTGCCATCCACATCAAACCCACCCATTCTACATAGACTTACAAATAAGCTATGGTCATTCAACTTACCACCCAAAATAAAACTGTTCTGGTGGAAGGCCATTCAAAATGGTCTCCCAACCCTACAAAACCTCAGGATCAGAAGGGTGGACATAGACCCCATATGTAAGCTCTGCCAGCAAAGAAAGGAATCACTAGACCACCTACTAGTATTCTATAAAGTCTCCAAAGACATATGGACGCACCTTCAACCTCAAGCCCATCAGGTACAACACCTCTCCACTGTTGACTTTCTGTTTTACTTATGGAAAGAGAAGAAGGCATCAACGACACCATTATCAGCCTTCATCGGCTGGTATATATGGAAGGCAAGAAATGACATCATTTTTCAAAATGAGCAGGTGGTTATACCACATATTCTTCACCAAATCTGCCTGGATCACCAACTAACCACAACAAACTCACATCCCATAACTCAACCACCTCACCAACATCAATTAACCCAGGTGAACGAACAAGAATGCTCACCGTCTCAGGCCATTTGCTATGTTGATGTATCATGGATATCAAAACATGAGAATATTGGTATTGGATGGACTATTGTTCAAAACAACAATCATATTGTCCAAGTGAGTGGAGCTTTCCCACCGGTGGCGTCTGCAACGTATGCCGAGGCAGTGGCCATAAGAGAAGCCACACAACATATTATCAACTTGGGACCACAAAATGTCTTGCTTGCCTCTGACGCAAAGCTTGTCGTGGATGGTATAAACCGGTTCCTGACTGAAGAAGAAGGCGTATCGCAATATGGGAATGAGGATTCAAGATGCGCTATAGCTAGGATACCAATCATTGAAGACATTTACCAGCTCACAATCAGATCCTCAAAATCCCTACGTTTTATGTATATCCCTAGAGTAAAAAATAAAAAGCTGATGCTATGGCTAAAGAAGCTAGACTAAGAAACTTAAACTATACTATAAAATGGACATCTATGTAATTTAAACTTCTACCTAATAAATAAATAATTTACCGCCAAAAAAAAAATAATAATAATGGGCCTGATTGGTTGTGGCTGTGGCTTTAAAATTTTGGCTGTAGATTTGTTACTGTAGATTTTTGGGCTGTAACTTTATGATTATGGCTGTAGAATTTGGGCTGTAGATTTGTTGGTGCCGTAAGTTTATCTGTTGGTGCTGTCGAATTAAATGAAATTTATTTTTGGTAAAAATAATTATGATTTCTATAAAAAAAATATTCATTAAAACTAATGGAAATATTTCATTAATATTTTCCATATAAGAATTTCTAGATTTTCCATAAAAAAATTCCATAATAAGGGCCTGATTGGTTGGGGCTGTAGCTTTGGAGTTTTGGCTGTAGATTCTTGGTTGTAGACTTTTGGGTCCTTAGGGTCTGTGATGCTCCAACCAATATATATAGCGTCTATATTATTATCTTCGTCGGTCACTTTTGTCTTTGTGACTACCTTTTATTGTATCAACTATATATCACAAAAACTTTTGACTTTTTGTTTTAAATTTTTTTTTTTTAAAAGAATTATATAGGCCTAATTGATTGGGTTGTGGCTTTAAAATTTTTCGCTGTAGATTTGTTACTGTGGATTTTTGGGCTGTAATTTTATGATTATGACTGTAAAAATTTAGCTGTAGAATTTGGGCTGTAAATTTGTTGGTGCTGTAAGTTTATTTGTTAGAGCTATATAATTAAATGAAATTTATTTTTGGTAAAAATAATTATGATTTCTATAAAAAAAATATTTATGAAAACTAATACAAATATTTCATTAATCTTTTCTATATAAGAATTTATAGATTTTCCATTAAAAAGAATTCCGTAATAAGTTTTCAAGTTTCTAAAACCAAAACAATTTTTCTAAAGCCCAAAATATATGATTTTACATTTTTATTCATAAAAAGAAAAAAATCATCAAAATGGTTTTACGTTTTTAAAAGTGGCTTTAGCTTTGAAAAATATTTATAAACCTTGATTGCTTTGAACTCAAAGATTTACAAAACTTGATTGTTTTAGACTATAGATTTAAGATAGAAAAGTGGCTTTAGAAAAACCTAAAGCTCCTACCATCGTCCTGTCCGGTCAAAAATAAAGAAAGTTTTATAGATGCATATATTATTCTAGGCTTCTAGCTAGCGGCTCACTAACGGGTATATCAAAAGGTAACGAACCTTAATGGGTTTTTTATAAGGATTCTAGGCTTCTAGCTAGCGGCTCACTAACGGGTATATCAAAAGGTAACGAACCTTAATGGGTTTTTTATAAGGCCCATATGCTTTACTCCACGGTCTTGTGATTAAAAAGCTTACAAATTAATGGAAAATGTGAATCAGATATTACCACATTCATCCACGGTCTTGTGATTAAAAAGCTTACAAATTAATGGAAAATGTGAATCAGATATTACCACATTCAAGCACCACCAGAATGACCAATAAGATAATTTTGAAAGCTCCGAGTCCGAAGTGGAGGAAAATTTTACTTTTTTTTATGTTTTTGGCGATTTTATATTTCCTTAATCCTTTACATACAAATTTACTAAGTTCTCAATCTTTTTTTAATTGACATACAAATTTACCAGTTTATAATACAAATTTACCAGTTTATAAATCGTAAGTTTGAGTTGATCAAAAAAAAAAA
>CM071716.1:15906863-15918051 GCA_036630335.1 Physaria fendleri | reverse complement strand
CCATTCTCAACTCTTTTCTCTTTGTTCTTCTTTGATTCTTACTTTCTATACTCTCAAATCTTCAATACTGTCTTGCAAGTTCGTATTAGCTAACATTTAGACTTTTCAAAAGTTTCAGAATTTCCAATTACCTGACATGTCTGAGAGATTATAAAAATGGTTTTGTTCTACAAAAACAGGTTTTTATAGCCTGTGGAGCCGCAAGTTCTGGTGGTAAGAAGGACCTTTACCGCAAACCCAAGGCTGGAATGTGGCGACTCATGAAAAAGCATTTCAACTCTGGAATTGCAATTGATATGGATAAATCTTTCTACGTTGGGGATACAACAGGAAGAAAAGGTGATCACAGTGATGCCGACATAAAGTGTGCACAGGGGAGTGGGCTGACGTTTAAGTTGACACTAAAAGGCTTGCGAGTATAAGATGTACTCTGGTATTCGTGATTCACCAAAGCAGCACCAAGGTGTTTGGTTTGTTTGATGAAATCTGCCTTTTATCGAATGGAAATATACTTCTTTAGGAAGACACTGCTTGCTCACAGGTAAATATACTTTCAGACATATTATCTGAGGTTTTACCTTTGTTTTTTTTTTTAAATCTCATTCAACCATTTCATTAGGGAGAAGCATAAGATGGCTTACGTTAAAGTACAATACTATGCTGTCATAGACATTGTAATTCCATGATTATTAGTCTTGCTTAAGAAATTCTCTCACATTGTGGTTTTGGTTTCTTGAGTTAGTACTTGCTATGCCACACTGTCTGCTATGGTGAAGGAGCAGACATCATCTTTTAATGGAAAAGAAGCAGGTTTAGTTGTAGATGAGATCAGAACTAATTTCAACACTGTTCGAACAAAGAGCCATGAGTGGAGATCAATTTCTCAGCTGCAAAACATTTCCAAGATGATTGCCGAGAAGGAGAATGCATCACCGAGGCTTTGTATCGAGATCTTTCGAAGCCTTGAGTTTGAAGCTTTTCTAGCTGAGGTTTTTTCTACACCTTTGGAGCTTTGATGTTTCATTGATATGATTCCTTTCTAAACCACTTGCCTGAACTTATGTTTCATTGATATGATTCCTTTCTAAACCACTTGCCTGAACTTTTCTCGGACATTCAGGTCAAAAGTTCTGTGACAACATTTCCTTCGTTTGCACAAATAGTCTCAGAACCGCTTGGAGTTGTTTTGGTGACATCAGCTTGGAATTTCCCTCTCAGATTTGATTATTTATTTATTTATTTATTTATTTTTGTAGATTTTGTCTCATTCAGCAACAATTAAAGTTCATACGTCTTCTTGGTAGTTTCTACCCAGTATTCTCAGTTGGGCCAGTCATTGGAGCCATTGCAGCTGGTAACGCGGTTGTTCTAAAACCTTATGAAATTGCTCCAGCAGCATCTTCTCTTTTAGCAAAGTTGTTCAGTTAATACTCGGGTAAAACAACAGTCAGAGTTATCGAGGGAGTCCTTGAAACAATAGCATTACTGACCAAAAATGGGACAAGATACTCTTCACTGGTTTGCTTGCAAGTAGGGAAAACAGAGTATTAGTAACGGTTACATATTCATATGGGTTTTGCTTGCAGGTATGACATGGTTGATTTGACGCGACAAGTTTTATCGAAGCTAGCAAACCAGGTGCACATCGAAGCAGTTACTGCTTTTGTGAAGGAAGATGTATGAAGCTTAAGACGTTTGAGTGAGAAGGTTCTTGAGCTTATAAAGGTCATAGACGTTGTGCTTGCTTCATATGGCAATTTTCTTCTGGGGACATGGCTTGAGAGTGCCAGGAGGTTGGCCAAAGATAGTGATGAAAGCAAGCAGGTCTAACATCAATTTTTTCTGAGAAGAAGAAAGTAAATTAGTTGCTTATACCTGAGTTTTGGTGTTGACAGTATGAGTGGAACGCGAGGACGCAAGTGAAGATGTGGTTTTATTCCAAAGGTGTTAACCAGAGAAAGCTTCATGATGGTAATTATAATCTAAACTTGCTAAGAGATTTTCAGTAGATAGACTGTTCTGAGTTGTGCTCATCATCAGAAAACAAGTTCTGGAGTGGGCTACTTGAAGACTACTACCTTCCCCGTGCCATGTTGTATTCCAATGAAATGCTGAAAATCTGAAGAGATAAGAAGAAATTTAAGATAGAGAATGGAGAAGAGAGTGAATAATTAAATCACACAAATGGCAACAAAGTTCATCAATGATCTATCCTGTTTTAAATCACACAAATGGCAACAAAGTTCATCAATGATCTATCCTGTTGAGGCAGAAAGAGATGCCTTAGCTATTGCAAGGCATCTGTTGTATAAATGCTTCCCATGAGTTTGCTCAAAAGAATAAAATGAATAAACCAGAACTGTCTTAAATTCCTGACAGTGTACGTGTATGTGGGTCGTGTGTTCTCCCTCCTCCTCCGGCCTAAAACTATCTCATAACAAAAGTCAAAATGAAGCATTTTCGATTATAGCAAACATGTTTCTAAGTGAAAGAATGGTATTATTTCATTCTAACTCTATCAAAAGTATTTTAAGTTTATATTAAACATGAATCAAGAACTATTCCCTCCAATACAACATGATTGTGACTATGTAGAAGTGTATTTGCATATGTAGTGGAATTTAGGTTACAAGGCCTTAGCTTTGGGCCGTGACCCAAGCCCATAAATAGATCCGTCAAATCATTACTTTCGGTTCATTTCTTTATGTAGAAGTGTATTTGCATATGTAGTGGAATTTAGGTTACAAGGCCTTAGCTTTGGGCCGTGACCCAAGCCCATAAATAGATCCGTCAAATCATTACTTTCGGTTCATTTCTTTTGGTCTAGAATTTATGGCGGTTACAAAATTTTCTCTCTTTTTCCATCGCAATCGATTTATCATCATTGGTCGAACTCTTATACCCGCAAGACAACACATCCGTACTATGCTCACTGTTCTTCCACGATCATGGAACCTTGAAGGTCTTGTCCATGGACGTCACATCGCTGGGACTCAATTTCAGTTCATACTCCCATCAGAAGAAGCATTAACCCATGTACTACGTAGAGGTCCGTGGTCCTTTAATGAAAGGATGCTTGTCCTCCAGAGATGGACTCCAACCTTTAATCCTCTGAATCTGGATCGAATTCTATTTTGGATTCAAATTCGTGGAGTCCCTTTTCACCTCTGGGATTCTGAAGTCATCACCATGGTTGCTCGGGAAATTGGAGAAGGAGACATAATCGAAATTGATCAAGCCATTAACACCAATTTCCAAGCAAATTATGTTTGGGTTTGTTTGAATTGGAATGTCAAAACCCCTCTGGAATTTCAGCGTTCTTTCCAGTTTACACCAGGTGAGGATACAATTCTTCATTTACGATATGAAAGGCTGAAACGTTTTTGTGAAGCCTGTGGTCTATTAACCCATGATACTGGAGCGTGCAATGTGGGCCTTAATACAGATGAAGACTCTGGTTCGGACGGTGATCAAACCGCAGAAGTGACTACTCATACTTCACGTCAAACTCTCGTGTTTCGTCCGGTGATGTTAGATGATGTTTCGGGATCATCAAGACAACCACCAGTACCAGTCTTTAGGAATGGAATCCTTACTGAAGAGGAATATCATAGATTCTTGGAGGCTAGACATGAGTATCTTACGGGTCCAAATCCGAACAGATTTGAGATGAGGATTCATACTGATACCACTGAATCTTCCATGATATCATCGGTCTTGGAGTTTACTGAAGGGGATCTTGCTTCTACTGATTCGGCTCTACAATCGATTATCACAGTGCTTGCTTCTACTGATTCGGCTCTACAATCGATTATCACAGTGGAAAGTAATGTTCGTAGAGAGATGGATGGGATTGACTTATCGAATACTTCGAGGAGTATTGTGGGACAGAAGCGTGATGGTAGCAGAACTTCATCTAAAGGAAAAGGAATTTTAGTTGACATGACAAATGCTGAGGAAGATGTGTCTGAAGCGCCAACTAGTACAGTTATTTTCCATGGTCCTGTTTTTGATTCTAATGTTGTAACAGGACTAGACACGGAGCAGAATATAAATATGGAGGCTAGTGATGCTGCTATTATGGATGAGAATATGGACAATATTGGAAAGCGTAAGCGTCCTATGCTTGAAGAATAAGAAACAAATGTTGAAGAAAGATCGGTTAAGGGACGCTCTCAAAACCCAGTAGCGGAAGGTACTGATGAAGGAAATCAGGAAGATGAAGCGGATGATGTTGACGGTGTGTGTGGCTCGGTGGACCCAAATCCACCGGATGATCCATGAATACAATCGCTTGGAACTGTCAGGGTCTGGGCAATGACCTGACAGTTCGACGCCTGAACTGTCAGGGTCTGGGCAATGACCTGACAGTTCGACGCCTTAAGGAGTTACGAAGACGGTACCTCCTGGACATCATATGCCTATCAGAAACAAAGCAGTCTGATGATCATATTCGTGATGTGGCTGTCGAGATTGGCTTTGATAAGTATTATACTGTGCCACCATTGGGTCTGAGTGGTGGTCTAGTAGTATTATGGAATCCTACTGTAAATTTGTCTGTACTATTTGCTTCTGAAAATATTGTTGACTGCTTCATTCAATGGAAAGGTTCTGGTTTTTATTACTCGTTTGTGTATGGCAACCCAATAACTTCTTTGCGTAACAAACTTTGGCTACAAATAGAGCAAATAGCTGCAACAAGGAAAGGGTCTCCTTGGATTCTGAATGGTGATTTCAATGAAATACTTCTTCCTGGGGAAAAACGTGGAGGGCCGAAGAGAACAATGAGATCATGTTCAGATTTTTGTAGAATGGTTCGTAATTGTGCTCTGCGTGACCTAAAGTCTTCAGGAGATCGTTTTTCATGGAGAGGACAACGTTGGCAGCATTATATCTCATCCTGTCTAGACAGAGTTTTGGTTAATCAAGAATGGCTTGATAAGTATCCCACTTCGCTCGCGATGTTTCTGGAATTTGATTGCTCCGATCATCGTCCCGTTATCACTTCGATATCGCAGGAACAACAGCCACGAAGAGGCCATTTTAGATTTGATGCGAGAATGATTAATAAAGATGGATTTCGCAATCGTGTTTTACAGAGTTGGAATCCTAAGAATCGATACAGTCTCTCCCTTCAAGATCGATTGGCAGCGTGTCGAACTGGAATATCCCGTTGGAAGAGGATACACCGAACAAATGCTTCTGAAAATATCAACATCATTAAATCACAATTAGATCAAGGCATTGCAACAGGCTCTCTTTCAATACAGGAAAAGAAGAATCTTAAAAGTGCTCTAATTCAAGCATATCAGGAAGAAGAAATATTTTGGAAGGAAATAAGCCGACAAACATGGCTAAATGAGGGAGATAGAAACACAGCATATTTTCATGCTATGGCAAAGGGTAAACGAGCTCCTTTAAACTTACAGTCCATTCACAATAAAGAGATGACTTTATTGCTGAGATAACAATAGAGGAGATTTATCGAGCTGTTTTCTCAATTGGAGCTTCAAAAACACCGGGTCCAGATGGTTTTAATGGTGCTTTCTATCATCACTTTTGTCCTGAGATTAACACTGCAGTTATTAATGAAGTCCGACAATTCTTTAGTGGCAACAGTTTTGATGCTTCTATGAATCATACCAATCTGTGTTTGATTCCCAAGACGACAGATCCTCCTACTTCAATGAAGGAATTCAGACCAATAGCATTATGTAACGTTAGTTACAAAATTATATCAAAGATCATGGTCAACAGACTGAAGAAACACCTTTCCGGTATTGTATCCCTCAATCAAGCAGCCTTCATCCCCGGCAGAATGATTACAGATAATGTGTTACTGGCACATGAGATGTTTCACTCTCTTAAGGTACGCAAACGACAATCTAATTCGTATATGGCTATCAAGACAGATATTACAAAGGCCTATGATAAATTAGAATGGGATTTTATAGAAGCAGTCTTATTAAAACTAGGTTTCCATGAAAGATGGGTAGGGTGGATAATGAAATGTATTAGAACAGTGAGCTATTCGGTGTTGATTAATGGTACTGCATACGGGAACTTTTCACCAACTAGAGGACTTAGACAAGGAGACCCACTCTCACCATATATATACATTCTCTGTTCTGAAGTATTAACACATTTAATGGACAAAGCTGTTGCAAAGAGGGCACTTTTAGGACTTCAAATTAGTACGAGATCTCCTCGTATTTCTCACCTATTGTTTGCGGACGATTCCCTATTCTTCTTATTGGCGAACGAAAAATCAGGACGAGCACTCTTATCTGTCTTTAAAACATATGAGCAAATATCTGGACAAGCGATTAACTTTCAAAATTCTTCTATTACTTTTGGGAGCAATGTCCGACCTACGAACAAGACTCGTATTCGAAGCCTTTTGCAGATTCACAATGAAGGTGGAGGGAAATATCTTGGTTTACCAGAAGAATTTGGTCGAAGAAAGGCGGAAACATTACATTACATTCTCGAACGAGTTAAAGCTAAAACACAAGGTTGGAGAAAAAAATATCTATCCCCAGGAGGGAAAGAAATTTTATTAAAAGCTGTTGCAACAGCTTTACCAGTATATTGTATGAACTTATTCAAGCTACCAAATCTTTTCTGTGAAGATCTAGATCGCATTATGTCAGAATACTGGTGGAGTAAAGGAGATGGCCAGAAAGGTATGCAATGGTTGGCTTGGAAGAGGATGTGTATACCGAAGAATGAAGGAGGATTAGGATTCAAAGATTTTGAATCCTTTAATCTGGCTTTATTAGGGAAGCAGGTCTGGCGTATCTTCCAACACCCGGATTGCCTCATGGCTAAGGTTCTCAAGGGACGGTATTTTCATGACACAAACATTTTTAATGCACGTAATCAGAAGAAATCATCCTATATCTGGAAATCCATTCTTCAAGCACGTGATGCGATCAAACCGGGTTTTAGATATTTGATTGGAAACGGAAATTCTATTAATTGCTGGTTAGATCCTTGGCTATTGGAACCAATGCCGAGACCTGCTCGGAAAATCTCCCCTGATATTCCTGATATCATGGTTTCAGACTTGTTCATTGGCAACTCGATGCAATGGAATGAAGGAAAAATAAGACAGATTGTGCATCCGGAAGATGTTAATCAGATACTATCATTAAAGGTTGGTGTCCAACCTTCAAGTGATATATTAGGTTGGTCGTATACCAAAAATGGAGTATATTCTGTTAAGTCGGCGTATTGGATGATTACACATCATCCAAGTTATGATCAACCACCTCCCCTTAGAGGCAATATTGGTTTGAAGAGGAGTATATGGAAATTAGATACTGCATCTAAGCTAAAGCATTTTATTTGGAAAGCTATCTCAGAGATTCTCCCCGTTGGTTCAACGTTGCAACATAGACAAAAGCATTTTATTTGGAAAGCTATCTCAGAGATTCTCCCCGTTGGTTCAACGTTGCAACATAGACATATTGTCACAAAACAACATTGTGTCCGATGTTGTCATAATGTAGAAGATATCAATCATGTTCTGTCCAACTGTCCTTATGCTCAGTTGGTCTGGAGAGCATCTGGAGTCCCCAATATGAATTTATACAACACGCAGATTACCTTTGAAGAAAAAATGCAGGCAATTATGAGCTATAATCTTACAAACCAATTACCAGATTACATACATTTTCCACTATGAATTTTATGGAGATTGTGGAAAAGTCGTAACATTCTTTTATTTAAACAACGACACATAACGTGGATGCAGACGGTGATCTTAGCTAAAAAAGACGCTCATGAATGGAGTAAATTAACACAGAGAGGGCAACCACAAGGTACAATGAATGCTAATTCTGGAGATCAAGTAAACACGGTATGGAGACCTCTAGATATAAGCTGGGCTAAGTGTAACTATGGTGCATCATGGAATGTAACACATAGTAGTGCGGGATGGGTCATCCGGGATTCAACAGGACACTTCCAAATGGGAGGTTATTCATCTCTTAACTATATCCCATCGTCTTTAGAAGGTGAACTGGCTGCGTTAGTGATGGCAATGCATTTCTGTTCTGTCAAAGGATTTACCAAAGTTATTTTTGAAGGTGATAGTAAGGAAGTGTATGATCTGGTACAAGGTAAAGTAACTAATTTCAAAGTTCATAATTGGATTAAGGATGTTCAATGGTGGATCCAACGATTTCAGACAGTGGAATTTTCATGGATTAAAAGATCGGGTAATACATGTGCTGATGCCTTAGCAAAATCTGCTCCACCTTCTGGGAAGATGTCTAAAGTGTTTTATAGTTCACCTGTGTTTTTAAATTCCTTGTTACAACAAGATTTCATTTATTAATAAATATATTCAGCGTTAAAAAAAAAAAAAAAATTAGGTTACAAGGCCTTAGCTTTGGGCCGTAACCCAAGCCCATAAATAGATCCGTCAAATCATTTCTTTCGGTTCATTTCTTTTGGTCCAGAATTTATGGTTTAGCATTTAATATCATAAAGATGTTAATTTTCTTGATTTTTTAGTTGTTTCTTGTGTTTGGTGGTCATAGAGCTAATGGAAAGTAAGGTCAGAGCGAGTATATGCTGGCCAATTTTTTGAGGGATATTAAAGTAAAAAGTAAGGTCAGAGCGAGTATATGCTGGCCAATTTTTTGAGGGATATTTAATGTAATTCAATATGTTTAGATATTTAATAGTAAATTTTCCAATATATTATTTGACAAATTATCATAATCATTCTTTTAATAATATAAAATAAATCATTGTTTATATTAATACAGATTACTATTAAAAAATTTTTAAGAATATTTACTTGAATAAAAAAATATACAACTAAAACAGTTAATTCAAAAAAGTTCTAAAAACAATTTTGAATTTTATCAAATACTTTACTAAATTTCCTTAAAAATAAATAACAACTAATTAGAAAGTATAAATTAATAAATTTAAAGATGTTAAATTATATGTTACAAAATTTTGTTACCATTAAATAATTTCTTCTAATTTTATAACAAGAACTAAAGAAATAAATTAAAAAATTAAAAATAATTCAGATATCATCAAATTTTAAACAGATCTTTATTAACAAATATTGAATAATAACTATAAATGATTATCTTCTTGACAAAAAAAACACTATAAATGATTATCTTGGGTAAAATATAATATATCTATATATAAATGATTATCATGTATTTTTGATATATTTATCTAAATGTTATTAATAATTTGTATTTTATCTTTTAGTTTGATAAATAATTAAAAAGAATATTATAAGTACTATTCTTAATTTATGTAGATATTTTAAGTAACTAATCCTGCAGTGGGAAATCAACTATTAGAAAATTATCCAACAATCAAAATGTTTGTGATTTTTCAACTTGTAGGAAAGTTAGGAATTATTTGATATTTTATTGAAATAAAATTTACCATGTAACAAAAAAAAAATAGAAGAATGAATCAAGATTCTAACAACTTCGTAGAGACTAAACAGTGCTTCTAAATATGAGTGAAAAAATAAAAGCGAACAATAAGTAAAATATATAAATTACTTATTTATGGAATTTATGGTTTAATTTTTTCACTCATATTTAGAATATCAATGATAGGAAAAATATAAACAATGAGTTGCTTCATGCCAAAAAAAAGAAAAAAAAATATATTTATATACGATTCATTTTTAAGGATGAGTGAAAAAATAAAAGCGAACAATAAGTAAAATATATAAATTACTTATTTATGGAATTTATGGTTTAATTTTTTCACTCATATTTAGAATATCAATGATAGGAAAAATATAAACAATGAGTTGCTTCATGCCAAAAAAAAGAAAAAAAAATATATTTATATACGATTCATTTTTAAGGTTTTATGTTATAAACAAAATAAAATCGAACAATAAACAAAATATATGAATTACTTATTTATGGAATTTATGGTTGAATTTTTTCACTCATATTTTGAATATCAAATAATAAATATATGAATTACTTATTTATGGAATTTATGGTTGAATTTTTTCACTCATATTTTGAATATCAAATGATAGGAAAAATATAAACAATCTTCATGCAAAAAAAAACAATGAGTTGCTTAGTAAAAGTTCATATTGAATTTACTTTATGTGTGTATAAATTCCAATATATATTTGTTTACTTTAGGCAATTAAAAAACCATAATCTAATATGAATTGATTATTTTCAGTACAAAATCTAATCTTTACTAATGATCATAAATATAACAATAAATGAAACTATAGATTATGGCACATGATACATATGTTTAACAAGTTGAGATAGTTGAAGTCTACGACAGATTAGAGTGGACACCTTGATCAACAAAATACGAAAACATGATCTAACCTAACGAATCCAACTATTCAGACCTTAATTAGCCGCCAACAACAAAATACGAAAACATGATCTAACCTAACGAATCCAACTATTCAGACCTTAATTAGCCGCCAAAAGGTTTATCTTGATGAACCATATGTATTTGTTAGCATATGAATATAGCTCAAACACATTCTTCCAACTGAAGTTGGGATTCCGGTAATCCTGAAATTTTGGCATTTTAATTATCAGAGTCGGTCCAATAATTTTTGATGTTCTAGACGGAAAAAAAAATTTTCCTTTATATTTTGAATTTATATACAATTCATTTTTAAGATTTATGTTATAAACAAAATAAAAGCGAACAATAAGCAAACTATATGAATTACTTATTTATGGAATTTATGGTTGAATCTTTTTACTCATATTTTGAATATCAATGATAGAAAAATATAAACAATGAGTTGGTTCATGCCAAAAAAGAAAAAGAAAAAAAAAACAATGAGGTGCTTAGTAAAAGTTAAAAGTTTCATTATGCAGTAAATGGTTGTAACATGTCTTTTAATTAAAGCTTTGTAATTTATTAAATTGACTTATACTTTTTGAAACAATTGTAGAAAAGTCACTAAAGTAAATCTAGGGGGGTGTATTCAACTTAGAATTTTAAGAGATTTTGATAATTTATTAAAATCATGTGTTATTGAACTTGTGATTTTTAAAATAATTTATCAAATCCTATGTTATTGTACTTGATATTCATTTAAAAGATTCTAAAGTCACTTGTAATCCTATGTTATTCAACTTAAAAGTTATTTAAGTAATACAAAATCTCATGTTATTCAAAATGGAACAAATTT
>CM071716.1:15787338-15816512 GCA_036630335.1 Physaria fendleri | reverse complement strand
CTTAGTGGGGGTGATTGTAACGTCCCACATCGGAAACTTAGTAGTATATGAAGAGGGTTTATAAAGGATTTGTTTGGCCACCTAGGTCACCAAAGTGCACTTATCTTTTCCAGTGCGAGTGAAGTCAAAACACTGGACGAGATTATGTGGTGATTGTAGGGACGGTAAACAGTTCTTAAAATCCTCCAGAAGTAATGCACCGGCAGTCGGACCAGGCTAGGGCCCATGGGCCTGCTGATAGGTATGGGCCCAATAAAGGTTGCGGACGGTCGGGGTGTTACAGAAACCTACCTCAAAATCGCACTCCTCAAATACTACTACATAGATGTTACTTTGAAAAACAAAAATAACTTTTTCAATTAATAATAATTCTACATTAATATTAGTAATATTTATTATCATTTTAGTATAAAGAATATACTATTAAATTATACACATTTAATATATAAATATACATATTTTTTAAGTAGGGTGTTCAAATTAAATAGAATTTTAAAAACAATGAAACATTTTGAAAATAAAATTCGTAAATTTTTATAATGAAAATATATAAAAAAAACGTTTTAATATAAATTAGTTTTAACTTTTTAATTATAAATTTTGTAAACCAACCAAAATCTAACAATAATCTTTTTTAGTAAATCAAAAAAAAAATATTTCCAATAACATTCAAATGTAATTATTTCCAAAACGAACCATATCTCAAAATAAAATATTTCCAATAACATTCAAATGTAATTATTTCCAAAACGAACCATATCTCAAAATCACACTCCTCAAATAATATATAGATATATTGATGCATTATAAGATATCTGGTGTCTCAACATTGATCTTAGAAAAATCTGAAGGTTTATATTTTCAAACATTGATAAAGAATATTAATTAATTTGGAATATATATCTAATAATATTTTAGGGAGTATTATTCGTTTAATGATTTTTAAATACTTATAAACCTTTAACAGTTTAGTTTAGTGTTATTAGTTAATGGATTTTTAATACTGAACTAAAACCCATGTAATTGTTTATCACTTCTAAGAAGTTGTTTATAGGGATATATTAGAATTAGAATTGTAGAAGATTTGGTGTGATCAAATATATTTGAAATATTAAAATATTTGAGTGAGATTTTATGATATTTGATGGATTTGTTTATATTTTTTTTTATAGAAGAAAAGAAAAATTTGAAAATTTTTGAAAAAAATATAGTTCTTTTTGCCCCTCCATTCCATCATGTTTTGTGAATTGCAAAACAATGACCTTTGTTGATAATGCCATTCCCATTTAACGTCTGTTAGCGGTATTGCATTGCATACTTACATATTATTTCTCTTTTGCTTTGATCAGATCTCTATTTTGCTGCTCACTCCCTTCTCAAGGTTTTTGAGGGATTTTTTAAGTTAAATCAAAGAAAAGTGATATTTTTGGTTGAATTCTTTTCGCAACTTCATCAGGGTTTTTCCAACCATTGACAGTGTTCGAGTAGGAACAATCAAAGCATGAGTAACGATGGTGGAACTATCACCACGAGCGGCGGCTTGCTTCGGGTAACCACGAGCGGCGGCTTGCTTCGGGTAACTTAATCTAATCCTTCTCTCAGTTTGATCTCGCCCTTTGCAGAAGCCGCAAGTCGGCATGGTCTCCTTGGTTTGTTTTGAGGACTAAGCTTTCCAGTTTTATCTATAATTCCTAGCTATAGTTTTTTCTAATTAAAAAAAAAAAAATTCTTGTGTTTTGTCTGAAGTTTACAGTACATGTATGCTTTCTCTTTTATCATCCCGTAGCTAAGGATGATCTCTTTGTATGAAACGTTGAAGTAACTTCCAGTAATATAATATTTCGTGAGACAAAAACTTATTTGTTGGTGAGGTTATTAACTTAAAGAGCGAGTATTTTTGCCTAACTTTTGAAGTTTTCGTCATAAAACAACTATGATTTTTTTTCAATTAAGAGAGATGATAATTCATAAGAAACAGTTTACAAAAAAAAAAAAAAGACAATTCATATGAAACACAAACATACATTATTCTTGGATAGCGGTGGCAAATATATGGAGGTTCAAAGTAACCTCCTGACTAGAAAAAATCCAATTATGGGAAGTACGTGGTTAAAGAAACGTCCACTATTTCGACTTCAACAATCAACANCAGCCAATTCATTCCCAAGATGACGTCATGATTCAATCTGCCGGCATCGCTTCTCCTGAAATGTGGACTTCAACTGCTTCCGAAAATGAACCAACCCCACTTTCGATGTTTCTCCTATCGATATTATTCTTATCGATCAATGTATTTGAGTTACAAAACAAAAATACCCTGGGAACACCGGAAAACAGGGTTAGAAAACGGTCAAAATATCAGCATATCAATGGCCCATATAGGATAGATCCAACGAACTTCCCTCTTTCTATTAACTAAGTGATTACTGGATAAGCCTCAAGCTAAAATACATTATCACAATCAAGACAACAATCATACAAATAACAAGTCACTAGTCAAGCAACACAAGTAATCAATCAAGCAGATCCTAAAACATTCAAGTCCTTAAGTTCTTTCCCTTAGCCTTATGGCCTTTACTGACCCTAACCTTACAATTCTATTCAAAACAAAACCCTTCTCTTTGTTCATACCAGTAGGCCCGGGGCTACCATCCAACACCAAGTCACCATGGTAGCTCCCGCTACTACCGTCTAAAGGCAAACCATCTCTAGATCTGAATCAGTCCTCAATCATCTCAGGGAAACTCATTCCCATTCAACAACGATTCTATTATTCGTTTGTACACTCGTCCAATACCGGTACTCTCATTCTCGTTGATTGACCCGAGTCATGACCTATTGATCCGTATTAGCCGTGCGCCACCCGGGTAGGAGTGATGGCTAGTCACCTCCCCACTAGCGTCTTTTATACGGTGCCAGTCAAGCCTCCACAGGGCCTTCGGAGGGTGATCAGTGCCTCCTCGCAAGCATAGGTCTTCAATCAGTTCCTTTCTCCACATCAACCAATTCACTACCCAATAACCATTCCCAACCTAGGCATTAATCCTCTAAGCAATCTAAGTCTCAACAATCGATCAAGTTCTAATCAATATAAAGCTAACAACTCGGTAGCTAATACAAGTAAGCAATTAAATATACGATATCAATCAAGGTGTTCGAGCCACAAGAGATCAGTCAATCCCTTAATCAACTAACAAACAAGCATAGTATATAACCATCAATCAATGAGACATCAACAGTAACTCAGAAATCATGACCCATTAATAACTATGCAATCAACCAAGTACTACTATCAAGTAATAAACATGATACATTAATATCGTAATATCAATCAAGGTGTTCGAGCCACAAGAGATCAGTCAATCCCTTAATCAACTAACAAACAAGCATAGTATATAACCATCAATCAATGAGACATCAACAGTAACTCAGAAATCATGACCCATTAATAACTATGCAATCAACCAAGTACTACTATCAAGTAATAAACATGATACATTAATATCGTATAACTCAAGTGATCAATCATACACAATCAAGCACAAGGATATTACCCTAACACGTTAACAATCAAGCATGCTTCAGGACAAGCAATCAATACAGAAAACAAACAACATCAACAAAATCCGTAGCTTTAATTAACAAGCTATCTCGTAGCTTTAATTAACAAGCTATCTCAAATCAATCAATAATTCATGCTTACATAATTTTCAATCAAGGCTTCTTTCTAATAACTTAGGCATGTTCAATATCTTAACAATGTTCTTCTAGTCATGCTACACCACATCAAGTCCATTAACAATGCATTCAAGAAAATTAGCCATAGTTTCTAACCCAAGCTATCTATATACATCAACATTCAAACAACGCAACATGTATATGCAATGAAATCCCTTACTGATATCAACACAAAAATCTTAAGAAATGCTCAACCTCATTCTAGGACAGTTACTCAACCCCAAATACAAGCTTAAACCGTGCTACAAACTACTTCCCCATTAACCCAAAGTACTTTCCAAAAATATGAATAAAACAGTACAGTTCTAAGAATTTTCATAAATCCAATATTCATCTGAAAATCCCAAATCCTTTCATTATAGCTTTTTCAAAGCCTCTAGTATTTAATAAAATTACTTCCATAAAACAATTCTCACTTTTAATAATTTTTAAAGAGTTCTTTCTCAAAACCGGATTTCTTCGTAAAACAGAGCAGATCAATCAACTTTCAAGAATTTTATAAATTCAACCACCAGATCAATCAACTTTCAAGAATTTTATAAATTCAACCACTCGTCCAAAAACTCTGATTCATTTTGAAATAGCTTCAAAAATGAGTCCATTTTTTTATCAAAATACTTATTAAATCTCAATCTCATATTCAATAATTGTTATAGAGTTTATACCATAATCAGTCAAAATACGAGTTAAAACTCTATATATATTCAAAGTATATGACCTAGACCTCGAGAATAATTTTCAAAAATAGGTTATTAAGATAAAATAACATGGGTAGAAAATCAGCTCAAGAATCACGATCTAGATATTTTAGAAACTTCAATGAAGATCACCCATAATATCCCATATAACCCATATCGACATTAAGAACTTCTCTACCCTTTCTATGTTGCATAAAAATTCATGTAATCACTTCTAGTCTGATCTTAGCATGAAAATGAAACTATCTACCCATCCCAAGCTCAATAACAACCAGTTCTTGCAACCTAGAATGCAACTAAAAAAATGAAACTATCTACCCATCCCAAGCTCAATAACAACCAGTTCTTGCAACCTAGAATGCAACTAAACACGATTATAGGCGATAAAATGAACTAGCTAAAGAAAATCCCCACTCACCTAGGTTAAGGGCTCACGAACTGAATAAGGCTTCTAGGACTCTTCCTCGGCCTCTCCTCTAGCTCTCCTAGGTTTAGGAATGCTCAACTCATCGTGAACGGATCAGGGTTTGCTCTCGGATCAGCTACTCTCTCGGCAAGCTTCTCTTGGAACCCTCCCTTTTATATTTCTCTCTCTCTCTCACTAACCTAGTCTTTTGTTCTAGGTTTCTAACATCTAAAATTGAGGGGATGGGTGTCTATTTATAGAGGAAAATTCGTGGGAGGGTTGGGAAGATCCAATGGATGGGAGAGACATGCATGATCTTTCGTGGGAGGGTTGGGAAGATCCAATGGATGGGAGAGACATGCATGATCTAAGGGTCCAAAATGAAGCAATTGTTGTCATGCATGTTTAGGTTTCATGCAAGGTGCCAAGTCTGATTTATGCTGACATTGTGAGGCTTAAACTGATGTGGGGAGGAAAACTAGCAACTTAGTGCTGTGGTGATGCCATATAAGAAGTTCTAGGTGTTGTGGTGAAGCCATATCATCACCTGTGAGTGCATGAAAGTGCATGATCATGCAAAACAATGCCAAAGTGAAAGGGTTACGTCAAGTGGGTCGTGGTTCACTCCTTGGTTCAGTCCCTTGGCTTGTGACTTGCACCCAAAGATCAATATGGCTCTTATACACTGAGCCTAAATGGTTCGGTTGGTTCCCGACTAGGCTCGGTTCCATTCTCTTCATCGAGCCCGAACCAATGGACCCGTGTATTGCACCATCAGAGTCTAGTCTTAGCCACTACATGACGCATGAGTGTATGGTTCAGCCATGGTGAGGGATAGGTCGAGTCTTAGAGTTGCGGTTTTAGTTCCCTCGGTGGTAAGCTTCCCGTGGTACGTACAGCTCGATAATTTGTTCCCTTGCCGCATTAGTAACTCTCGGTGACTCACATCTCCTGATCAAGCTTCCTAGGTTGCGTCAAAGCCTGAACCAAATGGATAGAAGACTCGAACCTTTCCGTACATATGAGACTTATACACCGGTCATAGTCACTTGGCTTGGTGGGTTCGAGCTCATGGTCATGTTCCATTCTCCAAGACCTAGCCACTGGTCCATGTGGCTCCACCATCCGTGAACCATGGCTCGAGTTCTAGACGTCCCTAGTAGTCTCTTAGTCATGGTCGAGTCGTGGGCAAAACCGGAAAACTGACGGATAGTTCCCTCGATCATACGCGTACCGGCTAAGTTTATGATTAGCATTTTTGGTATCCCGCAGTTCAACTTCTCTCAATCATAACTGTCCCGCGTAATGACCGAAAAGACGGGTCATTACAGCGAGGGTCGCCACCGGAAGAGCAGATCTGATTGCCAACTTTGACGGGACCTAAATCCGGCAAAAACACGAGATGAATACATCTGGCGTTGGAGGATTCTCCATGCAAGTGCGGTGGAGCACTAACCTTCTTCCGCAAACTCCAAATCGGGGAATAATTTTACCAGATCTCCTTCGCTAAAGTGATATGAAAACTCCATCCGAGGGAACTCCTTTGCCGCAGTCAGTTAGGAAGCTGTGCAGAAACGAACCGTCCGAGGCTCTAGGGTAGCGAGATAACGACGATGCGCCAGAAAAGAGAGAAGTCAATCACCACCGTCATGCCAAAAAGAGGGAAACATAAGATTTTAGAGAAAAGAAAAGATGGAGGAGATAGAAAGAGCAAGAATCGGCATCGGTGTTAAAGGTCCAAGAGAGAAAAGAAGAAGTGGTGGAAGAAGAGAAGGGTAGAGGCGAAATCACCGAAAATCGTCGTGCATATTCCTCTCTCTAAAATATATGGAAGAGAGAAGAGAGAGAGGTCTGAAACCTTATTTTAAAATTTATATTTATAAAAGAAAATATGGAAATGGGTTTTTTTTAAAAAAATCAATAAACTATCTTAATAAATTGGTCAGAATAAGAAACCCATTGACCTTTCGCATATGTGAGAATAACACATCCATAATAAAATTGGAAAAGATAAATCTCTCTAACTATATAATTATGATATCTAAATATAGATTTATCTGAACCAAAAATTATCTGATTATATTATTTTAGTTGTCTTTTATAAATTCCTATAAGTTCAGATCTTTTACATCTACAACCCCATCATTTTTTCTCACAAAAGTATCTCAATCATCTTTTCAAGTCACTCCTCTTTTAAAGCTCTCATCAAATTATATTCAAAAGTAACACCATTCACCAGCATTTCTTTAAATATAAAAGATATTTTTTATTTTATTTGTCCAAGCTTAATTTTAATATTAAAGTATAAAACATATAAAAAAAATATACTTAGATGATCTTTTATTTGATCAAATTACTCGAATTTTTTTTTTTGGTTGTCTGAAGTTCATTAATAATATGAAAACATACATTTTACAATATGCTGGGCTTAAACCCAATTGAAGAAAATAAAAAAAAAAAAATTACAAAGCCCATTAACATAGAAACCCTAATTACAGAGCATTTCCGCCGTCTGGGAAGAGTAGCCGATCTAATATTGGATAGTTTGGAGTATATCATCGGAAGAGAAGCAATGAATAAGGCTCGTTATGAATTAAACATCGAACCTATAGAAACCGTTTTCCTCTAAAACCTGCAAGTGTTATCAAAAGACATAATACCTCTGAGCTAGGTTGAACGAATCCAACGTTTTTATTGCACCTTACATTGAAATCCCGCATCCTCCATTCAATCAGTGAACCAAGATCCAGAGGCACTTCGTTCGCTTGGTCTTAATGGATATGAATGAGCGGCTTCAGGAGCTAAGCGACGACCATTTATTTGAGCTATGGTACTGTAGCCTTGGAGAGATGATTTATGTGAAGGTTTTTGGCTCAGATCTTTACCTTCATTTGTGCTGTCGTGGACTTCGGAGTCTTTTGAAAAACAATTATGCGAGGTGGGAAACTTCGGTGAGGGAATCGATCCTTGGGGTTCTGAGCTTCTTTTGTTAATCCAGATCTACTCTTTAATCCATCACAAGCCAAACCCTAGCCTCATCCAAGATAAATCGATCAAAAGGAGTCACAAGTGGAAGATTCACCTGAACTCAAAAGAAGCCCGTGAGTAAATTGTTCATAGGCTTGGAGAGTAATCGGGTCGAAGTTATGGATAAAACCATTGTCTTCTCCGTTAGATCCATGCCTAAGAACTCTTTACTCCAGGAGATGGAAAGCCGATCTAGTATCTTCAGACACCTAGGAGGCCGACGCCAGAGCTTTTAGTGACTCCGACGTCATAAAATTGATACACGAGTGCGAGTGTGTTTAGTTCAGACGGTAAGCTTCGAGAGAAGTCTTAGTGAGAGAAATAAGAGAGATGTCTAGTCTAGTTTAGTTACTCGAATTTACTTCACCTATAAATAAATTGTTGTTTAGTACTAACATTTATCAATCCACATAAATATTTTGAAAAGTTATGGGTCTAATAAAAAAAGAATGAGAAAATAGAGAAATATTTTGAAAAGTTATGGGTCTCATAAAGAAGAATGAGAAAATAGGGACCAGTATGAAGTAACCACACAGGTGCCTTCAGCTAGACACATGTTACCAAAAATGGGGACATGTGGAGCTGTTATATAAATGTTGTAATATCACAGAGAAACCCGGTTCTATACTAAGGCAAATAAGGCAAATGCTTTAGGCCTCATGAATATTAACCAGTTTTGGAGTCCCAAAATTGTTAAAACCTTTGTAGCACAGTAGTAGAATGGCTATTAACTTTGTTCCAGTGTGAGCAGGTTGAGCCTATCTTCTGACTTTTTTTTTAGTCAATAATTTTGATTATATGTTTTCCTCTTTTGACATAGGGATATTTGTAAGCCCATGACTTACATTTTCAAAAATTTAATACATCTAAGGATCAACCAAAATTTTTTTTTTACATCTAAGGCATTTATATCAAATAAATTTTGTATTTATGAGTTCACTGAGTTGAATCAAAAGCGAATTTCAACCCAATATTTAAAAACCCAAGTGTAATTAGATTTGTATAATTATTAGATTCGATTTATATAATAATTTTCTAAAAATAAAAAGTAGATGTGTATATTATCCGTATGATCTACTAAATTTATTATGAAGTAAATGGTTTTTTTAATTAAAAAAAGTAAATGTATTATCTACATAAATTAAGTAACAATTTTCTGCAAATTACACATCTAAAGAAATTTTTACATGTTTTTATATATATAGATTGTCGTAAAAAATAAAAATAAAAATACAATGTTAATATAAGTAATTTAGGTCTCAAATTGAATTGCTTTAGACCCCGATATTTCCGATATCACAGACAGTCACTATAGACAATGGTTGCGTCGGCTACGTGACGCTGATATCATCCACACTTGTGGGCCGCGCGTGAAATTGGTCCCATTGTGTCTAACTGCTTCTCTAGCACGGCACGTGAGCCACGTGTTGCATTTCTTTTATTACAAATCATCTTATTCGAACTCTGCCAAGAACCACTTATTTCATATTTTCATATTTACGTATTCATATATTATTACAAATCATCTTATTCGAACTCTGCCAAGAACCACTTATTTCATATTTTCATATTTACGTATTCATATATAAGAACAAAACCTGAAACGAACTCTATATCATCCATCATAATATTTTTTTAAATCACTATCTATTATGACATATTTTTGCTAGCCTTTTCTTTTAAACGCAATTTCGACTCCTTTGTTATTTTGTTAATTTTTTGAATTTGTGACATTAAAAACTGATTATCATACTATATATTATACTGAACTTTAGGAAATGACTCGCAATTTCAATATTTTCACCTAAGATTCTTCCGGCAAACTAATTTAATAGTATTGATTAATTTAAGATGGGTATCAAATGGGCGTTGCCGTCACCGTTAAATCACCGTTAGTTACGGCATAATAAGGGTGATGGATGATGTGGCAGTTCAGTTTGACTGTCGTCATTTCCACGAATTTTCAAAGAAACCAATTGGGTTTCACGCGTCTCCTTTTTTCTTTTTTCCCAAAATCCAAATATATTAAATCTTAAAAGAAATCATAAGGTTTGATCCAAAAATGGAGTAAGCTAAAATGGAACCCGAAATGTCTATAAAATCTGAATATAATGGTAGATCGCAAGCATACTTAGGCAACTTATCCGCTGCTTGATTATGCTGCCTATCTACTTTCTAAACCCGAAAATTTCTATTGTCTTGTGCACTCCTGAAGAGAATTTCCGATGTGAAGCTGTGAAGCCTTGGCCATGAACTCATTTTTAACATTTTTCACGCGTCTCCTTGGCCATAGAATTGGGTTTCAGGCGTCTCCTTTATTTTCTGATGACGCCGTCAACTCATTTTTATTTTAACCAAAATGATGTTATTTTTCCTTTTGAACCCGTTAAGCTAGCTGGTTCTTCACGATATTGTTTTTTTGTTACTTCCACTGTATATCGATTTACTAGATATGGCCGTATTAACAATTTCTGTATATAATTACTATGTAAAATAAATATAACCAATTTTAAATTACTACTCTAATATTATTTTTTAACATTTTAAAATAGTATATTTCCAGAAATAACAAGAATTTAAATTTAATCTAAATTAACATTTAAAAAATCAATAACTTTGCCTAATTCTAATAATTTGGTTTTGGAAATATTTAGAGAATCTTATCGTTTCAAAAGTAATATGGTTTTAAATTTTTATACGTCGTTATTTTCCCCCAATTTTTTTCTAGGGCTGAAATTATACTTTGTTTGACATTTTTATACTAATTAATGGGCTTTAAAGGCCTGATAATATGATATGAAATAGACACACCGTAATATTCTAGGCAATTATAAATGTTAACCTTCCAATTAATTTGAATGACAGATTTGTACATTAACTAAAGCGTGCATTCATATTTAACTTTTATTCAATACTAATAACAACTTTCTTACCATGCATTATTAAAAGTTTCCATATTTGCTAATATAATCCATATATATAAACATAACAGAAACGAAACATAACAACACAAAAAAGAAACTTAAAAAGAAAAAATCAGTAAAACTTTTTTATCGAATACATAATGCAAGGTGTAGAGAACCAAAATATTTCTGCGAATGTCGCCACGTCATCAAAATCCACCGTAGTTTCACGGACAAAGATTCTCTTGTCTCTCCTAACAATCAATCCTTTTGGCAAACTAACAACAGATGACCTAAACAAAGACAAAACGCAGCCGTTTAGTGTTTTCAGAGGCAAAACTGAATTTTACTCGTTTCCGTTGTCACAATCGGAGGCGAAGGCAAGAGTTCAAGAAAACGTTAGCTACTTCATCTGGAACTACATTGCTGTCTTTGTCATCTTCTTCTTAATCTCTCTGTATACGCAGCCAATACAGTTTTTGATTCTGTTAGCGGTTTTTCCAGTTACGGATTATGTTGATAGTTTGATTGTTAAGAAGAGACTCGATCAAAGTTACCCCTTCCTTCGTCGTTTCCTCTTCTTCACTTCCAAATTAGGTTAGTAAAGAAAAATATGCTATACTTTTTGTGGATTTGAGATAGGACATAACATGTTTTGAGAAAAATTGTTGTTAATATTTATGTTTGTTTTGCAGGAATTACGGTCCTTCTTATGCGTGTGGAGGTTGTTATTTCTTTTTTCTTATCTCTTCTTGCTGCTTACTTAGGTAAAAAAGTTGATCTCTATCTGTGTCATTCATATGTATGTGTTAAGTTATGTTTTGGGAATTGAAAATTTTGTTTTGGTGTTTATTTTTGTAGCAATGTTGTTGCACGGAGCGATGAGGAAGTTACGCGAATGAGACATTTCCGGCCAACTTAGGAATATTAACTTTTTTTTTGATATAATAACTAAATATATGTAGAAGTTTTTAAGCAAATTCCTTTTTTTTTTTTTGGTGTCATGAAGCAAATTCCTTTTATTTGTTTATTTGTTAATTAAAGAAAGTATCACAAAACCACGCTCATCATAAAACTAAATAATTAAATAAAAATGCCTTTTTTTTTGTCTAATATAGATATTATTAAGATAGTGAAAAGTTGTATGATTACATCCACTTAATGGTTATATTGTTAGGTGATGTCCTACCTTTTTTGGCTAATGCGTCTGCTTGGCTGTTCATCTCACGAGGTATGTACATAAAATGAAAGTTATTTTGCTCTCTAAGGGCAATATTACAAATGTCTTCAGCCCTTACCACTTTAGGCAATTGTTGAGCTGATTCTCCATGGTTCCTGCTTCTTAAGCTTATAAGACCTTGGATGGCTGCAATGACTTGTTTGGCATCAGAAAGAAAGAGAACGTTTTTGTATTGAAGGCAGGATAGTCTTGTACAGGCCTCATAGAGTGCTCTTGCTTCTGCTTCTCGCGATGAAAGTTCCGGTGGTAAGGATCCTGAGCCTTGAAGAATGATGTTGCTATTTTCTCTACCTTTTACAACCCATCCCACTCCAATTTTTGTGTTGTGACTTATCCAAGAAGCATCCACATGGCATACATATTCATGGGGAGGAATAGGATCAGACGGGTACGTGGTTGCGCTGATGTCTGCGGTTTCTTTGGTCTCTATGGATTGATGGGATTGAGAGGACTGATTCCTTGTAGATACCCAAAGTGAATGGTCGGAGATGGCTTGTTGAATGATCAACGGGATTGGCACTCTGTTATTTTGGAAATGAAGAGCATTTCGGGCCTTCCAAATGTGCCAACCAACAAAGAGTCCTAATGGGGAATCTTTCTTCTTTTCATTTCCCCATAGTGAAGCTGCAAAATCCAGGTGGGATAAATATCTTGTCTTGACGATTTGGGGAAGGATAAGAGACCAAATAAAAATGCCTAAAACTAAATAATCAAATAAAAATGCCTTGAAGATGTAACGATTACAAAAAGAAAAAACCTTTGATAATACCATTTTTCGTTGATATGATAATATATAAGGTTGGACGATTTATCGGCCAGAGTAAATATGGATTCTGGGTTGGGGACGAGAAAATTGAGATGGGCCGGGTGTTATGGGCCTGACATTTGTAATACGCTAACACAAATCAATAAGTTGACACGTAAATAATACTTGTTGGGTCCCACGAAATAAAAAAATGTAAAAGAGAGCAGAACCGGTCAATGCGGAGGTAAGACTTGTCAGACTGATTGATGCAACAAGACCAACTTCTTGTTACTAGTACTACTTCCTTTTGCAAATGACTCAACACTTCTCACGCGCCATTCTATGGTGTATTCTTCATGCGCTTTTTGTGTCTTCTTGTCTTTTCCTATGCCTGTAGTAAGTTTCGCATGCGCTTGTGGTCAAACCCAGTCGTTAGGTCATTTGTTGATGATGACAAAATCCGCTCGAGCTCGAGTCTTACAAAAACAGCACGTGCGCACGTGACCCACTAAATCTCTTCTTCCTATATATTCTCTTTGTCGTGCTCTCTTAATCTGCGTGCGTGTCACACGTAAGTAATCTTGGTCCAAAACAAAATCCCAAATCTCTCGACAGCTCAACAAAAGATTTACTTTACTTTTTAGGAAAATAAATCTTTATATCATTATAGTTATATATCGGAAAATGTTTGTTTTTATAGCTGACAAAAAAATGTTGAATGATTAATTGTAACTGTATTTTCTAGTCACAATAACAATCGTATATCTGCTCCATAACCAATATGATTATTTATCTTTCTGAAAAGAATCTAAACTATTGAAAAATCAAGTTGATGATTAGATTTGATTTTCAAAAAGCGAACATATATACTGATTTGTTTTTTCAGGAAGATTTTAACGTATCTTTTGAATTTCTTGGCCTATAAGAGACAAAAACTTTTTCATTAAAGATATATATATTTTTTTGTGTTCAATTGGATATGCTAATAATTAATCCTATATTATTATTGTTAAGAAATACCAAACCCCAAGAAATTAGCATCATGTTGTCGCGAGATAGCTTACTGTTGTGTCGTCAAACAGTAAAAATGTTGGTTTGGCAAACAGATTAATTAGTCTAATTGTTTCCAAAACAAAAAAAGAACATAAAAGAGTCTATGAGAAGGTTAGAGCAAGGAAGTTGCAAGGAAAAACTAGAAGGCCAAAGCAAGAGGAGAACTAAAAGTCTAGAACACATTACATATAGAACAGACACCGACATATTTATATAGATGGTGGGATCAGAACATCATCAACAAAGTCATCATCATCAGCAGCAACAAAGGAGCAAAGAAGCTTTAGGGATGGTGGCTCTCCACGAGGCCTTAAGAACTGTTTGTCTCAACACCGACTGGACTTACTCTGTCTTCTGGTCCATCCGTCCCCGTCCGTAAGTCTCTCTGTCTCTCTTTACTTTACATCTGATATATCTTCTCAAAAACGATGTGTTTCTTTTGTTCTTCAGGAGAGTTAGAGGCGGTGGCAACGGCTGCAAAGTTGGCGACGACAATGGAAGCTTGTAAGTTACACTTTTCACAAAAATAAAGTAAAAGATGTTACCCATATAGTCAAGATTTGACCTACCATAGTTTTAAGTCTTTTTTTTTTATCAAACATGATTAAAAAGTCGACATTAAGTTCTCCCTATGGCTTATTGCATTATTGTAGTCATCGGAAAGTTCTCCATGGGAAGATACTAGTTAGAAAGACTATTTATTAGTACTCTATGCTTGAAAAAATATCCTAAATAATTACAAAAATGCTGCATGATGATCCTAAATATATGCTATTATAAAATATATACAGGATGTTGATGTGGGAAGATGGATACTGCAGAGGAAGAGGAACAGAAAGTTGCTATGGAGACATGGAAGGAGAAGATCCTATTCGAAAATCTTTCAGCAAAATGTCAATTCAATTATATAATTATGGCGAAGGGTGGGTACTTGGTAGGTCCTTATTTACTTTTTCATTAGCATTTGTGTCTGCATCAAGGGTTGGTTTTGCAACATATCTCTGGCCAAACAGGTTAATGGGGAAGGTTGCTTCTGACAAATGCCATAAATGGGTTTTCAAGGAACAAACTGAATCTGAATCTAATGCCTCTAATTACTGGCAAAGCTCTTTTGATGCTGTAAGTAATTTGTTTACATAATCAATGAAACATTTCTGTGTAATACTGAGATCTATCTCTCTTGAAAATGCAGATTCCTACAGAGTGGAATGATCAGTTTGAATCTGGGATTCAGGTGAAATAAAGAAAACTAAACATATATGGGAATGTTCTTGACTTCCTTGTTTCTCAAGTCACCATTGTAATCTTTTTCTTATTGCACTTACAGACCATAGCTGTTATTCAAGCTGGACATGGTCTTTTACAACTCGGTTCTTGCAAGATTGTAAGTTTTTTCTTTTTTTACAGTAAATTAATTTGATCACTTTGGGATCTTTAGGTTATGTTCTCTAAACGTTCGGCTGTTACTCAGATACCTGAAGATCTGCACTTTGTTCTTCGGATGAGACACACATTTGAAGCGCTCGGCTACCAATCAGGCTTTTACCTCTCTCAGCTGTTCTCCTCAAACAGAACCACTTCATCTTCAAATACATCGCTCATGGGTTCGAACCACCCTACACTTCACCCACAGACTCAACCATTGCAACCCTCTCTTCCTCAATACAACTGGAGTGGTACGAGCCAACGACCTATGGTGGCTCAAACCTCTTTGCCTACCTACCAACCACACATGCCTTTTCCAATAATGCAACAGTCGAACAAAGAACAAGACCCCGACGTGAAATGGCCCGCGGGTCTATCTTTCTTCAATGCGTTGACTAATAATGTCAACGCTAAACTTCTCTTTGAATCAGAGGGATTAGGTGACAAAACAGACGACCAAAACCAGGAACAGAGCAACTCTGAGAGTCAAGCGAATCCGAGCGAGTTCTTGAGCCTTGATAGTCATCATCATGGAAACATGAGTTTCTTAGAGTGACGGTCTTCATGTATGACACTAGTAAGAACTTAGTTTACTTCTGTTTCTATGTCTCTTGTCTGTTAGTTCTCGTAACTTTTGTCAAAACATAGCTAAAGAATCCTCTCTTTTTGTCAACCTTTTTATTCCCTTTAAAGTTTTCTACATCATAATTAGAGATAAATTAACAAATCTTATTGCTTCATACGATTAGTTAAGATAGTTTTGTTTACAATTGACACAAAAATATTTAGATAACACAATCATCAAAAACTCACAAGCCCAATACAGTCTTTACTAATTCAACAATCAATCCATAATCTCACAAGTCTCTTAAGTCTCAAGCTCTTCCCAAAGCATGACACATAATCTCACAAGTCTCTTAAGTCTCAAGCTCTTCCCAAAGCATGACATTCTCTACAAGCAAAAATCGCCGCCATTAAAATTCTTCTCCAAAACTTCATCACCCTACTCCCCCTTCTACCCTCTTTCTTCTTCCTCAACTTCGCCGCCTTCTTCTTCCGTCCACCCACCCTTATCCCTCCACTCATTTTGACCGGTACCGGAGTTATATACTGCCACCGTTGCGATGAATACGACCTGTATAAAGACGTTTTCACCATCTCTGTCGCATGCATCTTCGTTGAATTTACGGCTCTACCACATCTATTGTGCGGAGGTTTTAAATCCAACGGCTTGTTGGAACAGTTGTTGTTACTACCGTTGTAATTGCTCGTTCTAGGAGAGTTATAAGTACTTGAGCTACTAAAACTACTCCGGCTATTCGTACTATTACTCCGAGATGATGTGTATTCACTAGTCGTAAACGAGATAGACCGTTTGGTATAATTACTGATCGCCGCCGGGAAAACGTGTGGCAACAGACGGCCGTTACAAAAGAGTTGATCAGCGGGAGGATTCTCATTATCTGACGGAGAAGATGGAGTCAAAGATGTGAACTCAAACTCAGGTGCTGAATCTTCAGTCTCTGTGGTTTTCTGATTATTCTTCATTTTTTTTGGGTGTTTGATTTATGAGGTGGTATACTTGTTTATATAGAGAGGAAGACACGTGGCGAAATATGTACGGAAGTGGCGAGAATCATATGAGGTAGTCAAAAAAGCTTGACAGTCAGCGTTGAAATACAGGTGGCAAAAGTGAAGTGATGGTGTTTGTAATGATCTTGTCTAATTGATGTCTATGGTCGACCGGATCACGGATTAATTAAAGCTTGGGTCTTAGACACGATAGCTAATCTTATTAGCTATCTTGAGCTTATAGAGAGTATTAAATATTAACAAAAGAGGAAAGATTCTCTGTTGGTAATCTTATAAGAAACATTTAAAATTAAAGAGATTAATATAATCCAATAATAGTTTTAGATAACACAAAAAAGAACTCAGATTATGGCTTTTGTCTCCCATTTGGCCATTTTTCAGTATCTCTTTACACTTTAGGACCCGGATCGTAAGGAACACCTATCATCATTAGTCTCAGTGCTAATCATAATTTATGTCTATAGTGAACTAGTGGTTATTTTATAATTGTTGGATGTTGCTTAAAGTCTAATCGCCTTTCACTTGCCGTATGAGAGATATAATTGTTGGAAATAAGCCCAACACGTTTTGGGCTTTAAACGGACCACTTAGAAACTCTTTTGTCCGTTTGTAATAAATAGGTTTTTTTTTAATGTTAACAGAGACCTGATCCGATTGCGTAATGAATCACTTTCTTGAAGGCGTCCTCGTTTTCGAGGCATTTTTTTCTTCTTCTTGTTAGGTGTCTTATTAATGAAGCTTGTCCTTGTGTGAATCTATGATAAAATTAATTTGGTCGATTGTAGCTATCTAATTCAATGCATATATGATCAGATCTTGTTGTTGTACATATGCTTGAAGTTTTGTTTGTAATGAATCTATTCAGGGGATGTTGTGATAAGAGTTTAAAGATGCATTCAATCACATTAGATTTCAGCTAGTTTTTCTTCTTCTCCTTTTGCCTGACTCTTACACTTTACTAGATTCTGTATTGTAAGACTATTGATGGAGTTAACACTTTGAGATATCAAAAAAAACACTTCATAATTATATCTTCAAACATACACGAAACATGATCACTAAAACATTATTAGACATCCATTACAGGACAACATAGAGGCTAGTTTACATATCAGTGTATCATTCCATACCATGACCCCACTTTTCTTAACATGGTTAGATGCCATTATTTGGATAACAAGAGTTTAGATGACAGAAGAGAGGGAGCAGGAGAGTTCATCTGATCTGTGGTCGCTTGAATGATGAGTTAGTCATAGGAAGTTCCATCTCAACTCTGTTTCTTTCTTGAGTCTGGATCAGTTGACCACTAAACCCTCTCCTGCCTGACCCTTCTCCCAAATTGTCTCCAGATATCTTCCTCCTCCTCTCATTGTGTCCAGCTAAACGCCTCCTGCAACTCCTTTTAGCTTCATCAAACTCTTGTAGCTCATGAAACCTGCTCCAAAACCATGAAATGAAAACCAAACATCTTCTTGGTAATTTGTATAAAGTAATATTGAGGAGAAGAATGATACCTGCTGCATTGTTGACAAAAACGTTGCCTGAGGCCTGTAACAGTTGCAGCTGAAGCCTTAGCATGAACTTCACAGACTCTATGTCTGCGGTAGTACTGCTTGGCCTCACTCAAATTAGCAGTGCATCTATCGACCTGGCACTGTCGAGATGAAAACCGGTCGCTGCTAGAACCTCTTCTCTTCTTTTTGTCTTCATCTCCACCGTTTTCCTCTTCTCCATCCATACCATTCTCCATTTCTTCTTCTTCAAGGTTAGAGACTATTGTCTTGTCTTTCAAGTAACCCCGCCTTTGTGTTCTCTGACTCTCCATTTTCTAGTAAAACTTAAGTTGTATTCTTGAGAGAAGATGGTGATAAAATTTTGGTTAGGACAGATCAATGTTGAAGTGTTTAAAAAGAGGAAGAAAAGTTGGGAGATGGACCACTGTGTCCTTGTATGCTTCTCTGGTAGAATAAGTACATGATTACGTGATGTGCTTGCTCCCTCAATAAAAAGAAAAACAAAATAAAGAACCTTACATCAGAAGTGAAAATTTTAATTTTCTTATAACTATTTCATAAGTCTTTTGTGGGTTTGGTTTCTTCTGATTCACTTAATAGTTGGTACAAGATTGAAGCTGTATATTGTACTTCCACTTTACTTTAAATTTCATATTCAGATTGGGGACCCTTTTGGTTTTAGCATTGATGTCCTTGTAGGGTTATTAAGGTGATCCTTATTGACCAGTGCAGCTGTAGACATCATAGTACAATGAAGAAGAGCTGGAAAATCATAATTTAGGCATGGTCTTCTCATCTAACTTTATAACATATATACATAAACTGACAAAGATCATAATAGTGGTGATATCCTTTGTCCATTTAGAAGACTATTGGACCAGTCTAGACTATAGGCATTTTAAGGTTAGCTTAGGATTAGAGATAAAATATGTTTGTGGTTAGTTTAAACAACTAATTTTTTTTGTCAGCACATGCTGTTATTTGATGAATATCATCTGTTTAGGACCATAGCATATAAACGAATTTAGTTGATGCTTTTACACTTTTGTTCTTTCTTTCTGATGTTAGGTCTTTATAAGTATTACCTATAAAGATTCTATTTTGTGGAAGTGGAAAACCAGAGATTAAAAGATGTAAAGTAAACAGTAAAGGTTAAGGTTAAAAGTTTAGCTGCTCGAAAGAGATCTCCACATAATAATAACTGTTAAAGCAATAATATCCTTTACTTTTTATCCTTGTAGAGACCTGTAAATATTCCTTTCATCCCAAATCTTACTGATCACTGAAACAAGTAAAGTTTTTTTGAGTTTGGTCCAGCTAAAGAATAATGACAAGTATGGTTGTTTCCTCTCCAAGATTCCATCATCACCACTTCTATTTTCCTCTTCTATTTTTTTGTGCTTTTTTCTTTTGTCTGCAAATAAATATCAATGTATGAAAAAATGAAATCTTTCTTTTATTCTCTTTTGTCACCATATTAATATTTTATTAAAAATTCAAGATGCTGAGAATTATCTCAATACAAGGTTAAATGGCCCAGACGAAACCACAAACTACAAACTATCGTCGATAAAAAAATTATCGTAGACATCGAAAGAAAAGAAAAAACCAATGATGATTGAGATATCCCAGCGATGATGCCTTAAAACAATCCACGGAGACCTAGCCGGCTTGCTGAACACTAAAAGGTCGAGGGTTGTCAGTTGATATTGAAAGAATGCTTAAGACTTCTCGAAGAGATTCGTGCGCATAACTGGTAACGAGACCTAACCAACCCACGAAATCCAAGACCAAAAGAGAAGAGGAATGTGGTGTGACACCCTAGTATATACCTTTGCCAGCAAAAAATAACCTTAGGTGCTAGATGGAAAAACCCCACTAAAGATTGGTCTTCGAATTCGGGACGGTGGAGAGGCAATTTCTGATAACACCAATAACTGGGTTCGGTTTCCGTTGAGCGCCTCACTAAGGTGCCGTTTTAGGAGACCTATTATGGTCTATGAAGTAGGAACCATGAGTTGAGCGCCTCACTAAGGTGCCGTTTTAGGAGACCTATTATGGTCTATGAAGTAGGAACCAATGAGTCAGAAAATTCACTGGAAATTGGTTAGAAGAGAATCAACCGGAGTGACAAGGAGCTATAACGCTAAGGAGAAACCTAGAGAACAAGAAGACAAAGGAAGCAAGGAAATAAATCGAATGCTATGTTGATGAGGAAGAAAGAAGCGAGGATCCTCGACGCCGAGGACAAAAAATTCAAAACTATTTGATAACAAAAGTTACCAGAAAAAGGCGGAGAAGCCAAACCACAAAAAACTAACCTGATCTTTATTCATAAAAACACAACCGAAATACAAGCATAAACAATTTACCGTATATTTGGTGGGGATGGAGGAGCGTCGGCTCTCTGAAGGAGCAGAGTGACGGGTTCTCGACTGTCGTTTGAAAAATCAACTTTTTCGCTAGGTACCAAACTTTTCGGTGAACTCTGATGACACCGTGGCACATCAAAAAAACTAGTACATACGAAGGGGACCATGCTGCCAAAGCTTTGGGAGTCTTCGGCGATTCCTCGAAACCTTATGAAGTCACACGCATGCGATGGCGAGTTAGAAAGAAAAATAAATCTTAAAAAAATATAGAAAAATGAGAAAATGAAATTAGTCTTGTGAGATATTTTTTTTTGTAACTTTTTTTTATAGTACATTACAGCAGTGTAAGAAAGGGTAAAAGTTAGGATTAGTGGGGAGTGAAAGAGACAGGACATAAAAGGTTTCACATGCCAAACTGTACTCATGTCTTTTGTGACTATTACTTGAGCTCTTGGGGTTGTTTTCACTCTTAAGAGAATAAATGTTGTCCCATTTTTTTTACAACTTCCTTCAATTTTCCTTCATTTTAAAATAATTCTTTAGCAGGTTAATATGCTAATTTGATTTCGGTTTTGTTTTGTAAAATCTTTCTGACCAAAGACCGATAAATAGGATAAGCACATATTTAGGACCATTTTTGTAAATGTTCTAATTTTTAATATTTTAACTATTGTATATGAAATTTGGATTCTTATCACAATTCACAATTGAGCATCTAAAGCTGCATTAATCGTGATACATGACAGAAGGGATTGTTTTTTTTATATTATAAACTTCACCTTCAAAAGCGTAGATTTTTTTTACTCAATTCTTCTAACCAAATTCTCTTATGCTTATGAACAGGTGTTAGACAAAAAATGATGCTTTTGAAATTTGTGTAAAGAACATAGAAATTGAACAAACCGTGGAATATGATAAGTTAGTGCTCGTCTCCATCTGCTCGGAGCCAATTTTAAGCTTTGGCACTACAAAAAGAAACATATTCTAAACGCCAAATTATAAAAGAAACGAGATGCCATTGTACAGGTAAAATCATCCAAGAAGTGGAGAATATATTAATGCAGCATGGCCATATCTCCTTCTCAGTCATGGCGAACCTTTTGCTGTACCTTTGCATCTATCAGACCATCACTTATGACTTAACGTAAGAAAACAAAACGCACGTAGCTATCCTTAAGTCACTACTAACACCAAATATCAGAGATGCCTTCTCTCGTTTTGTAGTTCCACTTGTCTCCCTACAGAACCAAAGAGCATTAGTTCTGTTTATTTGTCATAGATGCTCAAAAAATGTGGATATGAAAGTATCATTCATGGTTTTAAATACCTATATACGAAAAAATAATTTTTAAGTTAGAAAAATTGAAATCATGATAGGTGTTTGTAAACAAAATCAAACGGATTTAATGATTTCTTGGGGTCAATAATGAAAGATAGACATCTTCTTGAAAACCTTCTATAGCATAGCATATGGGTTTTCAACTGGCGAGAAGACCATTTTGTCTCGTCCACGATTCTGGTTAACGATTATTCTCGATAATTGTTTTGTTTATCATTTTTTTTTATCTTGATTTTTGCGGCCAAATCAGAAGTTTTTTTTGGTAATTTTATCTCGTAAAAAAAAATAATTTAAAAAAAAAAAACACTCCAAAAGATAATTTAAAAAAAAAAACACTCCAAACCATACAGGTTTTCAAAAACTGGTGGTACCTCATAATTAATTCTTTTTTTTTTTGTGCGTAAAATATATAAATAACGATTTTTTTTGGTAAAATATATAACGATTCAGAGACTGTTTTAGAGCGATTTTGAGCCTAGAGAGTTTGTCTCTCCATTTACGGGAATTTTCAACGAAACCATCTTTTAATATTGCTAACATCAGATTCCCAACCCACAACCAAACTCCGATAAAATTTGTCAATTTAGACACACACATCGTATCATTTCGTTCATGCAATCACCTCACATTGACAAATCTAGGAGATTTATCGTGCATACAAAATTTCAGAAGAATAACTATATCAAAATCGTTCAGAATGGTTTGTTTATTATGCATTATTTCAACTAGCTAGTACTGATAACAAATTTTAATGAAACTTAACCACGGTCCATTTATAAACCATGAGCAACCTCTCACTGAAAAAACAGTAAATGAAAAAACCCTAAACACATTAGAGCTTAGGGTGACTTAGTTTCACCGTCTGTTTGTTGATGTAGATCCTCAACACCTCTATACTCCGTAGTATCCACAGGCTGTTGCACATCCTTTAACTCCACCGCGACCTCATCTTTTTGGATCCTACCGTCATCATCATCATCATGATCTCCTGCAACCGCATCGCTAATGTTTTGACCCGTTTCCTTTGCCGCTTTCCACGCTCCTTCCATCGTATCCTTCATGTTATCTCCCGCGTTGATTGCTGTCTCTGTCGCTTTCTTCACTCCTTCCTTTGCTTTATCCGTCACGTAACTCGATGTGGACCTATCGTCTTGACCATATTGATTAGTGCCCTTCAAACAAATCCCTAAAATATTAGTCCTATTACAATGTAAATATGATAACAAGTCATATAGATAAATACCTCTGTTTGCTTGAATCCAGTTGAGAAGTGGTTGATTCTGGTTGTTTCTTGCCGGATAAAGTAACCGGAGAATACATTTCCCGGAGTTTTTGGAATGTTAACCGCCGCGAGTCTCTTGATCCAAAACCTAGTAGCCATTGTTATATTTTCTTTTTAATGTTCGTGTTATCTTGATTAGATTTTAATCTGTTGCTTTACACCATTTTCTTTCAATTGCTTAAGAAGTAGTTAGCGAAGATCCAAAGGTTACGGAAGTAAGTGGACTGGTGGGAGTATTGAGCCAACGACGCGTGGAGGATGTACGACACGTTTCTCAGTTTCTGTCGCATTTCTCGACACGTGGTCGGAACGACTCCCAAAATAATCTTATTATTTTGTTGTTACTATTTGGGCCATTTATAATCATTAAGGCCCATTATAGTTATGGCCCAACTTATGAAGCTGAGCTGGAAATGTCTATCTCTTGGGAGTTACAAGAGATTAATATCGCCGGTGGTTTGGAGAAGCAGAGATAGAAAATGGCGGAGATGAAGTGTGTCGGAGTAATTGGTGCTGGACAAATGGGCTCAGGGATTGCACAACTGGCTGCCACCAGTGGCCTTGATGTTTGGCTTATGGACGCTGATCGTGATGCGCTCTCTCGAGCCACTGAAGCTATCTCCTCCTCCGTTAAACGTTTCGTTTCCAAAGGTCAAATATCAAAGGTAAAATTCCTTCAAATGATCTGCTTTTTCTCCTTTTAGTTTGGATTTTTAAGTAATTGAAGGATCACCGTGTAAGAGAAACTTCGATTGAGCAAACAAAATCGAATCATAGCCTGTCCTGTTTTTGATTTGTATGATCGTGATAGATTCAAGTACTCTATCTGTTGTTCTTCGCTTCTATGAACCTGTAACTCAACCAATAGCTCTCTTACCAACTCAATCAAATAGATAATAAGAAGCAGAGTTTATAAAAGCTGGATTCTTTTTTAAGAAGATAATAGAACTTCACAGTAAGCATAGAAAATGAAAAGGGAAAATAGATATTGTTTTATAGATGCAGAATTTGGAAAAGTTTGTTTTCCTCCTGGCACGTGCTTTGTCTGCCTCCAGGATTGTTGTGATCCTAGATTCCATCTCAGCATTCCCATGTGCATCACCCAATTCTTCTTTCTTCTTAGTATTCTTTTTGTTCCTTTTTGTCAAATATACCTGAAATGGCTTATCAGATTGGTCACGCATTGTAGTTCTCAAGCGACTTCACGATACTAATACTATCCTATTATTCCTATATCAGTTTCATAAGAAAACCAAAAGAAAAAGTTACTCTGATAGTGTTATAGTGTTAAGACTTTGGAATGTTTTGCAGGATTTAGGTAAAGTGAAAAAGTCGATACTTGTGGGAACATATAAAACGAGTTTGAATTTGTATGTTGCAGGAAGTTGGTGATGATGCTATGCGTCGTGTACGTTTAACATCCGATCTTCAAGATTTGTCTTCTGCTGATATCATTGTTGAAGCCATTGTGGAATCTGAAGATATCAAGAAGAAACTGTTCAAGGACCTAGATGGTATAGCAAAAAGTTCTGCTATTTTAGCTTCTAACACAAGTTCTATCTCCATTACTCGTCTTGCATCAGCCACAAAAAGACCTAGTCAGGTTCATGACTCTTTTACTTCCTCTGTTCAAATTGATCATCTACATGTTCATGTGTTTCGGTCTTGATTATTTCAAACAATATTAAGCTTTTCTTATTCGCATATAGGTAATTGGGATGCACTTTATGAACCCTCCTCCACTAATGAAACTGGTTGAGATCATTCGCGGTGCGGATACCTCAGAAGAGACGTTTATTGCTACAAAATCTTTGGCTGAAAGGTTTGATATTTCCTCGACATATATTTGGAATGAAATTAGATGCATTATCCATCAAAAATTGTTACCATTTGATCAGAAGCAAATGTATAATCAAATCTCTTCCTCTAAGCTCCCAATACAATATCAATGAAAATGGGATTTTTTTGGTGATGATATAGTAATCTTAGATGAAATTTCTTGGTCTTGGTTATTCATGTTAACCAAGTATATTCTCTTATTCAATGACCCTCTGTGGATATAAGTATTAACTGTAAGTTGCTGAACTATGCAGATTTGGCAAGATAACAGTCTGCTCACAAGACTATGCGGGCTTCATTGTGAACCGGATCCTCATGCCAATGATCAATGAAGCGTTCCACACACTTTATACAGGGGTAGCTACAAAGGAAGACATTGACAGTGGAATGAAGCACGGCACAAACCACCCAATGGGTCCTCTTGGGTTAGCCGACTTAATCGGTCTAGATGTGTGCTTGTCCGTAATGAAAGTTCTCCATCAGGGACTTGGAGACTCAAAGTACGCACCTTGTCCTCTTCTTGTTCAATACGTTGATGCTGGAAGGTTAGGAAGAAAACGAGGAATAGGAGTTTATGACTATCGTAAGAAGCCTACTCAATCTTCTCGGCTCTGAGAAACCAAAAGACAAAGTCAATAAATAATACTAATAGATAGACAGGCCTAGGGCTTAAGACAAGAACAGTAAATGATTTGTGGGCTGTGTCTAGACTCTTTCCTAGTTCCTTTGTTTCTTGGTAAGACTTGAAATTACCGGTCAGCGAAAGCGACCATTTGTTGTAATCTTAAATAGATCAATCAATATGGCCTTCACGTTGGTTTTAAATAAATAACTAGAAAATGGTCTATATTATTTTGATTTGTTCATCTTCGGTTTATAATCCAAAGTAGTTTTCAGCAGTAAGCTACAATACTGTTCACCAAGTCAAAACCATTACTTTGTCTTTTAGTTTGATTGGATCTTTGTCTAAATTTCGATGTATCTTTCGTCAAATCTACTCCCAAAAAAAATATGGAGATTCAGAGGCAAAACGACAGATAATTTAGTCAAGTTATCAACTTACCATAGGTGATGAAGAAATTTTGGAGATAATGATTAAAATAATCACTTGATCACTTTTATAAGTTGATGATGCAAATATATATAGCAAAAGACAAATTTATGTTAAGGAAAACAAAATTAGCAAAAGACAAATATAATATCTTAGTCCAAAACTCAATAGTGAATAAACTATGCATCACTCTTTAATTATTTTCTGAAATTGGAGTATAGTTTAAGTTACTCGTTGTAAATCTTATTATCCTCTGTTTATTTATGTATTAAGAAGGTTACTTAACACAATTTACTATTTAAGTAAAGATATATTAAAAGCAGAACCAAGTTAAAACATGAAAAGAAAATTACAGTCGCAGAAAATTACGGTCTACTTCTCCGGTGAAACTCTCGGTGAAGTCATCGGAAACAGAGGCAAAAGCTGAGGCTCAGATTCTCTCGGAGTTGAAATCGGAGACTGGTGCAGATAATAACCTTTATCAGCAATCGCTCTCTCTTCCTCCGATAATGGAGACATCCTATCAAAAGGATCACCGTTATTTCCGTTATTTCCCTGTTTTAAAGGCGTCACGGGACTATTAAGCGCAAGCTTAGGAAAATCAAGACAGCTAGGCGACAAAATCTCCTGATTTCTCGGCGAGAATCTCGGACTACCGGCACCAGAACCACCACCGATCATAAGTGTATTAATCATAAGACTGTTCTTGAAGTTGTTGTGTGATCTCCTCTCGTAAAGTTTGTGACCTGAGTGTTTTTTTGGTTGTGTGGTTTTGATAGGTGGGATTACGAAATTACCCTTGGAGGAAGGAGTAATTGGAGGACGTGGTGAGTCTGGAGATCTTGGAGATGAGGTTGTTCCGGTGAGCATCTGAACGACTTGTTTGAAAGAAGAAGTGTCAGCTTGAACAAAAGTTGTTGGGTAATGATCAGATCTTGTTATGATGTGATGATGTAAAGATCCATTTGAAGATGATGCTGATGATGATGAAGTAGAAGATGGTGGGTTTGTTGTAATCTCCATTTTGAGAAGGTTCTTGATTTTAATGGCTGCTTCTAAAACTTTATCAAGATTCTAATGTCTATGAGTGAAAGAGAAGAAGAAATTAAATGGAGGGTATTGTCTTAAGGTTTTGGGATTATAAAAGAAGTTGGATTGGTTATTTTATTTCAATATGGAATCTTTCTTTATGAGAAAACAAAAAAAAAAAAACTTTCTTTATGAGAAAACAAAAAAAAAAAAATTAAAATAAATAAATTTATACAGACAAATAAAAGTTGACATGAGGATTTGTGCGCAGCGAATCAAAAGATGTTTTTATTAGGCAATTTTTAATATCTTTACTTTGAATTTGTCTGCCATTGTTGTATAAAGGAAGAACTTATGATTTTAACAAAAAAATATATTTATTTGATGCTTTAGTTTTAAAGATTATGAAAATTATAATTGATGCTTTTAAAATTTTGTTATAAGAAAATCATATTGCTTTGAAAAAAAAAATAATAAATCATATTGCTAATTCTACGCCAAAAGTCGTTCTTTTTATGAAATGCATATAAACTTTATATAGAATTATCGTATCTAGGTCTCAAAAAGCTTTTTTCAATACCCAGCAAATGTTCTAAATACCAATAAAACTCGTACATATGGCAAATTTGTGTCTAGGAATGATGGTGTGTGACATCGACGTATCAAATTTTAATTTTGTGATGATAAAAGAAAGAAACTTCAAAGTCTTTTGTAGTAGTGGACTATTATCTGCGATATCACATACTTTTTCCAGAAAAAAACGTAGACCAGGATACAATATTCATCAATAAAAAAGTACAAACCAATATAAATTAGAGGTGTTATACTTATAAACTAAGTAAATAATGAATTAGTCTTAAGTTTGAATACGTATAATTACCAACTACGTGTATATTCGATTCAATTATTTGGATTAGATTAATTTGTATCGCTATGACTAGTTCACAGAAGTAGACTTTGGATTTAAAACAAATTTAGAGAAATTCAACTCTTCATTTCCATTAGAATATGTATAGTCAATAATTCTTTCCCAAAACTAGCAAAAATCTTTTTGTACAATTTAAAAAATTTAGACTGTTTTTTTAAAAAAAAAAGAAACGAAGAATCTTTTTTTTTTTGGGTCCAAGAAAGTATGAAAAGAAAAAGATGAAATCGGCGTGGATGTATTGAGACGCAAACCCAAATGATGAAATTTATAAATTAAAAGTGTGTCTGACTAATTACACACATGTATGCATTATATTGGATTATTACTCCTAGTTTAACGGGCTAATACATCTATTAGTCCACCTCTACTATCTCTAATTAACTTCGGATTGGCCGGTCCGAATTTAGATGTGTTCAAAAGTCAATAGCAATAATAATAAGATGCTGAGTCAAAAGGACTTTTAATTATTACTATTATCTATGAATTCAAGAAACAGAGTGTAATTAATAGAATATTAAAGAAGGAGAAGATGGATCTTTACCACCTAAGTGCCAAACCCATAGTTTTGATGATTGTGTAACCAAACCTAAACCTAACCTGACCCAAATTTGGTTTCCCACTTTCTTTCTTCTTTTTAAACTTTTGTTTTGGTTATTAATGTGGTTTAAGAATATATTCGTATTACTTCAAATTTATAGTATAACCTTTTCACCCACCGTTGACTGAAAAGAAGAAATTTCAAAACTTTATAATTAAGGTAAGCTAACGATCCTTATATTTGTGGCTGACAAATGACTTCTTGTCATAATCATTAAGAAGTTAGATTATGTAAAATTCGATATGGTAGGTTTCTTTAGTGATTCACACGAGCTGTTATATATTTGGAACTTGCAACCAAATATAAAAAAAATAACAGTCTTTAATCTTAGAAACAATTACACCATATGGCCTTAATCTTTTTTAATTTTCAAAAATGGCCCTCATGTGTGTAC
>CM071716.1:15761363-15773878 GCA_036630335.1 Physaria fendleri | reverse complement strand
GATGGTGGTGAAGATGCTGATGAAGATGCTGCTGAGACTGAGGATGAAAGTGATAAGGAGTTTGCGGCATTGATGGAGAGAAATGCGAGTAATAAAGGAAAAGGAAAGGAAGTAGTGGAGAGAGGCGAGGGTAATGGAAGGTAACATTAACGATGGCTCCATTATTATCTCGAACGGGAAATCCTTTGGAAGTTCCTTCGTAAGATCAGCTTAAATTAAGACTTTTGCTTCATCAAACTTCGAGCACATTTCAGTCTTCGGGTGGAGTTTTTTTGGGTGTCCTATGGCACTTGAAATATAATTCAATCCTTCCCAAGAGAAGAAATAATGAGGAACATCTGTAAGAGTCATCCAAAGAGGGATTGATGTCATCCATGGCTCATTATCAATCAAGACTGAGAACCATTTTGAAATGATCATCGACATATTAGTTATTCTCCATAAGCTTCTCCTTAGAACACGAGCACGTGTACCTACATCTCAGATTCTGGACTTGATATCGTTTGCATTTACTGCATGAGCATCCGAATTTTCTTCTTACCTTTACTCTAAATCTTATTAACGATTACATGCACCTTAGCAACATGTGGAGGTTTAGTCGGTGGGAATATGTCGATGATGATGTCGTCCCAGAGCGGGGTAGACTTGAGTACCAAAATTGGAATGTCAGCTACCTTCGTCCCATGAATCTTAGTGTATGAGATTTGAATTTTTTCTAATGATTTGTTTGAGTCTTTTGCATCCTTGATGACATATGCATAATATGGTTTTTTTGGAGATGTGGTCGGTATTGCGAACGGTGGGAAATTGGAGAGGGGTGGAGGAAATGCAGTGTTAACAGAGTTCTGAACAGAGTTATGGTCGTTCGATTGAGGCAAGAGACCGTGTGGATGAGATCATTCGAGCACATTTCAGTCTTCGGGTGGAGTTTTTTTGGGTGTCCTATGGCACTTGAAATATAATTCAATCCTTCCCAAGAGAAGAAATAATGAGGAACATCTGTAAGAGTCATCCAAAGAGGGATTGATGTCATCCATGGCTCATTATCAATCAAGACTGAGAACCATTTTGAAATGATCATCGACATATTAGTTATTCTCCATAAGCTTCTCCTTAGAACACGAGCACGTGTACCTACATCTCAGATTCTGGACTTGATATCGTTTGCATTTACTGCATGAGCATCCGAATTTTCTTCTTACCTTTACTCTAAATCTTATTAACGATTACATGCACCTTAGCAACATGTGGAGGTTTAGTCGGTGGGAATATGTCGATGATGATGTCGTCCCAGAGCGGGGTAGACTTGAGTACCAAAATTGGAATGTCAGCTACCTTCGTCCCATGAATCTTAGTGTATGAGATTTGAATTTTTTCTAATGATTTGTTTGAGTCTTTTGCATCCTTGATGACATATGCATAATATGGTTTTTTTGGAGATGTGGTCGGTATTGCGAACGGTGGGAAATTGGAGAGGGGTGGAGGAAATGCAGTGTTAACAGAGTTCTGAACAGAGTTATGGTCGTTCGATTGAGGCAAGAGACCGTGTGGATGAGATCAGAACGAGGAGAGAAATGATTGCGTTTGAGATGGATGTGATAGTTGTAGAGGATCTTTATCGGAGGAACCAACTGCTACCATAATTCCAAGAGAACCTAACAAGATATGGAAAGAAAATTGGAAAAAAAAAAAAGGAAACTATAGTATTCCCCTTTAATCGCCTCATAGCTTAGTTCAGTGGTTTTAATGATTTGTCCTAGTATGAGTTATTTCTATTTTTTCTTAGTAACATTACAGAATATATAATTGATGCTCTTTTGAAATTAAGGGTAAATTACTCCAAAGCATGGTTGACAAGAATGTATGAAGCCAAAATAATATTTTGTTATTTTTTTTGTTTTTTTTTGTTACCTACAAAATTTTTATTTAATACCTAGAAAACTTAATTTTAATAGTCAGACATTGAGAAGGAAATTTTTTTTGTTACCTACAAAATTTTTATTTAATACCTAGAAAACTTAATTTTAATAGTCAGACATTGAGAAGGAAAATTCATTTCGAAAATGTCTTTTCATGTGAGAACAAAAATAGATTCTTAAAAGATAAACCATGATATAGTTGAACAAGAAAAACTAAAAAATAAATTAAAAGATAAACCATGATATAGTTGAACAAGAAAAACTAAAAAATAAAATTGTCTTTTTTAGACTTATTTTTCACAAGGGAACAGCACACAAATTGAAAAGTCAACAAAATTGAACCATAAAGAAGCTGTTGTACTCCGACAAAAGGCCAAGTTGTTCTGTTCTTACTTTCAACGTCAACACATTTCTCAAACCTCTCAAGTATTTACCGTGACATGTTCACACAAACTCTTCTAGACTTTTTTGACGTTTTCCAATTTTTTAAAATCATTACTTCTTTGAATAACTTTATAGATATTCATTCATATATTTCTATTATAAAGAATTCAACTAGTTTACACACATATTCCATATAGTGATATAACACCATTAGTTTAATCAACTGACTCAAATTTGTTTCGTCATCTTCTCCATTTGTCAAGAAGCTGTTGAATCCTCCACCAGAGTTTGGGAAAAAAAGCTTTGAAGTAAGAAAGCTGTTGAATCCTCCACCAGAGTTTGGGAAAAAAAGCTTTGAAGTAAGAAAAAGCATCAACTTATTTTCACATCTTATCTTAAACCATTGCTCAATTCTTTTCCTTTTTTCTTTTTTTTTTGGTCAGGAACCATTTGCTCAGTTCTTAATTTCTTAATCTTTTACATAAACAAACCTTAAACCCTATTGACTGATCTTAACCGTTGAATAGGTTAAACAGATCTTCAATCTTTTATTATTTTTCTTATAAACTATTATCGTATCCATTAAAGGATTCAACTTGTATTTGATTTGCCCAGAAAATGTCTCTGTAAGTTACATTAATTAACATAAAAACTAGACCAATTCGTGACTATCTCTCTGTTTATTTCTTTTAAGGTCTTAAATCATCTTCACGACGCCAAAAAAAAGATTGAAGCTTTGAAGTCAAAATCATAAGGTATCTTCAAAAATCTCTCTAAAATCTCAAACAAGCATGATGGTAATGAATGTTGATCATAATCAGATCTTAGGCGTTGAAAATCAAGAGATGGGAGACGGAGCTTTAATTGTAGCGGTTGCGATATAATCAGATCTTAGGCGTTGAAAATCAAGAGATGGGAGACGGAGCTTTAATTGTAGCGGTTGCGATCAAAGGAAACAATAGCAAAACCAAAGGCGTTGTTCGATGGGCACTTCAACAATTTGCTTCTCAAGAACATGTCGTCTTCAAGCTCTTACATGTTCTACCTAGTAAGTTTATTACAAAATTTGCAATCTTTAAGTCAAAAAAAGAACAAGATCTTATTTGTTTGGTAAAAAATTAGGAGACTCGAACACGGTTTTGACCAAAAGAACAGATTCGAGCACAACAGTTTACAAGAAAGATGTTGATAAAAAAACCAGAGAGATGCTTCTTCCAAGCAGTGACATGTTTGTTCATAGAGAGGTATGTGTCATATTTGATTTTGATTTGCTGTTTCAATGTTTCTGAAGTTGAGAATCTGAATCTTGTGAAATGTGTGAAAGGTTCAATTGGATATAATGGTGCTTGAATCAGACGATGTAGCTGATGCAATCTCTAAAGCAGTTCAAGATCATGGAATCAGTGAGCTTGTTATTGGTGCTTCTTCTTCTATCATCTTCTCATGGTAACATCCAAAACAATCACTTGAACTTTCGATTTCTCGAGTTTTTTTCATCCGATTCTTTAGTTTTTGGTTCTTTCGCAGGAAGTTGAAGAGAAGTAACTTGTCTTCAAGGATTTCAGATGTTACACCAAGATTTTGTACAGTTCATGTTATCTCTAAAGGAAAGTTGCTCAATGTTCGTAAATCCGATGTAGACATTGCAACGAGCATTGCAGATGATAGAAGCGAAGTCAGATTCTCGTCAAGCAGCCATTCAGGTATAAACTCACCCTATATAGGACATAAACTAAAACTGGTTTTTCCCGTTTTGTCTTGATTGGTTTTGTAAACATTATAGGGTCAGTAAGTTCGACATCAAGTCATCAATTCTCATCTACACCTTTACTCTTTCAAAGAATCCAAGCACTTACAACTGTGAACCAGAATGTTGGATCAAACATTGGAAAACAGAACAATGATCATCATCATCATCATAACAGAGCTGGGTCTTTTGATGGGGATGAATCAAAGTTAATGAACCAGAAGGGCTTCTACCGAACAATTAGCTCGGGAATTGGATATGGAAGAAGTGATTACCATAGCTGGAGAAGCTCTCAGATGGATGAGGCTTCAAGCTCAAGTACATACAGTGACCCTACTTCTTCTAGTAGTCAGGTTTATATATTTTTTTTTTCTCAAAATCAATTGACAATAGATGAAGTTATGCACTAGATTTTACGAATATGAAATTTTTAAAATGCAGATGAATAAAGACTTTGAATTAGAGAAGCTAAAGATTGAACTTCGTCATATTAAAGGAATGTATGCAGTTGCTCAAAGCGAAGTCATTGATGCTTCTAAAAAGGTTCATATATGTGGTGGAAATTGAGAGGGAGAGACAAAAAGAAGCCGAGAATGAAGCTGAGCTTGTAAGAGAATGCATTGAGAGAGAAACCGAAGAGAGACTTGAGGCAGAAGCAAGAGCAGAAGAGGTTAGAAAAGAGAAGCAGAGGCTAGAGGATGCACTTGAAGGTGGACCGCTTCAACAAAATCAATACATGAAATTTGAGTGGGAAGAGATAGTTGATGCTACATCATCGTTCTCCGAAGAGCTTAAGATCGGAACAGGTGGTTACGGAAGCGTATATCGGTGTAACTTGCACCACACGACAGTAGCTGTTAAGGTTCTTCATTCAGACAAAAGTAGCTTAACCAAACAGTTTCACCAAGAGGTAATCAAAACCTTCTTCACTTTTTTTTAACTTCCAATCAAAAATTACGCTTCTAATAAAAACGTTGACGTTTTGAATGATAATTCTACAGCTTGAGATTTTAAGCAAGATTCGACACCCACACTTGCTTCTTCTCCTAGGCGCGTGTCCTGAACGTGGAAGCTTAATCTACGAGTATATGCACAACGGAAGCCTTGAGGAAAGACTCATGAAACGCCGACCAAACGCTGACACACCACCGTTACGGTGGTTCGAGCGGTTCCGAATAGCTTGGGAGATCGCTTCAGCTCTTTATTTTCTACATACAAACGAACCAAGACCAATCGTCCACCGTGATCTCAAGCCGGCCAATATCCTCCTAAATCGGAACAATGTCAGCAAAATTGGAGACGTAGGCCTCTCCAAAATGGTTAATCTCGATCCTTCTCATGCCTCAACGGTTTTCAACGAAACTGGTCCAGTTGGAACATTCTTCTACATCGATCCTGAATACCAAAGAACCGGAGTCGTAACCCCGGAATCTGATATTTATGCGTTTGGAATCATACTTCTTCAGTTAGTTACGGCTAGATCCGCGATGGGTTTGGCTCATACGATAGAAAAAGCTTTAAGAGATAAAACCGGGAAATTTACAGAGATCTTAGATAAGACTGCTGGAGATTGGCCGGTTAAAGAAGCCAAAGAGATGGTTATGATAGGTCTTCGATGTGCAGAGATGAGAAAGCGTGATCGCCCTGATTTAGGGAAAGAAAAGAAGATGGTTATGATAGGTCTTCGATGTGCAGAGATGAGAAAGCGTGATCGCCCTGATTTAGGGAAAGAAATTCTACCTGTTCTCGAACGGTTAAAGGACATTGCTTCTAACGCAAGAAACATGTTTACTGAGAACCTTGTTGACCATCATCATAACGCTCCAAGCCATTTCTACTGTCCAATAACAAAGGTAATGAATTAATGATAATCAAATCCTACATCTTATGGCTGGTTTTCTTATTTTTGTGTTTTGATTTGGTTTATTGTTGAAATCAGGATGTGATGGTGAATCCATGTGTAGCTGCGGATGGATATACATATGAGAAGAAAGCCATTATGGAATGGTTTCACAAGAACCATAAATCTCCTATGACGGATTTGCCCTTCCCCAATCATTCTCTTCTTCCTAATCACTCTTTGCTTTCTGCAATTAAGGAGTGGAGATCACAACAAATTAAGTAAATTTTAAAAAATTAATTAACATGCATCATTGTGTGTGTTTTTTTTTCATACCATTCTTGCGGACACATCTGTATATAAGCTTTGATGACATTTGTGAGCTTTTGTATGTACATCACCAAGTAATCTTATGGTGTGTTATAACCGCAGATTCAACACCTTTTACCTTTGTGCTTTCTCCATTAATACATTCAGTGTTTTGTATATGTCATCTTTCTGGGGATGATATTGATCCCCGGAGCTAAACTTGTGGATTTCACCTCCGATGAAAATCCAGCTTAGTCCAGGTTCTTTTCTCATGGCTTGAAATTTCATCATAGTTCTTACACTCAATCCACCTTCAACATTCCCAGCTTCTCTATGTGTATTTGACAAGAGAACAAATGCAGCAGAATCATTCGGATTATAAGACAGAACCTTTTGAGCAGCTATCTTTGCCAACTCAATGTTTCCGTGAACCCTACACGCTCCAAGCAATGTCAACCAGACTTTCTCATCAGGTTCTATAGGCATCTTCATTAAGATGGTTATGATAGGTCTTCGATGTGCAGAGATGAGAAAGCGTGATCGCCCTGATTTAGGGAAAGAGATTCTACCTGTTCTCGAACGGTTAAAGGACATTGCTTCTAACGCAAGAAACATGTTTACTGAGAACCTAGTTGACCATCATCTTAACGCTCCAAGCCATTTCTACTGTCCAATAACAAAGGTAATGTATTAATGATAATCAAATCCTACATCTTATGGCTGGTTTTCTTATTTATGTGTTTTGATTTGGTTTATTGTTGAAATCAGGATGTGATGGTGAATCCATGTGTAGCTGCGGATGGATATACATATGAGAAGAAAGCCATTACGGAATGGTTTCACAAGAACCATAAATCTCCTATGACGGATTTGCCCTTCCCCAATCATTCTCTTCTTCCTAATCACTCTTTGCTTTCTGCAATTAAGGAGTGGAGATCACAACAAATTATGTAAATTTTAAAAAGTTAATTAACATGCATCATTGTGTGTGTTTTTTTTTTTTGTCATACCATTCTTGCGGACACATCTGTATATAAGCTTTGAAGACATTTGTGAGCTTTTGTATGAACATCACCAAGTAATCTTATGGTGTGTTATAACCACAGATTCAACACCTTTTTACCTTTGTGCTTTCTCCATTAATACATTCAGTGTTTTGTATATGCCATCTTTCTGGGGATGATATTGATCCCCGGAGCTAAACTTGTGGATTTCACCTCCGATGAAAATCCAGCTTAGTCCATCTTTCTGGGGATGATATTGATCCCCGGAGCTAAACTTGTGGATTTCACCTCCGATGAAAATCCAGCTTAGTCCAGGTTCTTTTCTCATGGCTTGAAATTTCATCATAGTTCTTACACTCAATCCACCTTCAACATTCCCAGCTTCTCTATGTGTATTTGACAAGAGAACAAATGCAGCAGAATCATTCGGATTATAAGACAGAACCTTTTGAGCAGCTATCTTTGCCAACTCAATGTTTCCATGAACCCTACACGCTCCAAGCAATGTCAACCAGACTTTCTCATCAGGTTTGAACCCTACACGCTCCAAGCAATGTCAACCAGACTTTCTCATCAGGTTCTATAGGCATCTTCATTAAAGCTATGGACTTGCTGCCCATACTCTAGAAAACAGAGGCTAGCACATGATGCAAGTACACCCGAAAATGTGATATGGTTTGGTTGAAACCCCATTTCTCTCATCTGAGAGAACACACTTAGTGCTTCCTCCCATTCAGAAGCTTGAGAATAAGCTGTCACAAGCGTTGTCCATGAGATTTGGTTTGACTCTTCCCTAGTGTCAAAAAGCTTCCTCATCATGTCGAGCTCTCCACATTTGGCGTACACATCCATCAAGGCATTGCAGAGACTCATCACAATCGATTCTCTTTCACATTTCAAGATCATTCCGTGAACCTGCTTTCCATATTCTAAAGACCTCATTGCAGCAACTGAATTCAATATACTGCAGTATGTGTATGCATCCCGCTCGATATTATTCTGACACATTCTAAGAAACAGCAGCATTGCTTCTTCTCCGTGTTCAGAAATTGTATAACCAGATATCATAGCGTTCCACGGTAGATTTACTCTGCAACCACAAAAATACGACTCAAAAACTGACCGTGCTTCAGTAATACATCCACATTTTGCAAACATATCAATCAAAGCTGTTCCCACGTGGATGTTAGACTGCATACCACTTTCTAAAGCAATACGAGTAATGTATCTACTTTTCTCGACATCTCTCAACTGTCCAATAGCTCTTGAGACGCTAATGAAACATGATACGTTCAGTCTAATTTCCTCATCCACCATTTTCAAGAAACTATTTTTTGAGACGCTAATGAAACATGATACGTTCAGTCTAATTTCCTCATCCACCATTTTCAAGAAACTATTGTATGCTTCAGTGTAAAGACCATTTGACACAAATCCAGATATCATCGCGTTCCATGAAACTTCGTTACGGGTCTCCATGGAATTAAACACCTTACTTGAATCTCCAATCCTTCCCAACTTAGCATACATGCTAAGCAAAGATGTATTAAGAAATCCAAGAGACGAAAATCCCCGGGTTATAACTTGAGCGTGAACCATATTACCCACATCAATACAATCCGCACCAATACATGCCTGTATTGCAGCAGAAAGAGCGTATTCATCGGGAAAGACATCACAGCCGAGCATCTCAACAAAATAATCAATCGCATCATAGTAAAACCCGTTATCCGTAGCTCCAACCATTAATACAACCCACGAGAAAACATTCTTGTGGGGAATTTCATCGAACACTTGACGAGCAGAACCAAAGTCGTCGGCTTTGGAATAAGCAATAACCATCTGATTCAACATCACTGTCAAGGACTTCTCCATAAACTGAAGTTTAGTAATAACCCCATGAATTGATTTCGTTTTCTTTAGACACCTTTCATCTGCAGACTCTCGCAAAAGCTCAATCAAAGATGACACTGAGTAACAATTTCCATCATTTACAATCAAAGATGATGGGAAATTCGAGAAAATGGAGGTTTCTCGAGTCTTCTGATTAATCTGGCCTGGTAGAAACACTGTTGAGCTTCCTCTCTGGAAAACATGATTTCTTCATGAATAAAAGGCAGACCTGGTAGAAACACTGTTGAGCTTCCTCTCTGGAAAACATGATTTCTTCATGAATAAAAGGCAGAAGAATTATAAAAGAGGGATAAAGAGAAAGAGAGAGGTTCTCACATATGATGGAACTTCAGATACTTTACTGGCTAAAGGAAACGGAATTCCGATTGCCAAGCTCATTTCAGATATTGTCGGATATCCACAAATAGAGGATTCCGACGATAGGTTTTCCCGGGAAAATTCGAGGTTTCCTTCCGTTAAAGAAGAACTAGAGAACTTAATATAAGAGAAAACGGGATGATGTGGTATAATATTTATTATGAACGTCATAGCGTGTTATAATATTTATGACGAACGGCAAGGTATTATGCTCCTTCATTCCTCCTTTTTTTTTTTCAAATCGGTTTATTCTTTTTCGGTTCGTTTGATTTGATTCGGAATTAATCGGGTTTTTCAAATCGGTTTATTCTTTTTCGGTTCGTTTGATTTGATTCGGAATTAATCGGGTTACCCAACAAGCCAAGCCTCTATCATGAGTAGTGCCGTCATTTGGTATGATACTCCTTTGTTTTTGGTGATCTCTGCAGTGAAATTCCCAGGGAGTTTTCTAAACTTTCAAGCCCTCACGGATTTGTTGTTCCGTACAAATGGAAGCTTCTATATCGTTTCTTGGGTCAACAAAACCCCCCTCACGGATTTGTTGTTCCGTACAAATGGAAGCTTCTATATCGTTTCTTGGGTCAACAAAACCCAATCTTTCCTCACGTGGGTCAACAAAACCCAATCTTTCCTCACGTATCCCTTCTACGGACGTCCTTCATCATCGATATTTCCCGCTTCCTGCTTTGAAATTTAAGAAAGTTTCAGTTTTGCCTCGAATCTTACACCAGAACCGCATAATTAGAGCTCAGTGCTCCGATGGATCAAGACCAGAGGAAGACGATGGGTTTGTGCTAGAAGACGTCCCTCACTTGACCAAATTTCTCCCTGATTTACCGGTATTTGATTCTTCCCTGTTTCTGCCCTGTAGCTTGTCAATTTATGTATGAATAAGAGTTCGATAAATTCAAGTTAAGAATTTTGTTCAATTTATGTATGAATAAGAGTTCGATAAATTCAAGTTAAGAATTTTGTTAGTTAGATGGTATGTTTGTAATTTGTTAACCCCTCTCCTCTGTCAAGTGATGAGTTTTTGCCATTCAAAAGTAATAACTTTTCTGTTGGTTAATATTGATTTCCTAATTCATGATTTGTTTCTGATATCACAGTCCTACCCAAATCCACTGAAACAAAGCCAAGCATACGCCATTGTTAAGTAAGTTAAAATTCTACACAAGTAAGCTAATAAATACTTTGAGGGTTGTAATGTATTGTTTATACTGTTTCTGTAGGCAAACCTTTGTCAGTCCTGAAGATATGGTTGCACATAATGTAAGCTGGATGCTTTTATTCGAGGCTCTTTTTTTTGTCGAATTATCGTTCTTTGCTTGCTCAATTTCCTTCATCTTTAGATTGTAGTCCAGAGGGGAAGTAAACGAGGAGTACACTTTAGGCGAGCAGGGCCTCGAGAAAGAGTATGATTTCTTCTTAAAATCCTAAACTTCGTGTAGATTTTTCAGAACTGAAGTCTGTTAAGTTTTGGTTTCATAGGTGTATTTCAGATCAGATGAAGTGAAAGCTTGCATAGTGACTTGCGGGGGTTTGTGTCCAGGAATCAATACTGTTATACGGGAAATTGTATGTGGATTGAATAATATGTATGGTGTCAATAACATTCTTGGCATTCAGGGAGGATATAGAGGCTTTTACTCCAAAAACACTATGACCCTAACCCCTAAAGTAGTTAACGATATTCATAAACGCGGTGGCACTTTTCTTCAAACCTCAAGAGGAGGAAATGATACAGCGAAGATTGTTGATAACATTCAAGATAGAGGAATAAATCAGGTATCTAACATAACTGACAGAGTCTCCATTTTTTCTTGAAGGAAAGGGTGGGCTCTTTGAGTTTATTGAACAACGACTTAAAGAAAACAGACACATGGTCATTGTGATAGCCGAAGGAGCTGGTCAGGACTATGTTGCTCAAAGCATGCATGCATCTGAAACTAAAGACGCATCAGGAAATAGACTTTTGCTTGATGTTGGTCTATGGCTTACTCAACAGATAAAGGTATTGGTCGAAACACAAAAGTTAAGAATATGGTTTCTAGCTGTTTTCCTCAAACATTTAAGATGAGTTTTACTATTACGATGTTGCAGGATCATTTTACAAATGATCGGAAAATGATGATAAATATGAAGTACATAGGTATAATCTTCAGATTCACTATCTCTACCTTGCTACACTCTTCTTGTCCATTATATTGACATATTTACTTACTGAACAGACCCAACATATATGATAAGAGCAATACCGAGTAGAGTCTCCATTTTTTCTTGAAGGAAAGGGTGGGCTCTTTGAGTTTATTGAACAACGACTTAAAGAAAACAGACACATGGTCATTGTGATAGCCGAAGGAGCTGGTCAGGACTATGTTGCTCAAAGCATGCATGCATCTGAAACTAAAGACGCATCAGGAAATAGACTTTTGCTTGATGTTGGTCTATGGCTTACTCAACAGATAAAGGTATTGGTCGAAACACAAAAGTTAAGAATATGGTTTCTAGCTGTTTTCCTCAAACATTTAAGATGAGTTTTACTATTACGATGTTGCAGGATCATTTTACAAATGATCGGAAAATGATGATAAATATGAAGTACATAGGTATAATCTTCAGATTCACTATCTCTACCTTGCTACACTCTTCTTGTCCATTATATTGACATATTTACTTACTGAACAGACCCAACATATATGATAAGAGCAATACCGAGTAACGCATCAGACAATGTGTATTGCACTCTTCTTGCCCAAAGTGCAGTTCATGGTGCAATGGCTGGGTACACAGGTTTCACAGTGGGACCAGTTAACAGCAGACATGCTTACATCCCAATTTCTGTAAGCTTTTTTTTGTTCTCTTTTACTTTTCTAATCATCCTTCGAATAATTTAACCATTGAGGAGGGTCCTAAATCCTATTTTGTAAAAGTGAATCCCACTGGGTGACATGTTTTACTTCTGCAGCGGGTGACTGAAGTGACCAATACAGTGAAGTTAACGGATAGAATGTGGGCTAGACTCCTTGCATCGACAAATC
>CM071716.1:15746498-15761353 GCA_036630335.1 Physaria fendleri | reverse complement strand
CCCCCCTAGGGAGCATTAATTCGCTCGGAACTTATATGTTCACAACCTTATTTGAACAGCACTTTCGTCGCCAAAGTTCAGGTGCTCATCATTGCCATGTTCAGGTAGACAGCGCTTCGCTAAGAGTCAAAGTCTGGCCTAAGATCATAAGACAATTGGCCAAAAAGCCTTAAGCATTAGCCAACACAAGATTAAGACTTTCTTAGATGACCTTCCCGTGATCAATCTAGTACCTCCGGGGATTCGAACCCTTGAACCCGTGATCAATCTAGTACCTCCGGGGATTCGAACCCTTGAAGGCATATTCTCATCTATTCGCGACAAATCTAGATCTAGGGTTTTAAACCCTTAGGGACAAAACCCTATTCCCCCTACTGGAGAGACTACTCACTCTCATAGGGATCTTAGCCCTAGAGGAGCATCTCCCCAATCCCTTGAGGGATTTTCTAACCTAAGCAGAAACCGAAATATAAGGAAAACAACATTTTATTAACTTTTCGCCACTTTTGTGTGATTTTGTATGTTTACAATGAGCTTATAGAGCCTCTATTTATACGGGCAGAGAGGAAATCGAGAATCTTCCTAGGTCAACTAGCGCCCGAGCGAATTGAATATGATTCGCTCAGGCTCACAAAGAATATCCTAATTCTAGATCTTTCCCATGCTTATCCATTTCGGACGAGTGTGTACGCCCTAAACCTAGCTTCGAATTGTGTCTCCTTAACAGAGCTCGAGCGAATTGTGTTGATTCGCTCGCTCCCTAGGTCCTTCTAGAAGCTTTTTGCTTGATCCGCAAGTAAGTAGTTGATCCGTTGAAATTAGGACAGAGTCCGACCGAATTAGGTGAGCCTGACCGAATTGTGAGCTTCTCTTGGAATCTTCTCGAAATCTTCAGAAATCGCTTCTCTTGGAATCTTCTCGAAATCTTCAGAAATCTTCTAATCTTGTTGCCTTCAGCGCACCGAAGCCTCCGAATGCATCCATAGTCCTCTAAACGTTTGATTTCTGCTCTCTTCCTCTTGTTGGAATATCAGCTCTCAAACTCTTATTTTACCTGAAAAGTTATTAAAAGAAAATAAAAAGGAAAAAAAACTATTCCAAAACACCGAAAAACGAAGTATAAAACAGTCAAATAACCGCTTTATCATTGTGTTGCATATAGTTTTGCATAAATAGTTGGTGGTGTAGGCATTGTAGTTGCATGGTAGTGGTTAGTTGCGATGGCACTGCAGAAGTAGGGTTTACTGAGGTTTAGTCATGTTCTGGTGTTATATTGACTTAACCTTGTTAGACCTTGTGGTTGTTAGTTGAACAGCTTGTTAGTTGGTACCCATTCACTCAACACTAGTTGCTGACCCAAGCTCATATATCTTGCAGGTGAGGATAAGCAAGAGGGAAGCAGGACGGAGGCACCAGTATAGTTTAGTGGTCCTATTGCTAGAGAAATTGTTTCTGTTGTTTAGGCTTTTGGGATTGAAACCCTTGAATATGTTTTTCGCTGTGATTTGTAAAGAATGCTTTTGTAAAACTCTGATGTCGTTTTGATTTTAGTTCGAAGTACTTTTGCAAAGTAGCCTAAGTCTAATGATATCAGTCTTGCTAGTGGGCGAACCAACTGCTGACTTCGCTCGGGGGCAAATCTCCGAGTGGGGTGCAGCAGGAGGGCGGCTGTGTGCCGTCCTGAGACAAAGTTGTGGCGTCGCCGGCTCGCCTGTGTGATGGGAGCGGGGCGCTACAAAATACGTGTAATTCCAACGGGTGGTGACATCTAAAGGCAAGCTTCCCTTGACTATTTTTCCTGTTTATACTCGAAGCTAAAATGATTTTCTCCTTTTGGGTTTAGATTTTACATACTGAATTGCATTCTTAATAGCAAGTATACTATTAGATACCTCTTGCATACCATCACTCACAGTCAAGTTTAGTATGTGTGCACAACACCTCATGTGCATCAACTCCCTATCCAATACCAATGCATCTTCACAATTAGACTAAAATTCTCTCTAATAAGGGCTGAAGTATTAGCAGTTGCATTATCTACTGCGATACTGAAGATCTTATTAATACCCCATTCAGCCAAACACTCTAACATAACTTCTTTAATTGTGTATCTCTTGTGATCATCCACATACTTAAACCCAAGGATCATCTTTCTCAATGTCCAAGAGCTATCAATAAAGTGAGCTATAATGACCATGTAACTAGATTTAGTAGCATCAGCAACCCAAATATTTGTAGTCAATGAAACCCTTTGCTTATTTGCAGCAAACCATGATTTCATCATTCTTTTATACATCGCAAATATTTTTACTATATCTCTAGTTGCTGTTCTACGGGAATGAAGTTTGTATAAGTTTACCTTATTGCATAAATGTTGAAAACCAATCCCTTCAACAAAATTTAGAGGCAGCTCTGACAAAACCAACATTTCATTAACCACTTCTCTAAAGATTTCCTCTGACACTTTTGAAGTCTTCAATCCAGTACCCTCACCTTTGCTAGCTATGATCTTTTGAGAATCACTATCTAACCATGTCTGATGTTGTTTGCAAATGAGCAAATGCTTATGGAGATTTTATGTCCTTGAAAATGTAGGACATTCAAACGTCTTTTAACAGTAGTTACATTTACATTTGTTCATATTATTTTTCAACCTTGTGAAATGAGGCCAGAAATTAGACCTTGTCTTTGTTGACTTCTTCTTTTCATTTTTTTGCCCATAATTATCATTGGTGGTTCCAACAACTGTTTTTCTTTTCCTTTTGCTTTGAGAAGTAACAAACTCATCTTGGGTTGAGAAGTAACAAACTCATCTTGGGTTTCTTCAGTTTGTGACGGCTGTTCAACGTCAACATCATCAGGAATTGAAGAAGAATCCATTCGTAGCAACAAAAAAACATAAACATATAAGAATATCAATTTAAACATTATTTTAAGGTTTCCAACACATAACAACACAAACTCAAGGTACCAACAAAATTAAAGAGCATATGATGCCACCAAGAGAACCATCCAGATTAAGCAAGTAAAACCAACATCAAGTGAGAGTCCAAAAAAATCACAGAGGACAAGCTAACTGAAAAGTCTTCATAAGAGGAGAGATTTCTTCTTTTTATTTATATCTTCATAACAGACTGACAAAATTGAAAAAAAACTAGTTAAGAGAAATTAATAATCTGTTACTGGAACCTTGATTTATATCATGTAATTGTAAACTATCAGTTTTATGAACACAACAAAAGATATAAATCTAGTTAAGAGAAATTAAAGAAATGCACATACGTAATTTTCCTTAGTGTAAAACCAACTACAAATTAACAAAATAGTAAATAGTTAATCAAGCCAAAGAAAAGGTGAAAATAGAATAATTTCAGTAACATCGTATGATTCCTAAAATTAAGGCAACATAGAGTAACAAATGAATCATATAATCCAAGATAGGCATAAAACAAGAATCCATTCAAGAACATCACCTATATTATCACAACAACACAAAAAATATACGCCAATTCGCTTAACTAGAAAAGAAGACAGAGAAAAGACCCTAAACAAATTCGAATTTAAGATCAAATTCGAATTTCAGATCAAATTGGAATCGATGAGAATCATGAAATTGTGGCAAAGATTGATGATATACACAAGGAATTAACAAAAGAGATAGTAAGATGAGAATCATGAAATTGTGGCAAAGATTGATGATATACACAAGGAATTAACAAAAGAGATAGTAAATCAAGAGAAAAGTTTTACCATGGATTGATTCTTAGAAATTGCCGTTGAAACTAAAAAATCCAGCGTGAAAGATTTTGATAAAGTATCGAGACAATAAAAAGGAAAGACCTGGGAATATGAAAGGTCTAGGCTTAATAACGTATATTTTGGGTACTTAAAAATACTAATCAGGTTTCGGGTATTACCTGACCGAACCGAGACCCAAAAGTATATGAAGACAAGTACCACTCGGGTATTTTATAAGATTCGAACCCGAATCGGACTAGTTTTTTCGGGTCTGGGTATTATGCCCAAGGCTATCCATCGCCAACATGAACTTACTCTTTCAGATTTCTGTGCATCAAGACCATCTCCTAAACCATTTTTATGAACCTTCCTTTTCTCACTTCTATTTATATACTTTAAATTAATAGGCAAAGCCAATAACTAAGAGTCTTGATAGTTGTAGTTGCCCTTTTGATATGTTGTTATTTTTACCTTTTTTATGCCTTGATTTCCATTGTTTTCAAGATATTTTCTTTAGTTTTTGTTTATTATCAGAAGATTTATTGTCGAAAGGTACAAAGGACATCATGATTTAGAAAATGGCAAAATGACCAGAAATCGAGCTTAATGGACTATGGAGCAGACGAAAACTTAATTGTACCAGTTCAACCAAGGTTTAGAATATTTCACCAAATCCTAGAAGATAGATTTATCAGGCGAAGACAAGTCCGAGAGATTAACCCGATCGAGCTACCTTTCCTTAATCGAGCCAAGCACAACATGGCTGCTCGAGCGAGCAGCATTGATTGGGTCCAAAAGGTTCATTGAACCTGGCCGAAAGGAATATTCGAGGATATGCTTGACGAGATCAACCAGCTCGTACGAGCGACCCTTAGCTCGATCGAGCGCATGAAGCTAATCTAAGGTTTTAGGGGTTTTCGGTCTTTAACCAATGTCCAAGTTTCTACTATAAATACCGGAATTATCTTATGCTTTCAAGTTCGTCTATGGCGTCATGGATCTTCTAATCCTATCTCTAATCCCTTTTTCTCTTTAAATTATGTTATTCAATTATCTAAATTTCAGTCTTCTAATTTCCATGTTTGAGTACTTTATAGTTGTTAAGGTTTTAGGTTTTTAAGTTCTTTTTTTCAAAAATTTCCATGTTTGAGTACTTTATAGTTGTTAAGGTTTTAGGTTTTTAAGTTCTTTTTTTCAAAGGAAATATACTTGGTCATTTGTATATTTGACACAAATAGATTACAATTTTTTAGAAAATCTCCGTTAGCCAATGATCCTTTTTTTTTTGTCAAGAGCCAATGATCCTTTTTTTTGCTATACCTTTTTTTTTTGTCAAGAGCCAATGATCCTTTTTTTTGCTATAAGATAACATAAATGCTAAATGAAATTTAACTCACAGATTCATATATTAATAAAGTTGTAAAAAAATTGGATCCGTACGATGATATTTCTGATTAACAAAAGCTAACACTTGTTAGGCCATCCACAGTGAGGGTGTCGAATTTTTTTTTCACTCGTTAATTTGATGCAGTGGTTGGTAATTTTGGGTGTTGAATCATACATGGATTCACTAGAGTGTAAAAATTTTCACGGATGAACTTGTTTTTTAAAATTTATTTTATTTTAACATCTTATTATATAAAGTAGGATTGGAACGACGTGAGTACGCCACGTGTCAAACACAATAAATAGAGAGATCGTGACACGTTTCAGTCACATTGATCCAACCGTTGATTACTATTTTTTTTTATTTGGTAAGTTAATTTATTACGATTATATTTAGTTTCCTAAAAAATATGTATAATAATATAATGGGATTGTCAGAAAATGTAAATTTTTAAAATTTAAATGAGGTAATTAACATTTTAGATGATATTCATAATTAAAAAAATTTAAATTTTAAATGTAAGATAAGTTAATTTTCAATTAACTTTGAAAATTAACATTTTATTTTAGAATATTTTATCAAAAAATAAAATATTTACATAAAAATAAGAATTTTAAAAATGTTAATTATCTTAACATATATTGTAACGTCCCACATCGGATAGTTGGTACTGTATGAGGAGGGTTTATATATATTGTAACGTCCCACATCGGATAGTTGGTACTGTATGAGGAGGGTTTATAAAGGGTTGATTTGGCCACCTAGGTCACCAAAGTGCACTTATCTTTTCTAGTTAGTTGGTAGTGTATGAGGAGGGTTTATAAAGGGTTGATTTGGCCACCTAGGTCACCAAAGTGCACATATCTTTTCCAGTGCGAGTGAGACCAAAACACTGGACGAGATCATGTGGTGATTGTAGGGACGGTAAACAAGTCTTAAAATCCTCCCGAAGTAATGCACAGGCCGTTGGACCAGGCTGGGACCCATGGGCCTGGTGATAGGTATGGGCCCAATAAGGGTTGCGGGCGGTCGGGGTGTTATAGTTGGTATCAGAGCTGAACCCAGATGCATGTTGAGCTAGCTGAGCTCACACAATCAGGGGGTGACGATCTGGCTGCGCCGGGGTGTTATAGTTGGTATCAGAGCTGAACCCAGATGCATGTTGAGCTAGCTGAGCTCACACAATCAGGGGGTGACGATCTGGCTGCGCAACGAGGACGTTGCGGTCTGTTGGTGGGGGTGATTGTAACGTCCNCAACTGTTCCAACTGTGAACATATATGCGTAAAAGATAGCTTTATCAAAACCACGAAGTATATCATTGATTTATAAGAATCTTTTAGTTTAGTTATTCGTAATAATAATACTCAATATCCATCTCAGGGATGAGATCGATATGTTAATACATATCTTGACTCTTGTCTCTCTTTCTCTTTTTACTTTTCCATTATGCAACTTGTGCATCTCTTTCGTCTTTAGCTATTGCGTGTGGTCCTTCCAATTCCTTGTCATATTAAAAAAATGAATTCTGACTTGTACCCAACCATGAGACAAAACCTCGAGCTGCTTTAAACTTGGTCCCTCTTGCAGCTTGTTCATCTACTCAATTCATTGTATCACACCTTCTGGACATGTGACCTAATTACCTCAGGAATATGGAATACTTGAGTCACTTTACAATACTTATTATGTTGTTGGCTTATGTTACGGTCTTTCAGGTTGAATTTCGATCAAGTATCAAAGAATGTATATATATAGTCGATCTATTTAGATCCTCTTGTCTCCACAGGAAGTTTAATTTCTGAAGAAAACTGAATTTAGGAGAAGAACTTTACTTATAGAACCTTGAGATTTCTAAGACATGAGAAAGAGAAGTTCCATTGTTACAGGAACTCTTTACTATTTTAGTTCATATTTTGCTAAAGCTTTTTTCCAGTACACTAATCTAACATGTTCTTGGCTCTATACATGATGCTTTTTTCCAGTACACTAATCTAACATGTTCTTGGCTCTATACATGATGATGCTTCACATACTAAAAGATACTAACATATATATATACTAATTAAACATCACTACTTCCATTAGTTTGATGACGATGATGAAGTGCTCGTTGTTGTTCCTAGAGGCTGCGGTGCATCGGTTCTCCTCCTCTTCCGGCCTGAATTGACCGGAGCATCATACTTTCCAGCATCCAAAGGAAAGTTGAGCACAGCTTTTCTTCCCCTGATCTTAAAAGCAGCATAGTCATAAGCCCTTGCAGCATCAATATCACTCTCAAAAGTGCCTAACCAAATCCTAGATCCTTTCTTTGCTGGATCTCGAATCTCTGCTGCAAATTTCCCCCATGGCCTCCTTCTCACCCCTCTGTAGTGTCTTGTCTCTTCAAATCTCTTTGTTTTTTTCCGGTGTGAGACGGTCTCAACCTCAGGTGATTTTGTTGATGATGATGATGATTCTTCTTCCATTTGCAGAAAGTCTTGGATATAGGAATCTGGATCAAGAACAGGGGAACTAGGTTCCAGCTTAGGAACAGGGTTAAAGGGTTCTAGAGACCAAAGTCCTGAGAAAAAAGCAGTAGTATCAAAGGCAAAATCTTCAATAATACCATCAGGAATCATCAAGTCTTCAAACAGATGTTTGTGTATAACATCCAAATCAGAGCTTTCCTCAAAAGTCTCCATCTTTATTTTACTTTTCTTTTGCAGACAAGACAGTAGAAGAAATGTTTTTGCAAGTGATGATGGTTGATGAAAAGTTATGATCATTTTGTGGGCTATTTAAAGAAAGGAATCGTAAACATGTGTATTTGGCAGCCATGACTTGTCATAAGTCTCTCTCTCTTCTCTTCTCTTCTCTCCTCTCTGGTTTAACTCGGTGGGTCCAAGTCTTATCCATTACACATTTATGAATACAACTTAAGATATTTTGTCAGCACCCTTCAAGTTGTGCCAACTTGATCTTGTCTACGATGCTGACACATTTCACTAACATCCATTTCATTCTTCTCATGTTTAGTCCCTTGAACTATCCACTGTTCTAATCAAAAAGTGTTTATTTTTCAAACAAACTTGTTTTTAGCTTAAGGATGACTATTTTGTCTTAATTAGTTTGGTTAAGGTCATAGTTTCATTTGAAAAACATATACACATACGTTTAAAAATTTACATGTAAACATATACGCAAACCAAAACAGAAAAAGACTTGAACTAACTTGTGGTTAAAATCAAAGTTTAGACTTTATAAGCATAATTAAAGAAATATTATGATAAGAATAATACAGAGTCTCCATTTTTTCTTGAAGGAAAGGGTGGGCTCTTTGAGTTTATTGAACAACGACTTAAAGAGAACAGACACATGGTCATTGTGATAGCCGAGGGAGCTGGTCAGGACTATGTTGCTCAAAGCATGCGTGCATCTGAAACTAAAGATGCATCAGGAAATAGTGGGCTCTTTGAGTTTATTGAACAACGACTTAAAGAGAACAGACACATGGTCATTGTGATAGCCGAGGGAGCTGGTCAGGACTATGTTGCTCAAAGCATGCGTGCATCTGAAACTAAAGATGCATCAGGAAATAGACTTTTGCTTGATGTTGGTCTATGGCTGACTCAACAGATAAAGGTATTGGTCGAAACACAAAAGTTAAGAATATGGTTTCTAGCTGTTTTTCTCAAACATTTAAGATGAGCTTACTATAACGATGTTGCAGGATCACTTTACAAATGTTCGGAAAATGATGATAAATATGAAATACATAGGTATTATCTTCTGATTTACTATATCTACCTTGTTAACACTCTTCTTGTTCATTTTATTGACATATTTACTTACTGAACAGACCCAACATATATGATAAGAGCAATACCGAGTAACGCATCAGACAATGTCTATTGCACTCTTCTTGCCCAAAGTGCAGTTCATGGAGCGATGGCTGGGTACTCAGGTTTCACTGTGGGACCAGTTAACAGCAGACATGCTTACATCCCAATTTCTGTAAGCTTTTTTTGTTCTCTTTTACTTTTCTAATCATCCTTCGAATAATTTAACCATTGAGGAGGGTCCTAAATCCTATGTTGTAAAAGTGAATCCCACTGAGTGACATGTTTTACTTCTGCAGCGGGTTACTGAAGTGACCAATACAGTGAAGTTAACGGATAGAATGTGGGCTAGACTCCTTGCATCGACAAATCACTGAAGTGACCAATACAGTGAAGTTAACGGATAGAATGTGGGCTAGACTCCTTGCATCGACAAATCAACCGAGTTTCTTGACTGGTGAAGGAGCATTGCAGAATGTGACTGACATGGAAACTCAAGAAAAGATTGATAACATGAAGTTATCTTCCATCATAACATGAAGTTATCTTCCATCTAAGAAACAGGTCAGTTGATATTCATTCATCAACTGTTCCAACTGTGAACATATATGCGTAAAAGATAGCTTTATCAAAACCACGAAGTATATCATTGATTTATAAGAATCTTTTGGTTTAGTTATTCGTAATAATAATACTCAATATCCATATCAGGGATGAGATCGATATGTTAATACATATCTTCACTCTTGTCTCTCTTTCTCTTTTTACTTTTCCATTATGCAACTTGTGCATCTCTTTCGTCTTTAGCTATTGCGTGTGGTCCTTCCAATTCCTTGTCATATTTAAAAAAAGAATTCTGACTTGTACCCAACCATGAGACAAAACCTCGGGCTGCTTTAAACTTGGTCCCTCTTGCAACCTGTTCATCTACTCAATTCATTGTATCACACTTTATGGACATGTGAGCTAATTACCTCAGGAATATGGAAGACTTGTGTCACTTTACAATACTTACTATGCTGTTGGCTTATGTAACGGTCTTTCAGGTTGAATTTCGATTAAGTATCACAGAATGTATATATAGTCGATCTATTTAGATCCTCTTGTCTCCACATGAAGTTTAATTTTCTGAAGAAAACTGAATTTAGGACAAGAACTTTGCTTATAGAACCTTAAGATTTCTAAGACATGAGAAAAACAGAGAAGTTCCATTGTTACAGGAACTCTTTAGTAGCTTAGTTCATATTTTGCTAAATACTGAAGTGACCAATACAGTGAAGTTAACGGATAGAATGTGGGCTAGACTCCTTGCATCGACAAATCAACCGAGTTTCTTGACTGGTGAAGGAGCATTGCAGAATGTGACTGACATGGAAACTCAAGAAAAGATTGATAACATGAAGTTATCTTCCATCATAACATGAAGTTATCTTCCATCTAAGAAACAGGTCAGTTGATATTCATTCATCAACTGTTCCAACTGTGAACATATATGCGTAAAAGATAGCTTTATCAAAACCACGAAGTATATCATTGATTTATAAGAATCTTTTGGTTTAGTTATTCGTAATAATAATACTCAATATCCATATCAGGGATGAGATCGATATGTTAATACATATCTTCACTCTTGTCTCTCTTTCTCTTTTTACTTTTCCATTATGCAACTTGTGCATCTCTTTCGTCTTTAGCTATTGCGTGTGGTCCTTCCAATTCCTTGTCATATTTAAAAAAAGAATTCTGACTTGTACCCAACCATGAGACAAAACCTCGGGCTGCTTTAAACTTGGTCCCTCTTGCAACCTGTTCATCTACTCAATTCATTGTATCACACTTTATGGACATGTGAGCTAATTACCTCAGGAATATGGAAGACTTGTGTCACTTTACAATACTTACTATGCTGTTGGCTTATGTAACGGTCTTTCAGGTTGAATTTCGATTAAGTATCACAGAATGTATATATAGTCGATCTATTTAGATCCTCTTGTCTCCACATGAAGTTTAATTTTCTGAAGAAAACTGAATTTAGGACAAGAACTTTGCTTATAGAACCTTAAGATTTCTAAGACATGAGAAAAACAGAGAAGTTCCATTGTTACAGGAACTCTTTAGTAGCTTAGTTCATATTTTGCTAAATCTTTTTTCCAGTACACTAATCTAACATGTTCTTGGCTCTATACATGATGATGCTTCACATACTAAAAGATACTAACATATATATATACTAATTAAACATCACTACTTCCATTAGTTTGATGACGATGATGAAGTGCTCGTTGTTGTTCCTAGAGGCTGCGGTGCATCGGTTCTCCTCCTCTTCCGGCCTGAATTGACCGGAGCATCATACTTTCCAGCATCCAAAGGAAAGTTGAGCACAGCTTTTCTTCCCCTGATCTTAAAAGCAGCATAGTCGTAAGCCCTTGCAGCATCAATATCACTCTCAAAAGTGCCTAACCAAATCCTTGATCCTTTCTTCGCTGGATCTCGAATCTCTGCTGCAAATTTCCCCCATGGCCTCCTTCTCACGCCTCTGAAATGTCTCGTCTCTTCAAACCTCTTTGTTTTTTTCCGGTTCGAGCCAGTCTCAACCTCAGGTGATTTTGTTGATGATGATGATGATGATTCTTCTTCTATTTGCAGAAAGTCTTGGATATAGGAATCTGGATCAAGAACAGGGGAACTAGGTTCCAGTTTAGGAACAGGGTTAAAGGGTTCTAGAGACCAAAGTCCTGAGAAAAAAGCAGTAGTATCAAAGGCAAAATCTTCAATAATACCATCAGGGATCATCAAGTCTTCAAACAGATGTTTGTGTATAACATCCAAATCAGAGCTTTCCTCAAAAGTCTCCATCTTTATTTTACTTTTCTTTTGCAGACAAGACAGTAGAAGAAATGTTTTTTGCAAGTGATGATGGTTGATGAAAAGTTATGATCATTTTGTGAGCTATTTAAAGAAAGGAATCGTAAACATCTGTGCTTCGCAGCCATGACTTGTCATTAGTCTCTCTCTCTCTTCTCTTCTCTCTGATTTAACTCGGTGGGTCCAAATCTTATCCATTAAACATTTATGAATACAAATTAAGATATTTTGTCAGCACCCTTCAAGTTGTGCCAACTTGATCTTGTCTATGATGCTGACACATTTCACTAACATCCATTTCATTCTTCTCAAGTTTAATCCCTTGAACTATCCACTGTTCTAATCAAAAAGTGTTTATTTTTCAAACAAACTTGTTTTTAGCTTAAGGATGACTATTTTGTCTTAATTAGTTTGGTTAAGGTCATAGTTTCATTTGAAAAACATATACACATACGTTTAAAAATTTACATGTAAACAAACATATACGCAAACCAAAACAGAAAAAGACTTGAACTAGCTTGTGGTTAAAATCAAAGTTTAGACTTTATAAGCATAATTAAAGAAATATTATGATAAGAATAATACAACCAAAAGAGGAGAGACAGATTGATCAAATTGCTTTTCTTGTAGGGTTGGCTTGTTAGCTACTTGCTATAATATGATTTGAAGCAACTTGATGATATTTTCTTTGTTTCTACTTAAAACTTCGTATAGGGCTCCACATATATTAACCAAAACCTTACCCCTCTTGCTCACGTGTTTGACTATTGTACTCCTAATCTTGAATTTATTAGTATTAGTTAATCCTTCTTAGTTTTATAATTTATCTCAGATATTATTAATTATCTACTTTATGTGGATGCTTTGTAGATAATCTTAGACAGCATCATCTATTTGATTGGTGCCTTTTACTATTAAGATTTTGAAAATCTACCTTTTCGTTTAGATTTGTATGTAATTCACTCATTATTGTGTTCTTCCACTTTCGCTTACACACTGCTTTTATAGCTCCGATTTATTAATCTTTCTTGTCACAAATTTTTTTTTTTTATCAAAAACTTCATTGAAATAATCAATTGTTAAAAGAGTGACATATGCAAAGATGGTTGGAGCCAAGAAGGAACAAAATTGTCAATTGAACCAAAATAAAGTGGAAAAGATAAAACGTGTTTTGTCAAAGAATCCGCTGCTACATTCTTTGTTCGACTAATGTGTGTGAAGTCAACTTGCGAAGGCGACGAGAGACAACTCCTTGTATTTCTTGTCACAATTTATAATCTAGTAGATGGAGGTAATTAAGAATTCTTTTTGTATAACCAATAAATTTATAAGAAAATATATACAAAAAATATAACAAAGATTTTCAACACATCCAAATATTCTTCTTAAAAGAAATTAATGAATAAAATGATTGATGATAAACTTACTAATTTGATATTTGCACACTACTGCTAACCTTATGGTATTATACAAATAATAAATGGAATAATAATAATGAGGGTGACGCTAATGAAATCGTCATCATCCGTTGACATTTCCCAGTTCAGGTGACGGAGATAACGGAGAAGTTGGGAGACGTTGGAGATAAGGGAGGGATACTGAAAATTCCATCTCCTGCTCCCACATCCCAAAACCCCATCCAACTTGACGGCGTTAAAGGTACCACCACCTCAGCTTCAGCCTTTTCTTCTTTCTCCACTTTAACCCTAACCGCCGCCTTTTCCTCCTCCGGCGGTGGACTCTTCACCCGCTTTCGTTTTCCTAATCCGACGACGCCTTCCTCAAAGCAAGTTTCCGAAGTAGCCCTAATATCGAGAGGGAAGTTGAGAATTGCTTTTCTTCCACGTAATTGAAACGCCGCTTGGTCATAAGCTCTAGCAGCTTCCACGGCTGTGTCGTAAGTCCCAAGCCAAATCCTAGAACCCTTTTTGTTCGGATCCCTAATCTCCGCTGCGTATTTTCCCCATGGCCTTCGCCTCACTCCTCTGTAGTGCCTCTCCTCCTCCTCTTTCTCTGTTTTTGTTGAGACCTTTCTCGGAACTGACAGATTCGGTAACGATGGTTTACGCTGGTTCAGAGTCGAGTTCGGTTTAGGAGATTGGTTGTTGATGGTTCCAGGGCTTGTTTCGTAGTGAACTTGATTGGTACAAAAAGATGGGTCAGTTTCGTGGAAGGAAAAATTGGAAGCAAAATCTGTAAGAAGGTGTTGGCTTATGAAGTCGATGGCTAAAGATTCTTGTGTTGGCTTATGAAGTCGATGGCTAAAGATTCTTGTGTAGTTGTCATCTTCACTCCTTAGTTAACTTTGATCGATTATAGTGATCTTGTTTTAGATGAGTATGTGAAGTGGGAAGAAGAGTGACTAAGAATATGGTAATATATAGTAGGAACTAGGAATCAAAGAGACGGCTCGAGCCTTCGAGGGTGTTTCCTGGATCGGACCGGGAAAGATCGTACGACTCTTGTCTTGGACTTCTTACTTTTTTTTCTCTCTCTTTTGATTTTGTCGTTGTTAATTCTTTTGTTCTGTCTTATTTATCTACGTGGACTTTTATTATTTAAAAGTACGTAGCAAGTTAACTTTTGTACCCACTCTTTCTACGGAAATCAGAGTCTTTACCAAAAATTATAAACTTCCAAATGCATTTCTCGACACGAAAGACTTCGAACCGCCTCATGATCATATGAATATATGATCCTCACCGGTTTAACCTTCACCGACAGGAGGTGGCTCTACAAGTAATTAGTCAAGTAACAGGGACGGATCTAGAAAATAATTTTGGTGGGGGCATAAATAATTTTTTCTGGAAATATTAGGGGTATTGGTGCAAATATATTGAAAAAAACTGTAAATTTTTTAAAATATATAAAGAAAATTATGAAGAAACATTTTTTTTGTGGGGTCAAGTGCCCCTATCTTATTTCATTTCAAGTGGATCTGCCTAGTGATGTCAAACGGGTCGGTCCGCGTCCATCTAGCCCGCTCCGCCACGGGATTTTATTTTTTTTGGACCGCAACGGGTCGGCCCGCTAGGACCGCGGACAGAA
>CM071716.1:15613577-15624389 GCA_036630335.1 Physaria fendleri | reverse complement strand
TGCTGTTTCCCAGCGGGATAAAAACCTGTTCTTGATGCGACAACTGTGATTGGCTTCCCACTTGATACCTTAATCTGTATTTGACAACAATGTGCAGCAAAATTCCTTAATCACAGTTAAAATCCCTAATCATATAGCTTAAAATGAGAAGAGCCCCTTACATCGATTTGAAACAAATCATCTATTCCTTTATCCTCTTTCGATGGACGAGTAGACCTTCTGATATCTGGATAATTAAGTATTCGGAATCAATAAGCACGAGATCAAAATCAGAATTCTACTAACAAATTAAAAAACCAAAACTCACACTGAATCGGAGGAGTAATGTAAGAAAAGGAGAAAAAATCATAAAATTGCCCGAGACGAGTCGGTGGACACATGTTAATTTCACCCTTGTCCGTGCTTTCCGCCGGCTGAGTCTTAGGACTGAGACCGGAGCTTGAATAACCTGCATCCTTATCGGTGGGAGAATCACCCTCAGTCAAGTTTGAGTCTTTCTTATCAGAGTCTTTAGGAGACGTGCGAGACACCGGCGGTTTCAAAGGACCAAATGCGGAGACGTGCGAGACACCGGCGGTTTCAAAGGACCAAATGCGGTAGTGCAAGCAACGATGTCAAGGAGCCGGCGTATGTGCACGGTGGCTTCGTCCTCCGTATAGTCCTCTGCACATTTAAAAACAAACAAAAAAAGGGGTCAGAATCACCACAGCGGCTCAGTATGGAGAAATATTGACCGTTAGATCAACGAAGAAGATGACCTTCAACGATGGTGAGGTGGCAGGGCTTGAGGGAGACGATGTCAACGGAATCCTTAAGTCTAGTGCCACGCACCTGCAACAGGAAAGTATCAGTCTCCTGTAGAAATGTCAGATAAAAGTAACAACCGTTACAATTTGGGCTTAGGGCCCATTAACAACGGTTGAAAATCAAAATATACATTTGATATGAGACATAAATGAAAAAAAGCCATAAACAAAGGCCACACATTAAATGTTAGAAGAAGAAACCTTACCTGGTGAGAGAGAGAGAAGTTAGTGAAGTGGCATGTCTGAACATGGACCGCCAAGAGCTTCCTTACATCTAAGATTCTGTCTGTGGAGATACCCTATCACAAACAACATCATCATCACAATCCACAAAATCTATCATCATTCTTCAACTTGAAACACAGAATCGTATTCAATATTGGTTTATACTAGTTAAACAAATTTTCTTAATTCATGTGGTTTATTTAGTGTTAATAAGCTCAAACCTTGAGTGTAACTTGGGATTCATCTGGTGTTTCCACACTTATCTCAATGACAGTCGGCAAAACTGCACACAACCACGCAATTTTGTTTAATATATGACAAATAAATATAAAAAAAAAAAAAAAGAGGCTAAGAGAGCAAAATAAAAAATGGACTTGTCAATATGCGTGGAGTAACCAAAATGAAAGGAGAATTGAGAGAACCTTTCTCTAAAAAATGGACTTGTCAATATGCGTGGAGTAACCAAAATGAAAGGAGAATTGAGAGAACCTTTCTCTTCCTTCTTCTTCTTCTCTCCTTTATTCTTGTGTGTCTTTGTTTTCCCAGCTTTAGGAGCCATTACCAATGGACACTAAAACTTATAATTCTGGTTACAAAACTCGAAATTAAGACTTGGATTGAATGTGTATTTGAATAAGTGAAAATGAATGGTGAGGAAGAAGATAGAAGAAGAAGGGAGAAGAAGGGTGTGGGTGTGTGTATAAACGAGAGAGAGGACTTTTTGTGGTGATGACAATGAGGAAGTAAAAGGAAATGAGAGAGACGAGAGGGTCAAATAGTGATAAGAAAAAAATAGAGATTTGGAGAGAGAGATAGAGAATGGATAGGATAAGGTGGAAGGAGGCAATTCTGTCTTAAGAGTTGGTTTGTGGCTAAGTAAAACGGAGGCCTCTCATTTATTTGTTTCCTTCTTTAACACCTCATCACCAACCTCATCTTTTCTTTCTTCTCTTTATTTTTTATTTTTTAACTTTATTATTATTATTATTAATATTGGTTGGGACATGTTGTATCATAACCAGATGATTTTATAACATTCGTCATTGAGTCTAGCGATTGTAGCCAAACTATTTGCTTCCGTGTTTTGGCCTCGCGGGATGTAATGAAAACTTGTGTTGGTTTTTGCGTTTATGATCTTGCTTCTGATATCTTCTATGCAAGCTATAGTAGATGATGCGTATTCCTCTTCATCACCTTCGTCAGTGTTAGTTCTATCTTTAGTACTTCTTTGGACAGTTTCGACAACCTCTTTTGCATCTGATAGTATCTTGGTATTTGGAGGACCCAAGTTAATGATGTGCTGGATTGCTGAGTTCATGGCAAGGGGATAGTATCTTGGTATTTGGAGGACCCAAGTTAATGATGTGCTGGATTGCTGAGTTCATGGCAAGGGCTTTTGCATCAGTTATTGATGTCGTTGGTGGAAGGGTTCCGCTGCCTTTCAGGTATGGTGTGCTCTGTTTGTATAATACCCAATCCACTTCCACTTTGGATTCCTTTGATATCCAAGATGCAGCTACGTAACATCTAGGGTTGTTGACATGTTCTTGTGCGTCTTGGGAGTTGTTGGAGTTATTGGAAGTGCTACTAGCAGTTATTCTAGTTCTGGTTACCTGAAGTTGATGCTGCGCCAACCATGTCTGGTGTTCTTCCTTGATTTGTTGAAGGATATCTGGAATAGCTTTGCGGTGATGATTTTATATTAGTTCATTTCGCGCTTTCCATGTGAACCATCCAATAAAAGCGGAAAGGGGTGTTGTTTGTGTTTCTCTTGCTTCTAAACATTGTTACCAAAGTCCGGTGTTGACATATGTCTTGTTTGATGTGCTTGTGGTATTAGTAAGTTCCATATCTCTTTTGTAACCCTGCATCGAAGCATGAGATGATCAAGTGATTCAATATGTTCTGCACACAGTTGACAGAGGCTATCCACCGGAGTTCCTCTTGCTTGCAGCTTCGCCATTGTAGGGAGACCGTTATGCAGAGCTTTCCACCAGAAGAATTTGACGTTTGGTGGTAAGTTGAATGACCATAACTGTTTACAAAGCTTGTGAGTGAGTTGTGGGGTTGAAGTGGAGGATTGGTTGTTTGTTATGCTTTGGTGGTACAAGGTGTGATATCCGGTTTTTACCGAGTATTGACCGTTGGTTGTGTATGGCCATATTATTTTGTCCTTTCTTGAGTGCTGTAGGGGCCGTGTAGCTAGCACATCTTGAACGTCTTCTGCGTGGACAGTTTCATGAACCCTCCTCGTATCCCATTCCCTTGTTCCGGAGATCATTAGGTTCTGTGGTTGTTTTACTTGTGTAGAGATGATTTCTGCAATATGTCTTTGAGGTTTTCAATTTCTTGGGTTGTTGCTTGGCAAAACATCATTGAGTCATCGGCGAACAGGAGATGAATGATAGGTGGTGCTGAAGGAGCCGCTTTATAACCCGTAAGATGTTTCCTTTCTTCAACTTGTCTTATGAGGTAGGATATGCCTTCTGAGCAGAGTATATATAAATACGGGGATAATGGGTCCCCTTGTCTGATACCACAGGTGGGGGTAATGGCTTGTGTTGGTCTACTATTTATTAGTATTGAATAAGTCACTGTTGTTATGCATTCCATTATCCGTCTTGTCCATTGTGTTGTGAAGCCCAGCTTATCCAGAAGGTACTGAATGAATTGCCAGTTCACCTTGTCAAAAGCTTTTGTAACATTAAGCTTTAATGCCATGGATGGTATTTTACGGCTTCTAGTTTTTAGGGAGTGTAGGAGTTCGTGTGCAATGAGTACGTTGTCTGTAATTGAACGTCCCTGGAGAAATGATGATTGGTTGGGTGAGATTATCTTCGGGAGAGCTTCCTTGAACCTATTTGCTAGAACTTTGGATATGATGCGGTATAAGACGTTGCAGAGGCTAATGGGTCTAAAGTGTGAGGGAAGGGTAGGGGGTTTGATCTTCGGGATTAAACAAATAAGTGTGTGGTTTAGGTTGGTGTCAAGATGCCCTGTATCCATAAACTTCTACACATATGTTACCACTTTGGTTCCAATGCTTGGCCACAATTTTTCATAAACTTCTACACATATGTTACCACTTTGGTTCCAATGCTTGGCCACAATTTTTAGAAGAAGCCCGGTGTGAATTCGTCAATCCCAGGAGCCTTGTCAGGATTCATTTGGAATACGGCTTGTCTTACTTCTTGCATTTTGACTAGTTTTGTAATCCTTGTGTTAGTTGCTTCATCTACAATGGGTTGAAGGTGTGGTAGAGGGTCTTGGAATGGTGGGTAGGAGTTACTGAAGATTTGCTGAAAGTGGTGGACAAAAACCTCACTAATCCTTTCTGGTTTTGTGAGGAGTTACTGAAGATTTGCTGAAAGTGGTGGACAAAAACCTCACTAATCCTTTCTGGTTTTGTGTGAGTTTCACTCTAGTTGTCCTGTATAACTAAGATGCGGTTATTGGCTCTACGCTGTCTCATATTTGCTTGAAAAAATTTTGTATTCTTGTCTCCATGTCTGAGCCATAAAGCTCTGCTTGCTTTACGCTGTCTCATATTTGCTTGAAAAAATTTTGTATTCTTGTCTCCATGTCTGAGCCATAAAGCTCTGCTTCGGGTTCTCCAGTACTCCTCCTCAAGTTTTGTGAAATGAACCAACACATCCTTGGTTTTATTGACAGCTTGTTCATCAACTGGACATATGGAGTATAACCTTTTTAGATTCTTCTGCAATGCATCAATCCATTTAGCCGCGTTCAAGACTATAGTTGGTTTCCATTCCTCAATTTTGGCTTGCAGATCTATGAGCATTTCCCTCATATCTTTATCTGGGCTCTGTTGGTTGAGCTGTTGCCAAGTTTGTCCAAAGAATTGCTGAAAATGATTCATGTTTGTCCATGAGTTGTGGAACTGAAACCTGTGGCTTCTTCTTGCACTTTTTCCTTCAGTTTGAATTAGAATCGCTTTATGGTCAGAACCTAGCCAATCTAAGTGAGTGACCAATGCGTTGGGGTGCAAGTTATTCCAATCCGTATTTGCATAGGCCTTATCTAGCATGCTTTGTACTTGATGGGAATATCTTTTACCTTGCCAAGTGAATTTGCCTCCTTTATATGGTAGTTGCTTTAGGTGGAATGTTTGTAGGACCTTATTGAATGTGCTACAGCTTTGTCGGCTTCTTGGTGGGCCTCCTCGCTTGTGGGAAGGGCAAGTGATATCATTAAGTCTCCGACAAAGAGAAGAGGCTTCTGTAATATGTCTCCCGTAGTAGATGTCTCTATTAAATGCTGCTAGAATAGTTTCCTTTGTTTCTGGTCCGGGGGTCCGTAAATATACGCCATAAAGAAAGAGTAACTTGAAACAGAGATCTTTATTAAGCTGAAATTTAAGGTAGGTGGGGATATAAAGGAAAGAGACACAGAGCTTTTCCAAAAGAAACCCACACCTCCACTAGTGCCTAATGCAGGGACAACTGCAGACTGATCGAAACCTAAGAACAATAATGAGTATGTGGACTGATCCTTGCTTGCTAGCTTGATTGTTCTGCGGAGTGTTTGTTGTGACGAGGTTCTTTCCTTTGAGGTGATGATTGGTTCTTCTCTTTATTTATATATATATATATATTTCTTTTTTCTTCTTTAAAAAGGAAAAGGAAATAAAAATTTAATGTTTTCCCTTATTTTCATCATTATATTATATATGTAGATTTTACCCATTACTTTTATGTATTGGATTATCAATTTATTTAAGTTTATTGTACCACCTTTATTTATAATTTATCACTCAAAATTATATAGATTCTCTCATGTATAGAACTTTTTATTTTACTCTTTTAAACTTTTTGATAACAAAATTATTAACTAAAAACATATAAAATTATTTAAACAAAAATTTTCTCTTTTCTTGTTCGCGGATGACTCTCTTGTCCTTTGTAAGGCGACCATAGAAGAGACAACACACCTAAAACATATTCTAAAGGAATATGAAAGTTACTCTGGACAAGGAATCAACTATGGCAAGTCGGTTTTAACCACGGGGAAAAACATTGACCCCACCCTCACAAACCAACTTGGCAGCAACCTTGGAATCACACATCAATGCTCTATGGGTTTCTATTTGGGATTACCGGAATTCTCAGGTAGAAATTTTGGAGCATGCTTCCAATTGTTCGCGGATGACTCTCTTGTCCTTTGTAAGGCGACCATAGAAGAGACAACACACCTAAAACATATTCTAAAGGAATATGAAAGTTACTCTGGACAAGGAATCAACTATGGCAAGTCGGTTTTAACCACGGGGAAAAACATTGACCCCACCCTCACAAACCAACTTGGCAGCAACCTTGGAATCACACATCAATGCTCTATGGGTTTCTATTTGGGATTACCGGAATTCTCAGGTAGAAATTTTGGAGCATGCTTCCAATACCTCCTGGATAGGATAACCTCCAAACTCAACGGATGGAAAAACAAACTACTTAATCCAGCCGGGAAGGAGATACTTATTAAATCTATCATCCAAGCGCTCCCGACGTATGCAATGCAATGCTTCATTATCCCCAAGGCCCTCATTAATAAGATGGAGCAGCTAATCAGACAATTTTGGTGGAGAAATACTAAAGAAAGAAGACCAATCCCCTGGATACAATGGTCTAGGATTGCAGCGCCTAAATACAATGGAGGACTTGGGTTTAGGAACCTCCATCTCTTCAATAAAGCGCTTATAACAAAACAGACCTGGAGACTCCTAACTCAACCAAACCTCCTCTTATCTCAAGTATATAAGGCCAAATACTTTCGAAAAACCGATCTGCTTAATGCACCACTAAAGAAAAGTGCTAGCTTCGGATGGAGAAGTATATACCATGGAATCCCAATAATCAAAAGGAATGCTGGGAAACAAATTGCAAATGGTGAATCCACAGATATTTGGCACGATAAGTGGCTCCTATCAAACCCTCCATCAGCGCCAAAACCGCTTGCAACAAACTCAACCATCGAGCTCTCAAGACCTGCACAACTTATGGTACCTTTCACTAGACAATGGAATGCCGAGATGATCCAAGCGACTATTCACCCGGAAGATGTCCAAAAGGTTCTAAGAACAAAACCCTCGATTTATTCTCCAGTGGACAAATACCTTTGGCCACTGTCATGCGATGGAAAATACTCTGTCAAGACGGGCTACCAAATACTCATCAAGAATCAAAATGAAAAATCTACTCTATCCGCAAACACCCCATTGATTGTTAACAGACTATGCAAGAAGCTTTGGTCTTTCTCTATACCTCCGAAACTAAAGATCTTCTGGTGGAAAGTGATACATAATGGCTTACCCACTTTGACAAATCTCCAAAATAGACTAATCTCCAAAATAGACTTATACCAGTGGATACGACTTGCAAACTCTGTGGAGAACAGAGTGAAACAATTGACCATCTGTTTACTTTTTGCAGGGTATCTAAGGAAAAGTGGACGTTAAGTATACCACAATCCCATGCCACAAGACACTTATCAGTGATCGACTTCATAGATTCCCTATGGAAAGATCACTCATCTGGGGACACACCATTTGCAACTTTCATTGGCTGGAGCATATGGAAAGCACGAAACAAACTAATGTTTACTAATATCAGAGTATCCATCCCAGAAACCATTCACGATGCCACAGAAGAACATGGACTATGGATGATGCATGGAAGGCCACCAGACAACTCAAGTCAGCTTCAAGCAGCTAGAAATCAAAGGATCGCTTCCATAGAGCAAGCACGATGTACCCAACCTCATTGTATTGTTGACGCGTCATGGACTGCAGATGATGCTCATATGGGCATTGCTTGGGTATATTTTTCTCAAGGAAACACCAAAGTAGCCCAAGCTAAAGGTGCCTTCCCGGCTACGCAAAGCTCAAAAGATGCTGAGGCTTACGCCATTTTTGAAGCAAGAATAAAAATTAAGATGTTCGGTACCCCGGGCACTCTAATACTCTCAGACGCAAAAGAGATAATTGACGCTATTAATCGTGCACTTCACAGCAAAGCACAACCATCCATGACCTCGACACGTTTAGACCTACAGGCAATCTCGACTTGTCCCTTTATTGAAGACATATGTACCATTGCTCTCTCGGTCTCTCCTCCACTAAAGTTTCTCTACATCCCAAGAACTCAGACATTGGAAGCTGATCAGATGGCAAAGCAGGCAAGGCAACAATCCCTACGATATACCATTCAAATGTTTAATTAGCCAGAATCAATATGCCATAAATGTTTTTGAACCAATATCAAATACTCTGCCTGTACTTTCACAACTAATTAAATAAATAAATATTATTGGAAAAAATCTTGTTCGCGGATGACTCTCTTGTCCTTTGTAAGGCGACCATAGAAGAGACAACACACCTAAAACATATTCTAAAGGAATATGAAAGTTACTCTGGACAAGGAATCAACTATGGCAAGTCGGTTTTAACCACGGGGAAAAACATTGACCCCACCCTCACAAACCAACTTGGCAGCAACCTTGGAATCACACATCAATGCTCTATGGGTTTCTATTTGGGATTACCGGAATTCTCAGGTAGAAATTTTGGAGCATGCTTCCAATACCTCCTGGATAGGATAACCTCCAAACTCAACGGATGGAAAAACAAACTACTTAATCCAGCCGGGAAGGAGATACTTATTAAATCTATCATCCAAGCGCTCCCGACGTATGCAATGCAATGCTTCATTATCCCCAAGGCCCTCATTAATAAGATGGAGCAGCTAATCAGACAATTTTGGTGGAGAAATACTAAAGAAAGAAGACCAATCCCCTGGATACAATGGTCTAGGATTGCAGCGCCTAAATACAATGGAGGACTTGGGTTTAGGAACCTCCATCTCTTCAATAAAGCGCTTATAACAAAACAGACCTGGAGACTCCTAACTCAACCAAACCTCCTCTTATCTCAAGTATATAAGGCCAAATACTTTCGAAAAACCGATCTGCTTAATGCACCACTAAAGAAAAGTGCTAGCTTCGGATGGAGAAGTATATACCATGGAATCCCAATAATCAAAAGGAATGCTGGGAAACAAATTGCAAATGGTGAATCCACAGATATTTGGCACGATAAGTGGCTCCTATCAAACCCTCCATCAGCGCCAAAACCGCTTGCAACAAACTCAACCATCGAGCTCTCAAGACCTGCACAACTTATGGTACCTTTCACTAGACAATGGAATGCCGAGATGATCCAAGCGACTATTCACCCGGAAGATGTCCAAAAGGTTCTAAGAACAAAACCCTCGATTTATTCTCCAGTGGACAAATACCTTTGGCCACTGTCATGCGATGGAAAATACTCTGTCAAGACGGGCTACCAAATACTCATCAAGAATCAAAATGAAAAATCTACTCTATCCGCAAACACCCCATTGATTGTTAACAGACTATGCAAGAAGCTTTGGTCTTTCTCTATACCTCCGAAACTAAAGATCTTCTGGTGGAAAGTGATACATAATGGCTTACCCACTTTGACAAATCTCCAAAATAGACTTATACCAGTGGATACGACTTGCAAACTCTGTGGAGAACAGAGTGAAACAATTGACCATCTGTTTACTTTTTGCAGGGTATCTAAGGAAAAGTGGACGTTAAGTATACCACAATCCCATGCCACAAGACACTTATCAGTGATCGACTTCATAGATTCCCTATGGAAAGATCACTCATCTGGGGACACACCATTTGCAACTTTCATTGGCTGGAGCATATGGAAAGCACGAAACAAACTAATGTTTACTAATATCAGAGTATCCATCCCAGAAACCATTCACGATGCCACAGAAGAACATGGACTATGGATGATGCATGGAAGGCCACCAGACAACTCAAGTCAGCTTCAAGCAGCTAGAAATCAAAGGATCGCTTCCATAGAGCAAGCACGATGTACCCAACCTCATTGTATTGTTGACGCGTCATGGACTGCAGATGATGCTCATATGGGCATTGCTTGGGTATATTTTTCTCAAGGAAACACCAAAGTAGCCCAAGCTAAAGGTGCCTTCCCGGCTACGCAAAGCTCAAAAGATGCTGAGGCTTACGCCATTTTTGAAGCAAGAATAAAAATTAAGATGTTCGGTACCCCGGGCACTCTAATACTCTCAGACGCAAAAGAGATAATTGACGCTATTAATCGTGCACTTCACAGCAAAGCACAACCATCCATGACCTCGACACGTTTAGACCTACAGGCAATCTCGACTTGTCCCTTTATTGAAGACATATGTACCATTGCTCTCTCGGTCTCTCCTCCACTAAAGTTTCTCTACATCCCAAGAACTCAGACATTGGAAGCTGATCAGATGGCAAAGCAGGCAAGGCAACAATCCCTACGATATACCATTCAAATGTTTAATTAGCCAGAATCAATATGCGATAATTGACGCTATTAATCGTGCACTTCACAGCAAAGCACAACCATCCATGACCTCGACACGTTTAGACCTACAGGCAATCTCGACTTGTCCCTTTATTGAAGACATATGTACCATTGCTCTCTCGGTCTCTCCTCCACTAAAGTTTCTCTACATCCCAAGAACTCAGACATTGGAAGCTGATCAGATGGCAAAGCAGGCAAGGCAACAATCCCTACGATATACCATTCAAATGTTTAATTAGCCAGAATCAATATGCCATAAATGTTTTTGAACCAATATCAAATACTCTGCCTGTACTTTCACAACTAATTAAATAAATAAATATTATTGGAAAAAAAAAAAACAGATAAGGAATTATTAAAGCC
>CM071716.1:15442436-15453857 GCA_036630335.1 Physaria fendleri | reverse complement strand
AAAAATATTAAGAACCATTCGGTTAATTAATAGTATCCAGAACCGCATCGAGTATTGATTTTCGGTTTGGTTCAGTTTGGGACTTTCGGATCCGTTTAATTTGCCCCGGCCTACCATCGGCTTTTTTCTCTTTATTTACTCAAGGAATTCAATCTGGAAACTTGTTTATTATATTCTGCTACTTCGAAGAATTGATCTATGGTATGTAAAAAATCAAGTTTTCTTTTCGTTTAGTTTATGTTATCGATTGTGTCTGTTTCAATTGATTACTCAATTACTGTTTCGGATCAATTGGTTCTTGTTTTCGATTTTGAGATGTGTTAGATTAGGGGTTTTGATTCTGATTTCATTACTGTTTTGAATCGATTTTGTATTGAGTATTTTCCTGTTTAGATTAGGATTCGATTTTGAGATGAATTTGAATTGGGATTCTATTTCTAAAACTCTTTTTTGGTTTGATTGTACAAGTATCGTTTCTTATTATAACTCATTTCTTATTCCCAGAGCCAAGGCACAAACATCTAAAGTTCAGCAGTACATAATATATGGATCGTAGCTAGACTTTGAATATGATATGAATTACATCAAGTATTTTTGGTTAATATAATATGAAAGGAACAAATGATCAACCACTTGTGTTAATATATTATTGGAGTAATTATATTAGGCTGATTGGATTGCACTTTTTGCCAAGATCAATTTATTTACCAAGATTTTTGTCAGATCACAGCCCAATCTTTGTTGGGCTTAATGGAGAGCAGCAGAAAAAATATGGTCTCTTTAGATATGATAGTCGATGGGTTAGCAAAGACGGGCTAAGGGAATCAATGAGTCTCGGTTGGTCAGAAGAGGGGACTAGCAATACTACCAGGGGGTTTATGGACAAGCTGATCTCAACAAGAAGACATCTATCTCTTTAGAAAAAGACCACACAGACAAACTCAAAGAAACTCATCTTGGAACTAAAGGTACAGATTGATAAACTTACCCATGAGAAGGAGTTCGAATGGAATCAGTACCAGATGCTAAAAATCCAGTTAAAAGATGCTTATGCAGAAGAAGAACAATTTTGGAGAAAGTTAAGTCATGTCAACTGGTTAAATGCAGGTGACAAAAACACATGGTATTTCCATGCCTCCACCAAAACCAAAAGACACTGGAATGAGATTCACACCCTGAAAGACTTATCTACAGGATTCCAGGCCTCGAAGGATCATGAGTTGAATATGATAGCCAGAAAACACTTTACGCTTCTCTTCACTTCAGAAATTCATTCTCCAAGCAAGGTATTCAATTCTCCATTGATACAAGCACTACAATCAAAAGTAACTCAAGCTCAGAATGAGATGTTAACGACATTGGTATCTGAAGAAGAAGTAAGAAAATCAGTTTATGAACTGGGAGGAGACAAGGCCCCTGGTATAGATGGCTTCAATGGCATTTTTTACAGGCAACACTAGGAAGTGGTTAAGGATTCATTATGCAGATTAGTGTCGGACTTCATGAATGGTGCAGAAATGGATACAAGAATCAATGAGACACTTATCTGCCCGATACCTAAAGTCAAGCTAGCCACAACACTGAGTGACTACCGCCCCATTAGCCTAACAAACTTTTCGTATAAAGTAATATCCAAGGAGCTGTCCACAAGACTAAAAAATGTTCTTCCCTCAATTATCTCTGAACAGCAAGCGGCCTTTGTGAAGATAGGTTAATTACGGACAACATTTTGATTACTCAAAAAGTCTTCCACGCCATGAGAACTAAGGGCACACCATCCAAAGAATTTCTTGCCATAAAGACTGATATGACAAAGGCATTCGATAGGCTGGAATGGATGCTTATTGAATATACTCTTGAAGGTTTAGGCTTCTCCGAACTTTGGATATCTTGGATTATGAAGTGTATTACTACAGAGTCCTTCAAGGTTCTCATCAATGGCAACCCCACTAGATATATATACCCAACGCGTGGAATCAAACAAGGAGACCCTTTGTCGCCTTTCTTGTTAATTCTGTGCGCAGAAGTTCTGGCAAACGGCTTTAAAATTGCAGAAAGAAGTCAAAAAATCTCAGGAGTGTCAATTGCCTCAGAAGCACCGGAGATTTCTCATCTTCTATTTGCAGATGACAGCATCTTCTTCTGCAAAACGGAAACCTCTCAAATCACCGCTGTTAAAAGGCTTCTAAATGAGTATGAAAAGCCCTTTGGCCAAAAGGTGAACTTGGAAAAATCTTCATTAATCTTTGGTCAAAATGTCCCAGAACATCTTCAGCAGAATGCTAAGGAGATATTAGGCATAGAATCTATTGGAGGAAAGGGTCTCTACCTAGGCCTGCCTGAATGTATGATAGGATCAAAAGTGCAGATAATTAGCTTCTTAGAAGAGAGAATGACTTCGAAGATTAAATCTTAGAGATTAAACTTCCTATCCGAGGGAGGCAAGGAAGTAATGATCAAAGCGGTACTCCAAGCTTTACCGACATATACCATGAGCTGTTTTCTATTCCTTAAAACACTGATTACAAAGCTAATCCGTGTCCTATCCAAATTTTGGTGGAAAAATGGCAAGTCTGGAAAAGGAATACATTGGCAGAGTTGGAATAGATTGGCTATAAGCAAGAACAATGGCGGGTTGGGATTCAGGGATTTGGAAAGTTTTAACTTTGCTCTTCTAGGGAAGCAGATTTGGCGATTATCCAACTCCCTCCAATCTCTTGTAGCCAGAATATTTAAGGCAAGATATTACCCTAATGAAAGCCCACTTACTGCTCGAGTTGGATCAAGACCGTCATATGCATGGAGGAGTATAGTTGCTTCCCAAAAACTTATTACAAAAGGAATGCAAAAACAACTAGGAAATGGATCAGGTGTAGATTTTCTCATCGATCCCTGGATTAAAGATGGCTATCCCCGAGCTCCGAGACTCAAATCTTCTATTGAACCAGAAAGTATTAGCTTAGCTCTGTTTAAAGACCCGAGTTCATATCAATGGCATATCCCTAGACTACTGCAAGCTTTTGATCGAGAAGAGGTTGTAAAAATCCTGGCAGTTAGACCCACAGAGAATGAAGCGAAGCAAAAGTATACCTAGATTCACAATTCTTCAGGACATTTCACAGTCAAATCCGCTTACTGGCTCTGGGAATCTACAAATCAGTTGAAGGCAGATAACACAGATCAAGAACCGTCACTCAAGAAGTTGTTTGAAGACATTTGGAAGGTGGAGACAGCACCTAGGATCAAACATTTTATCTGGCAAAGTTTATCAAACAACCTCTCAGTAGGAAAAAAATCTCACAAAAAAAAGAATTACAAAATCAGGTTGATGTCCAAGATGTGAGGATGAAGATGATACAGTTAACCATGTGCTTTTCAAATGTCCTTATGCTAGATTATCATGGGCTGTCTCACCTTCTGTGTCTTTGTTCTTTCCCCTTCCTGCTGATTCAATCTATAAAAACATTGCAGCATGTCTCTACTGTAAAGACAGTGAAGGTTTAAGAAAGTCAGAGCATTTCAAAAGTTGGCCATGGGTCTTATGGAAACTCTGAAAATCAAGAAATGACCTAATTTTTGAAGGTAAAGATAAGAACATACAAGATATGATATCTTCGGCTATACAAGATGCAGAAGAATTCTTTAAGAACCAACCGCCCCCAGAGATGACAACCAATGCTACCACCAATCCGACAAACATTATATGGATGGCTCCACCTTCAGGACGCCTTAAATGTAATGTTGATGCTACCTTCTCGTTGCAGAAAAATACTTGTGGAGTTGGTTGGATTTTGAGAAATGAAAGTGGATCAGTGGTGTGGCTGGGAGCAAAATCATATCCACTTTTGTCTTCACCGCTGATCGCCGAAGCTTTGGCATTGGCTTGGACTGTCAAATGCCTTTCGAATATGGGTTACAATGGAGTACTCTTGGAGAGTGACTGTAAGACTCTGGTTGAAGCTATGAAGAGTCAATCTCCTGACCCATTGATTACTACCATGGTGGATGAAATAAGAAGCTATTGTCTTCTTAGAAACTACTCCATTTCTTTTGTAGGTAGAAAAGGGAATACTTGTGCTGATGCTATTTGTAAGGTTATATCTTTGTGTCCCCCCTATTTTGCAGTTCTTGATACATTAGTTCCATCTTGGTTAACCCAGTTAGTGGGATCCAATCAGCCTTGAAGCCTTGTATGGTCACTGTGACCCTCTACTTGCAGTATATGAATGAAGTATGAGCTAAAAAAAAAGATTGCACTTTTTGCAGATAACTCCTGTCAGTGCCTTGTTGTGGATCAAGGTACATGGCTGATTTTATGGAAACAGTTTGGAAGAATCACTTTATATGACAGAATTTGTTTGATGCTTGAGTTGAGTCTTACTTGTTATAGGCTGACGTCATTGAACTTGGAATATTGAGCTTTCTAGTCCTTCTGTTATACATTCTGCTCTGTGTTTCTTCCCAATGAGCAATAATTCTAATTAATTCGTTTGGTTCTTCGGTTTTTCTTCTTTCCTCAGGTATTGGCTTTACTATTTCTAATTCGAAAGGGTTCATTGTAGAATCTCTCTGTTTGATGCTTGGATGTCCTATCTGATGGGTTCTCAATTGTTTGAAGTTGATATAAATGATGAGATTGGTGAGGAGTGGTGAATCTTTTGTTAAACATGTAATCTTTTCTTTTTTGATCGGCAAAACTTATAATCTAAATTGTCGTTACCTATGTGTTTTGTTTGGTACGTTATTTGTTTTTGTTTCTAAATTGTTGGCTTATGAATCGAACCAAGTAAACTTTGAATTTGGTTTAGTTTTCATTCTTTGTCTGTGTTTTCTTTCATTAATTATTTTCGGTTTTTTGGGAGTTTGTGTACATTTTCGGGAGGTTCGGTTCTAGGTTCGAAAAAGAACCGAACCGGAAAAATAACCGAAAATTTTCGGATCCCTTAAAAAGTACCGAATCTGAACCGAATTTGTGAAATACCGAACCAATACTGAACCGAATTTCAAAAATAACCAAATGATACCTAAATTTCTATAACCGAAAAACCGATATCCGAAAAAACCGAACCGAATTCGAACCGAACATGTCCAATGTCCAAGGCTAGAGTCAACCAAAGAAAACTACTCCACCAAGAAGTGGAGCGTCGATCCGACGTGGCATTAGCCGTTACAGTCCCACATGGCCGTTTCTATGCTTACGTGGCACTTCTTTTATTAATTATTATTTTTAAAAAAATTATACAATGAAAAGGGACTGGTCATCGTTAAACTCAGAAAAATCCGACCGTTGTTTGAGTTTCCTTTTTAATCTTCTTCTTTGTCTGAAAAGAGAATTAAGAACTCCCAAACGGTTTTTCCTTTTCTTGTTTTCTCTTTGGTCAAACACGAAATTTTGAGAGATAAATAGCGTGAAAATGTTGGAACATTATGGTATAACGGATGAAGATCTGGTGATTGAGGAAGCTCAAGGCTATCCGAGAGCTTACGCTAAGATCTGTCGCGATTTTGATATCTTTCCGTACAGAAATGGCCCTCCTTTTACATTCATGCCTTACATTCTTCAGCAGAACGAGGTAATTTGACCGAATCATGTATTATTCAGACTGAGATTTGCCTTCTTTAAGGAACATTGAGCGTACAATTAGGAACTTTTGGAGTAATTTTTGGGAACCTCAGGGATTAATTTTCTTTTTTCGGATCTCAATTATACTGTTTTATTGGTTTTTTCCGGAACCAGAGATTTGAAGTTGGTGTAATGTTTTTTTACTCTGTAATGACAAAAACTTCCTGCTTTTTTTTTTTGTCTTGAAGAGCTTACGATGTAGAGAAGTGGATGCGATGTTTCCAGTAATTGATCCGAAAGCTCGCCCTACAACTAAACCGAAGATTTTCCTTAGTCTCCTGTGGAAACAACTTAATCATTTAGGGTAAATGCTTAGTCTCACTACACTTAACTAACACTAGAGTCAATTCAGATTCTTATTATTTTGATTTTATTTGCAGAAATGCTGGGTTTGATCCAGCAGTTATTCGGATTGATCCCTATGGGAATGTTGTTTACTTCCACGCTGATTCAGCTTCTCCTCTTGCTTGGGGTTTTGATCATTGGTTCCCTTGCTCAAGTATTACTCACATCCTTCAATTATATCTCTCTTTACTTGTCAGTTCTTGAGTTTCATTTGATTATAGCTCTCTTTCTGTATCTAAATTTCTTTTTGTAGGAGGAGGTTTAACAGTACCAAGCAACCTAAGGATAGTGCAATGGCAAGCACGCAAGAACAAGAAAGACAAACTTGAGTTCTTAGTACCATGGTGGGATCTTCAAGTTGGTATTTCAGTGAATCAGTTCCTGTCCATTTTCGCTGCTTCGAGTTCTGATTTCAGGTATAAAAGTACCAATCACTATCTATCTATCTGCTTGATGGAAAACATCTTAAGCAAATGAAAAATTTAATAGGAGGAGAGCATTTTCATTCTTGTTCAAAGAAGGCGAAAGCGAAGAACTTAACGGTTCACAAACCGTTGAATCACATCATTTCCCGCAACATTTTGTTGAATCAAAAGACAAGTTTGGACTTGCCTCAGCTGCAGTTGTTGTTTCTAGAAGTGATCCTTATGACCCTTCCATGGTCTTGAGATCGCTTGATTACAATCGTCAAACACCTGGTTAGTATTCTACTCGTTTTTCGGCTTATAACCTCTTTTATATATTGCTTTATTTGAAACAACTAAATAAATGGCAGCAAGGAAGATGAGATTTGGTGCAACCAAAGAGAATGAGACTACAGATTTGAAGAAGAATCCATATCAAGCCATTGTTGCTGCTAGGGACTCATTAAGACACCGAGAAGAAGTGCAGAATAAGAGAGCTGAGATGAAAAAGTTGGAAGATGAAACAAATGATTTGACAAGAAAGAACAAAGAAGAGCTGGTTACCGTTCAGGAGCTTGAGAATGAGCTTGTTAAGCGAAGAAGAAGAGCTGAAAAGTGCAGGAGATTGGCAGAAGCTCAATGCTCATATAGGAATACACTCGAGAAGATGATCCGTGATGCTATGCACCAGTAAGATATTAATTGCATTTCAATATGCTTAGGCAAAAAGATATTGTTGTGTAATAACTTTAGTATTGTTTGTTTGGTAGGAGTGTGGTGTATAAAGAACAAGTGAGGTTAAACCAAGCTGCAAGTAACGCGCTTATGGCAAGATTAGAGGCGCAAAAGGCGATTTGTGATGGTGCAGAGAAAGAACTTCACAAGAAGTTTAAAGAAAGAGAGGAGCTGGAGAATCAAGTGAGGCCTGAAATGGAGAAAGCAAGGAAAAGATCTAGACTTTTGCTGAATGATGAAGATGACTTGTTGCTAGAAGATAGAGACGGGAAATTATCTATGTATCTTCCAGGAACAAATGAAAAAATAGAGTCACCCAAGGACTTAAAGGTATACTTTGAAGAAGAGCACAAAGCAGACGCTTTTGAGTCTCAGAAGCATTGTGAAATAGAGGAGGAAGAGGAACAGAAGAATCCAGAGGTATCTGAGAAGTCCCTTGTTGTACTGAAAAATAATGAACAGGTTGATGTAGAAGAAGGGAAGAGAGGCAGCAGAAGTTTCAGAGCATTTTCTGTTTTCAAGGCACCAGAGAATGAGGAAGATGAAGAAAGCAGGAGAGAGCGAGGGAAAGGAAATGTTGAGAAATGGCTTCATATTTTACTGGAGAACAATGGAAAAGACGAACCACACGATCTTCAAACCGAAGAAAGCAACAAGAAGATTGATGAAATGATAGAGAAACTAGACCAAAAGTTCCCTATGCTTGCAAAGGTTGATGAAGAAGAAGTGGGCTTAACGTTGCAGGCTGAGGAGGTAAACAAGAACACAAGCAAGGTGGAAACAAGAACTGAAAGTTGTCGTAGAAGCAGAATGAGTTTTGATTTGAAGAACACACCAGAGAAAAGTGGAAGAGATAAAGTGGTGAAGAGATCAGAGAGTGCTAGAGCTTTCAGAAGGATTCCATCATCCCCATCACTCATTTTAGGAATGAAAAAGGGAATTGACTGCATCAGGAAGAAGCCAGTGGTTTCAGGGAACGATGATGAGAGTGACTATCTTGTCAAGAACAACTTCATCAAGTCATCTCTCCAAACAATCAAAAGAGCTGTCAAATTCTAAAGACTCTGATGGTTTATTCATAGTTTGTATAAAAAGACATATCCCCATTGTTGCTTCTACATGTGTAATAACAGCTTGTTGTGTGTCTTCATTAAGACATAGATTTTCTCCACCTTGAAGGTGTGGTTCTTCCTTTGACAAGCCTTGTCTTCATATTCCCAGGAGTCTGAGGCTCAAACCCATCATTCTCACCTGATTCTTCCTCACCTTTATCAACACTAACACTTCCTCTCATCGAAGGTCCTAACCCGAGCCTCTTCCACCGGAAAAACCCTTTACTCCCACCACTACTCTTTTTCTCCATAAGCCTCTCAAGCTGCAAATGCATAGCACCACACTCATTTTGCAGCCTCGCAACATCCTCTCTCAGCCTTCTTATCTCTGCTTGTTGAACATTCATCTCACGTTTAGATAAGCACCGCGCTGCAGAACTTTCCTCAAAATAATGTGAACCAGAAGGGTTTGTTGGACTCCTTGTAGTGCTGCTTATTGAGCTACCATTCCAGTCAATGTGACGACTTAGCTTTGTCTGCTCCGTGAACAACACTCTGATGATTGCTCTCACCGGTAAACGATCATTCTGAGCCGCGTGGAGAGCTGCTTCTGGTGATAGCTTTCTGCTATCAATTAGTCTACAAAGTTCCTTCCTTTCTTGCTTCAACACTTTAGGATGTGCCTGCAATTCAATTCAAAATCTTCAATTCTCTTCATTTTCAATCTCAATTTTAAAACTTTATTACCTTGAGATATGTATCAATGGCACGGTACAAGCCATCTTCAGTGGTACGAGCATGGCTAGGAAGAGCTTCAATTAAAGAAATAAACTCCGGTAAACCCAAACCACCATCAACAGCAGCTTCAGCTAGATAAGAATCAACAAGCTTGGCCACTTTAACAAGAGCAGCACCAGTTTTAACACCTTCACTATCCAATCCAACGAATTTCTTCACAAGACGAGTCACGAGCTCAATGTCAAGCAACGTACCAGACGTGTGGCTAAAGGAAGGTATCATAAGCTCCTTAAGAGAAGCTTGGTCAAGCTGCCACGATACTCTAGTTTCAATCTCCGTTAAGTAACTCAAATTAGCTCCAACCATTTTACCTGTTCTTAGAAGACGGAGGAGGAAATTGCAAGGAACAGAGTCTTTCTCCGGCGGGAGGATTCCGATTAAGGTTTCGACGAAAAATCGTTTCTTCATTATAGATGCCGTGACGCTTTCATTAGGGTGGGTTTTGGATTCGATGGAGACATTTCCGGAGAGGTCAGGGAGCCATTTTGAAGCGTAATGAGCGATGATGGAACCGATAAGGTCTGGTCTGATTCCTTTGGATTTGATTCCGGCAATGGTTTTGACGAAATAGTTCATGTCTTGGATACATGAGTCGTCGAAGTAAGAGTAGTATTCCATATCTCCGGTGAATGTTTCTTGGTTATTGCCGTTGTTGGTGCATTGTTCCGGTGAATCTGTTTTCTTCATTTGTTTATGTTTTTTTTCACGAACAGTGAGCTCGATGTGTAGTTGTATTGTAGTCTAATATGGTTTTATATAGATAATTAGAAAACCCAATTGTGACTTTCTTCTTTATATATAAAACAAAATAAAATTACAAAGTTTTGATTTTGATCAACAAGCTCAAAACAGAACATAATTTTTTACAAAATTTGTTCAATATATATTAGATTTTCATTTTCGTGAAATTTGATTTATACATTCAGAATATTTATTTATTATACATTATATAGCTGCCTAATAAATTAATAATAGTGACTAACAATCGAATAGAAACATTTTTTTCCATGATTTATTTAAAATCTTGTAATTTAATCAATGAATATATATATATACATTTAACATCTATATTCAATTTATGGTATATTAACATGTTTGATCGAATATACATCGAATATGAATATGTCAAAATGTGTATAAAGATATGCATATGTTTTTAGACTTTCATAGCATAGATTTTGCATTTTATTATCGAATCTAGCTGTATAATTATAGATGTACTTTTTTTGTCAGGAATAATAGATGAACATATGTATGGACTCAATACATGCTAGGGTTTTTTTCAGAGAAGATACGCGTGATCCAGTGATTCTCAGAGGATTGAGAGGCTGTGGAGGAAGATAACGATAAGAGAAAGATGAAGACAAATCTTCTTTAGTTGCCTCATATTTTAAAACAAATTATAGAGATATTTTTACCTATATATGACAAATGGAATGAAATATTATTCACAGATGTGTCTCTGTCTTACTCTGAAATGCTCAATTATATTTGTATTTTACTCCTATCATTATCTATTATTTACTACATACAAAAAAACAATTTTTACAGTATTAATTTTAATTTCTTCAGTAGATTTTGATTAGTGTTATAGGTTTTAATTTGTGTGGGAACATTCCTTACCAAATTATAACACACGAACACACAAAGTACATTCATAATTCATGAATGATTTATAAACTTGTCGGTAAAAAGAAGTGACTATTAGATGATAAGTTTCTATGTAAATAGCTAATAGACAAATGAATCGTAGTCTCTCTGTGTTGAACTTTTGTAATATCCTTCTCTCCATGTGGTTTGAGGATAAAACGACAATGAATGGTCCCGTTTTAGAATAATTGTGAACCATGCCGTTTGTCTTATGACAACCAATACTTACATGCCAAAAATAAGATTCTCTCTAAGCGTTTCTTTTTGGTCCCATTCCACATTCACATGGTTACATTACATACAAACCTGTTTAGCGCATTAGAGTTCCCATATAGGCATATACAATACAAATATGAGCTTGGCTGTTATTTGGCGTTAGAGTGACTTTTACACAAACTAATTAATTATACACTTGTGTTCACATGTAATAAAATGTGGTTTTTTATTTTTATTTTTAACACAAATCATACTTTTATTAGATTGTTGATTCAAAACGAATATGTTCGAGTAATACATAAGATACAAAAGTATACTTAATAAGATTTAAATTCGAAGGCATTGCCATTTTCGATAATCTAATACTTAATAAGATTTAAATTCGAAGGCATTGCCATTTTCGATAATCTATCTTCATCTGCTTGAATTTGTTGATCTTCTGGCCATAAATCATCATCATTGTACTTTGTCCATAAATCCGGTGGTGTTTGCGATTCTCATTGTACTTTGTCCATAAATCCGGTGGTGTTTGCGATTCATAGACACCTTTGGGGGAATTATAGTAGCGCAACTGGCTTTTCCGGTTGACTTATCATAT
>CM071716.1:15370674-15381101 GCA_036630335.1 Physaria fendleri | reverse complement strand
TGCAAAATCGATGGAAATCGGGTCTTACATCGAATTTACGTCGATTCCCAAATCGATGGTATGCGATCGACGTAAATTCGAAATCGTCGTAAATTCGACGTAAAATTGTGACAACAGGACAGTCGTCGTTAATCCGTTGTTAATTGTCAACGTAAATTGGATGGCAAAATTTACAACTAATTTACAACGACAGACACATGCAGTCGTTAAGTCGTCGTAAAACACCGGGTAAATATACCGNNNGTAAAGTCGATGTAAATTGCCGACGTTAAGTAGATGTTACACTTGTCGTCGTAAAGTCGACGTAATTTTACGACGATTTAACGACGACACATCGATAACTTTTACGTCGAATTTACGACGATTAATAAAAAATTAATTAACAAAATATATAAAACGAAATAAAATAAAATTAAATATATAAAATGAAATTAAAAAAAATTAAATTTATAAAATGAAAATATTAATATAAAATAGAATATATTTTACAAAATATTAAAATAAAATTTAAGAAAAGTCAACAGCTGAATTCTAGTGTGATATCGAGTTAGTAAATCATAGGCCTGCATCTGCCATGCTTTATCAATACTCAATAACTATTGGCTTGTTCAAAATCGTATCAAGGACAAAACTTTGCTTGCTCTTATGCCTAAACACTTTTGAACATTGAGGTGTGTGTATTATGAGTACGCTAGGTCATCTTGATCGCTCTAAAACCATATACTATCTACAATGATTTGTGAATACTTGGACTGGTCACAACCAAACCACCGATTGGGTAATCTATTTAATTCTTTTTCTTTTTTTTTCCATTGTAGATGAACTTTTCTCCCTTATATATTGATCTCCTGAAAACATAAGCAAAGCTAAAAGATTCGTGGAGGTCTTAGTTACAGGACTTTAGTAGCAACAACGCTTTTGAGATCAACAAAAATGGATATAGTGGACTGCTCCTTGATGTTCTTGAAAGATTCTTGAAGTTCGGGGGTATTTCTTTCTTTCTAACCTTGTGAAATAAAGTATCTTGATTGAGATTGAGATTAGAATTCTTCAGAGAATTGAGGTTCAAGTTTAGCAAAATTCTAGCCTTGAGTTCCCTGCATTGTGGCAAATAAGCCCACGTATTGCCAATGCTTTAGTCCAACGTGCCTGCATTGCCATTGCATCATCTGGTCTGGTGCCTTTGGATAGTATCCACTGATGAATTATACGTGCAATCTGTCCAGTAATTGTGTGAAATGTTTGAGGAGGTGAGTGATGTATCCGTTCCTTCCATATGTAATAAATTATTGTTTGGAAGGTTATTCAGAGGACGATATTTCTCTAGTCGCGTCTTTCGATTGCCAAGTAAGGCCGCAATGGTGTAGTTCCAATCCAAAGAGATAATGTTGCCAATAATATCACGTGCTAGGAACATATATTGAGATGCAAAGAATGAATGTATTATGGTTTCATTCAGATCCCCACTGTTGAGTACCACCCCATGTTCGCATTCGATCACCACTTGATAATCGTTCTCGGAAAGCTATCTGTCAACAATATAAAACAAGATCAGCAGCAAGTTTCACAAAAAGAGGCTTCTCGTTTGTGATGAAGAGACGTAACGTTAAGGCCCAATATGCAGAGAAAAGATTGAAACTTTTGAGAAATTTTTTTATATACGGCTGTTTCTCCCTAATCCTTTACAAGATGAGATCAATGTTAATTTATATAGTGAGTACTGTAGGTTAAGAGAAGATAGATGATGATGTGTCTCTTTACAAGATGAGATCAATGTTAATTTATATAGTGAGTACTGTAGGTTAAGAGAAGATAGATGATGATGTGTCTCCATGTGCAGCATACGATCTCATTTGATTCAAAAGCCTCAAATTGGTTGTAAAGCTGCACACTTAGATGAACCGTACGTCTCAAACTATGTTCGTGACGTTGAACTGGTTGTGTGTGAGAAAGAATTTGAGCCCATGTTGCATTCGAGTAGAATTTAGTATTATAACTATTAGCTCCTACTTTCAATCATGTCCTAATTAAGTGAGGTTGTGGAGGGTCTTGAGGAGTATTGATGCAACAATAGGCTGTAATTTAGTGGACGTGTGCGACAAAAGAACCATGCTCCTGATTCTACCACATCTGCTACCATGGCGTTACGATGAAGCCCAAAGTGTGTTGAGCTTGATCCCGTAACGGAGTTCCAAAGTTTTGATGGTCCATGCCAATGATCATGCCAAAAGAAAGTGTTGGTGCCGTCCTTTACCTCCTTGTGGATAAACGTGATAGCTTAAAAGCCTTAGTTTGAGTAATTTGTGCCATACGGCCCATACCTAAGAACCCTTTATACCCGCTTGATAGTAGTCTAAACTAAATTTTAGGAGGTATGTGTATTTTTAATTTTGACTCTCATGAATTTCTTTTTTCAAAAAATGGTTAAAAGGTTCCAGCGCATCTACTAAAATTTATCATTAACTGAAACTATTTTTTAATATATTTTAAAATATATCAGTATTTTTTATAAAATAAGTATATTATACATTTATAAAAATAAAATAATTACAATTATATAGGATCTATGACCACATTTGTTCTTAAGAAAATCAAATGTAAAGTAAATCATCTTATTGGGATATTCTCAAGTCCTTTTAGGTGGAGGTGGCGATGGGAATCTGCAAACAGCTGCACATTTTTCCACGGTAGGAAAAGCAGTCCTGGGTGTTCCAACACAGTGAAAACAATATTCTTTACTGTCCGGTCTTCCGCAGAGTATTCGCTGACATAACCTAGGTTCTAACCGACCAGCGCGTGCCACTTGTGCGTTTCCAACTACATCAAAAAATTATAAAACTGTGAACCTGTATCTTTTAGGATAGAGTCTAAACCATATGATATAACTCAAAAATTATAAAACTGTGAACCTGTATCTTTTAGGATAGAGTCTAAACCATATGATATAACTCTTTTTTTTTTTTTCAAAAGCAAGCCTTTTTCAATTACTACATGATCTAAAGCCAATTGACTATTGTGATCATAATGATGTGTTTTTATTTGAAAAATTATATATATATCTACGTACATTCATGTAGATGGACTAGTGAAATCATAAAGAGACAAAGTATAGCAAAATGGGATGATGCCATTATTTTGATTTTTTTTTTTTTATTTGTTGGTGAAATAAGGATGTTATTTTGTTATTTAATGGTTTTTAAATTTTCAAAACAATAAGGATAAAAGAAAGGGGCGCCGCAATGGAGGAGACCCTAAAACCTAGGCGACAAGGAGACCATCTTCCTCGGATCTGCAGCAGAAAAGCATAATATTCAACCCAGACAAAACAAGAATCATTCCCTTTTCCCTTTTCCCTTTTCTCACCTTTTTCTTTTCTCTCTTTTCGTCTTTCCCTTTTGTTTTTCTCTTTTAGCACTTTTTCCTCCTTTTCGTCCACCCTTTCTCTTCCCTTTTCTCTTTTCCTTCACCATTTATCTCAAACCTTCATCAACTCATACTTTGGGCTAAGGAAATACTTGGTAGATTTAGTTTCTAAATCCACTTTGAGTATAAACCTTAGAAACAGGCTAAACAATGGCTAAGACAAATCGTAGGCGTGAAGAAGAACAAATGAAATTACTTATAGAAGCCGAAACTGTCAATTTGGACGAGGCGATTCCAATATCTGATGATGAAGATGATGCTATTCTCCTGGCTGAACTCGAGCTCTCAATGATTGCTCGAATCATCAATAAGCATAGCATCTCTCCTGCTGGTCTTATAGAAGCACTACCTGGGATTCTTGGAATACACTCGAATCAAATGGAAGGTCGAATTATTGAAAAGGACAGAGTCCAATTCATATTCAAGAACGAGGAGACTCTTTTAGCTACAGTGGCAAAGAGTCCGTGGTATGTGAACGGTTGGCTCGTTATAGGTGAAAGATGGATACCAGACCAAACAGAGCTCTTCCTGTCTAAGGCGTTGATATGGGTTCAGATACGGGGTTTACCTGTTCTCAAACGCACTGAGAAAATAGTCAGGGAGGTTGGAAGCAAGCTTGGGCAAGTGGAAGCAGTCATGTTGCACACTAAAAATTCGAATTCCACAGAACATGTCCGAGCACAAGTTTGGATCAGGGTTGACGATCCTCTGGTCTTTAAACTGCCATTTCAGTTTAAGACAGGTGGTCCTTTGGCTGTTAGCTTTATGTATGAGAAGCTACAGAACGTATGTCACTGCTGCAAGAGAATTACTCACGCCATTCACAATTGTCCGGATCGAGATTCAACTGAGATACGACATTACACTGGACAGGGAAACAATGCATCACAAGGTGATACAGCAAATCGTGCACCTCAGAGATCACAAATGCGGATTACTTCTCAAACTGCAGCAGAACCAACCCTTAAACCAAAAGGTAGGGGTCGAGGCAGACCAGCTACCAACCCTTAAACCAAAAGGTAGGGGTCGAGGCAGACCAGCTAAAGCAAGAACAGAACCAGAAACTAAACAAGAGCCACCAAGACAAGGGGTGTTTAAGAGATTAAACTCACAACAACAAGTATGGCAAGTGAAAAACAGTTCTGCTGAGCAACAAAACGTTGTTTTGAACACGGAAGCCTCAACATCGACTGTTCAACAGTTCTTGGAGGTGGGTTCTGGGTCTTTATCATCTGGGAAAAGGATTTTGAGGCATGGTGCTCATGAGGATGATCGTGTTTTAACCTCGGGAGTCAAGCTTCAACACCCGAATCTAGGAGAGGGTGAAATGATCTTGAAATCTGGACTACGTGTCTCCCCTGCTGCCAAAGAGACAGAACTTAACAGAGCTGACATGGCTCCGATATTTACGTTCTCTACAGGTCATAACAATGAAAGTACACTGAAAAGGAAGCGCAGACCAAGTGCCAAGATTAATGCAGCCAGGAAAAGGGCTAAACAGGCAAGAAATCAAGACGCTCAAGAAGAGTATTCAGACACACAGGATGATGACTTAGACAACTCTCAAGATGATTGGAATAACAAGGACTTCCAAACGCCAAAGCAAGTAACATCTTCTTCAGCTGCTCGGTTCGCGGTTAGCCAGAAATCGCATCAGTCGATATGATTACGACATGTTGGAACTGCCAAGGGGTGGGAAACAACCTGGCAGTTCGACACCTAAAGGATATACTTGGCATGTTGGAACTGCCAAGGGGTGGGAAACAACCTGGCAGTTCGACACCTAAAGGATATACTTGGTTAGTATAATCCTCAGGTTTTGTTTCTCAGTGAGACCAAGCAGCAGCGGCCAACCCTTAAACCAAAAGGTAGGGGTCGAGGCAGACCAGCTAAAGCAAGAACAGAACCAGAAACTAAACAAGAGCCACCAAGACAAGGGGTGTTTAAGAGATTAAACTCACAACAACAAGTATGGCAAGTGAAAAACAGTTCTGCTGAGCAACAAAACGTTGTTTTGAACACGGAAGCCTCAACATCGACTGTTCAACAGTTCTTGGAGGTGGGTTCTGGGTCTTTATCATCTGGGAAAAGGATTTTGAGGCATGGTGCTCATGAGGATGATCGTGTTTTAACCTCGGGAGTCAAGCTTCAACACCCGAATCTAGGAGAGGGTGAAATGATCTTGAAATCTGGACTACGTGTCTCCCCTGCTGCCAAAGAGACAGAACTTAACAGAGCTGACATGGCTCCGATATTTACGTTCTCTACAGGTCATAACAATGAAAGTACACTGAAAAGGAAGCGCAGACCAAGTGCCAAGATTAATGCAGCCAGGAAAAGGGCTAAACAGGCAAGAAATCAAGACGCTCAAGAAGAGTATTCAGACACACAGGATGATGACTTAGACAACTCTCAAGATGATTGGAATAACAAGGACTTCCAAACGCCAAAGCAAGTAACATCTTCTTCAGCTGCTCGGTTCGCGGTTAGCCAGAAATCGCATCAGTCGATATGATTACGACATGTTGGAACTGCCAAGGGGTGGGAAACAACCTGGCAGTTCGACACCTAAAGGATATACTTGGTTAGTATAATCCTCAGGTTTTGTTTCTCAGTGAGACCAAGCAGCAGCGGGGAGGACTTGCACTATTATGGCGAGAGGAAGTAAAGATCACGGTGTTATCTACCAGCAAAAACTGGATAGACACAAGTGTGCAATGGCAAAATCACACATTCTTCCTCACCGGCATCTATGGGGAACCAATTGCTAATGCTAGAGAAGAAGTGTGGGAATCGATCATTAGGATTGGCGAAACAAGAGACACAGCTTGGATTATGCTTGGTGATTTTAATGAGCTACTTAGTAATGATGAGAAAAGAGGAGGAAGAGTTCGCCCGGAAAGCACCTTCTTTGCCTTTAGAAATATGATCAATAAGTGTGGTTTATTAGAATTACCTTTTACGGGAAATCCTCTTTCTTGGTTTGGATCAAGAGCAAGTGTGCAATGGCAAAATCACACATTCTTCCTCACCGGCATCTATGGGGAACCAATTGCTAATGCTAGAGAAGAAGTGTGGGAATCGATCATTAGGATTGGCGAAACAAGAGACACAGCTTGGATTATGCTTGGTGATTTTAATGAGCTACTTAGTAATGATGAGAAAAGAGGAGGAAGAGTTCGCCCGGAAAGCACCTTCTTTGCCTTTAGAAATATGATCAATAAGTGTGGTTTATTAGAATTACCTTTTACGGGAAATCCTCTTTCTTGGTTTGGATCAAGAGGTGATGAATTAGTGCATTGTAAGCTTGATCGTGTCCTTGTAAACGTTGATTGGTTTATAAAATTCCCGGCAGCACATTCACAATACTTACCCAGGATTGGCTCCGATCACAGTCCTATTCTCACAAATTTGCAACATGAACCGCAGAGAAGAAGGGGACATTTTCGTTACGATACACGTTGGGTTGAGAAACCAGGATTAAGTGATACTATTAGGGAGAGCTGGGAGGATCATAGAGTACCAGACGAGCTTGATATTGTGGCCAGAATTAGGCACTGCAGAACTGCCATGTCTTCTTGGAAACGAGTTGCAGGTACGAACACAAGGGAAGAAATAGCAGAGCTTAAAGATCAAATCGATCGCCTTTCGCATCAAAGGTACGAACACAAGGGAAGAAATAGCAGAGCTTAAAGATCAAATCGATCGCCTTTCGCATCAACCCACTATTGACTGGACGCTTTTTAAAGCTCTTAAGTGTCAGCTTATGAAGACTTATCTCAAAGAAGAGCAATTCTGGAAAGCGCGAAGCAGGGAGAGTTGGTTGCAAGAAGGTGATCGCAATACTAAGTTCTTCCACGCATCCGTAAAGCAAAAGCGAGCTGTCAATAGAATTCATCAACTTCATGATCAAGTGCATAATGTTACTTATCACAAGGACGAAGACATGAGACGTTTAGCTCGTCACTTTTTCTTGGATTTGTACACGTCTGAACTGATTTCTACATCTGCAGTGCGTCACTCGGATATGTTTCAGAACGTGCAACCCAAGGTCACGGCGGAGCATAATGCAATGCTTATTGCGCCAGTTACTGATTCTGAAATTAAAAAGGCTGCTTATGATATGGCTTCGGAAAAGTGTCCAGGACCTGACGGTCTAACAGGTGGCTTTTACCATCAGCATTGGTCCATAGTTGGGTCTCGAATCTGTGCATTAGTCCGTAATTTTATGGAAACAGGGGAGCTTGACACCAGATTAAATGAGACAAACATTTGCTTGATTCCGAAGATCCGACATCCTATGAAGCTTACGGAATTTCGACCGATAAGTCTTTGCAATTTTGCTTATAAAATAATTGCAAAAGTCTTATCCTCTCGTTTGAAGAAGGTACTGCCATCTATAATATCCGATACTCAAGCTGCTTTTGTTAGTGGAAGATTAATCTCCGATAATATTCTTTGGCTCAAGAGATAGTTCATAGTCTCAAAGCTAATCCTACAATTGCTGAAACATGTGTGGCTATCAAGACGGACATGATGAAAGCTTTTGATCGAGTATGTGTGGCTATCAAGACGGACATGATGAAAGCTTTTGATCGAGTTGAATGGCAATTCTTAGAAGATGCTATGGCTTCACTTGGGTTTCATAGGCAATGGATTTCATGGATAATGACTTGTGTGACAACTGTATCTTTTGGTGTTCTTCTCAATGGACAAGTTAGTGAGCGTTTTCAACCGTCTCGAGGCATTCGACAAGGAGATCCCCTCTCTCCTTTCTTGTTCATTCTATGTACTGAAATTTTGATCCCCCTCTCTCCTTTCTTGTTCATTCTATGTACTGAAATTTTGATCATGAGACTTAATCGCCAAGATACAGATCAAAGACTGATAGGCGTCCAGATTGCTCCAACTGCTCCGCCGATTTCTCATCTTTTTTTTGCTGACGATAGCTTGTTTTTCAGCCATATAAATGACTCTCAGCTGCAGATTTTGATGTCGATTCTTCATGATTATAGAGAAGCTTCGGGACAGAAAGTGAATTTTGATAAATCAGGCATTATCTTTGGACACAAGATCACAGCAGAAGAAAAGCTTCGAGTTCAAAATGAGACGGGGATCCGAAATATAGGTGGACGCGGAGTATACCTAGGCCTACCTGAGGCTTTTGTTGGTTCTAAAACAGCGACTCTACGAATCTTAGAAGAGAAAACCAAGAACAGAATCAATACTTGGCGGAACAAATTCTTATCTCCTGGTGGGAAAGAGGTGCTCATTAAAGCGGTGGCTTTTGCGTTACCGACCTATGCCATGTCATGTTTCTTGCTTCCTAAAGGAATGATTGATAACCTTCATCAGGAAATTGCAAGATTTTGGTGGAAGAATCAGCAAACGGGTAGATTTTGGTGGAAGAATCAGCAAACGGGTAAGGGAATTCATTGGCAATCGTGGGACAACCTGACAAAAAGCAAAAAGGAAGGAGGGATGAGCTTCAAGAATATAGAAGGCTTCAACATTGCTTTACTCGGGAAGCAGCTATGGCGAATCCTAAGCACTCCCACGTCTCTGTTGGCTAAAGTTTTTAAGGCAAGATATCACCCTGATTGTTCTATCATTCACGCTTCATTAGGCTCGAGGCCATCCTTTGGATGGAGAAGCTTATTAGCTAGTAAGGAGACAATGCTTCATGGTCTAAAAAGAGAAATAGGCAATGGAGAAGGGATAGATATGTGGCGTGAACCATGGTTACTTGATATAGCTCCACGTCCGCCACAAGCTAAGGAGGATATCAACACGGCGGACTGGACTCTTAGCGATTTTAAAGAAGAGTTTAGCGATCAATGGTGTGTCAACACACTTCAGCAGGTAATAGTCTCGGAAGATATTGAACGCATTATGCAAATCAAACCTGGTGGATGTGAAGCACAGCAAGGGTACTCGTGGATTTACAACGAAAAGGGATTATACTCCGTCAAATCCGGTTATAAACTATGGGAGTCTCTGCATTCTCAGAAGAATAACCAGGTTCCGGAGCAAGCACCGAATTATTCAGTTCTATATGTGCGGGGTTCCGGAGCAAGCACCGAATTATTCAGTTCTATATGTGCGGTTATGGCAGCTCAAGACAAGCCCCAAACTTAAACACTTCCTATGGCGCTGGCGCGCTGCATCACAAACTCAATGGCTGTCGGCTCGACGATGAGATCGCGTAAACTTACGGCCGAAGGTACATGCTCTTTATGCGGTAATGCATTGGAAACAGTGCTTCACTTGTTTTTTGAATGTGCTTTTGCGCGTATGATCTGGGCTCAATCTCCATATATCTCTCTGCTCATGGACACAAGTTGCTCTATCCAAGGTAAAATTTACTCTTGTATGGTGTTAAGTGAAGAAATGGGAGACGATTATAAAGATCTTTGGCCTTGGTTAATATGGAGGATATAGAAGATAAGAAATGACATGGTGTTTCAAGGCACTGCTCCTGATGCTCTTAAAGGATATAATTTTGCAGTTGTGGATAATCAAGAATGGAGTGAACATAGCTCTCTCCTCCCACGTATCACATCAGTGCCTCCTACGGAAGAGTCTGGAGATTGGAATCCACCACCTCTTCATGTCCTAAAGTGCAATACGGATGCAACATGGTAAGATGATCACGATCGATGCGGAGTCTCGTGGATTTTAAGGAATGACGCTGGTAGGGTAATTTTTTGGGGGTGTTAAGACATTTCCCAAATTATTATCTTCAATTGATGCTGAAGCTACGGCTCTGGTTTGGGCTATGATGTGTTTGGGAAATATGGGTTATGATCACATCATCTTTGAAAGTGATTCCTCGTCTTTGATTGAGGCAGTCAATGATCCGAAGTGCAACCCAAAGCTACTCACTTACACATCAGAGATTCACGGCATGATCAACAGGAGCAACAGGCATAGCACCTTCACATCGGTGAAAAGGCAAAGGAACAAGGCAGCAGATGCGTTGGCGAAGTACGCGAAGGATTTTC
>CM071716.1:15287664-15304479 GCA_036630335.1 Physaria fendleri | reverse complement strand
TTGATGATTATGATTCAATTGAGTTTGTCTTGCAGGGATTTGTGCTCTAGCCCATTCTGCTGCTTCCTTAATTGCCTTTGACAAACACTCCTGTGCCGTGAAGGATTTGTTGTTGAAGATGTTTTGATTTCGATTTGTCCACAAATTCCAGCAAATCCAAGGAAATAACGCTGCACTACCCACACCTGTAGGAGGAAGATTCTTCATCTTAAAACCTGATCTGATGAGTTCCTGAATACTCGGATTTGTATTTTCCAGAGGCGTTGTAATAACAGGAGCTTGAGTCCATGTATCTTTCGCCAGTCTACAGTCAAAGAACAGGTGTTTAGTTGTTTCAAGTTCATTACAGATTGGGCAGTTGTTGTTCTGCCTCATCCCACGCTTTGCAAAACTAGCTCCAACAGGTAGAGCCTCTTGAGCCATCTTCCACATGAAAATTCTCATTTTTGGAGAACAGTTTTGAGCCCAAATGTCTTTTATCCAATTCATTGATTCCACATTTGCATTGGCAGGAGGATCCGGTCTCATAGCTTGGATTCGAGAGAAATACCCTGACTTAGAGGTATATACACCAGACTTGTTTAGTGGCCACATGTAGCTATCCGTGGCTCCTGTCCTACTTGGACGGAGAGATAATATGTGGGGAGCATATGCAGGAAGTAGCGATAGTACCTTCTGCTCATTCCAGCCCAGTTTGGAGTCTGAAATAAGGTCAGCCACTGTCATATCCACTGAGTTAGCCGGAGGAGGGCCTATGGGTTTGTACTCTGGAACTTCAGGTAACCACTTATCCTCCCAGACTTTTGTTGTTCTTCCATCCCCAATAGCTTTAAGAACATGAGGAGCTATAAGATCCCTTCCTGTTAAGATACTAAACCAGCCGTGGGATTCATTGTCTGAGTGTTCCACAGATAAGAAACCCGAGTTTTTGCAATACTTTCCCAGTAGTACTTTACTTAACAGGCATTCAGGATTATTAAGAATGCGCCAGCTTAATTTTCCTAGAAGAGCATCGTTGAAATCTTCTACCTCCCTGAACCCCAGACCTCCCATCTGTTTTGGTTTTGCTAGTAATTTCCAGGCCACCCAGCACATTTTTCTTTGCCCATTATTTGAGTCCCACCAAAACCTTGTAAGAGCGGATTGAATTTTGTTGGTCAGGTTAGCTGGAAGTTTGAAACAAGCCATGGTGAAGGTGGGGATAGCGGTAAGCACAGATTTTAACAAGGTATATTTTCCAGCTCCCGATAGAAACCTATTAGACCAAGCAACAGTTTTTTGTTTGATTCTTCCTACTATTTCGGAGAACACATCTTTCTTCCTGCGACCAATATTCTCTGGAACCCCTAGATACTTTCCTACTCCTCCTTCTCTCTTTATTTTCAGAATATTCTTAGCTTGATCCTTAATTTGCTTGGAGGCTTTTGCAGAGAACGTAATCGTAGATTTATCTTCATTAATCTTTTGACCAGACACTTCCTCATAGATGGCTAAGATTTCCTTTAACTTTGTGCAGCTCTCAAGGTCAGATTTGCACAGGAACATAGTATCGTCAGCAAAAAGGAGATGGTTAATCCTGGGGCTACGCTTTGAGACCCTAATCCCTTCTAAAGTTCCATCACTTTGGGCTTTCATGCACAAGGCTGATAGTACCTCACTACAAATTATAAATAAGTAGGGTGATAACGGATCCCCTTGGCGCAAACCTCTGGAGGGCACAACTTTCCCTTGCACAGTTCCATTTATTAAGAAGGAGTAGGATACAGTGGAGATGCATTGCTCTATCCAGTTGATCCACTTGCTGCAAAAACCCATAGCCTTCATTACCGTAAGTAAGAAGCTCCATTCAACTCGGTCATATGCTTTTGACATATCCGTTTTAACTGCCATGCTACAGAATTTCTTTGCTTTTGATCGTTTCAGGTAATGTAGAGACTCGTGAGTGATCAGAATATTGTCTGCAATAGCCCTTCCCGGTACGAAAGCTGATTGATTTTCAGAGATGAGGGAATTGAGGAATGGCTGAACCCTATTCGTGAGTATTTTTGCCACAATCTTATACCAAACATTGGTGAGTGCAATTGGCCTATAATCCGAGATTTTCTTTGGACTCAGCACTTTAGGAATTAGCCTAACATGAGTATGATTCTGCTTTGGTAACATAACCTCAGATTCGAAGAAGCACTTTAGGAATTAGCCTAACATGAGTATGATTCTGCTTTGGTAACATAACCTCAGATTCGAAGAAAGTATTCAGCTCTTTGAAGATAGAGGAGGCCATATCCTTCCAATGATGGTGGAAAAAGCTTGCAGGGAATCCGTCAGGACCAGGAGCCTTTCCTCCATGGATTTTGAACAAGGCAGTTCTGACTTCCTTTAGAGATAGAGGTCTGGTAAGTTGAGTATTCATCTCATCAGTAACTCTTCTGGGAATGCAGTTATTGACTATCTGCTCTATAGAATTCACTTGAGGATTACCAGTGGAGAAAAGCTTAGTATAGAAGTCTGTGATGGCTTTTGTGATATCTTGTTCTTCATAGAAGGTATGCCCTTCAAGATCTTCTATAACTGAGAACTTATTCATGGCTCTGCGACCCTTTGTTATTGCGTGAAAGTATCCTGAATTCTGGTCTCCTAAAGCTAGCCACAGCTTTCTACTTCTCTGACACCAATACTCTTCCTCTAGTCTATATGCCTCTTGTAGGGTATTATTAATACTGTTAATGTTGTTTTCGTCAGGATCCGGCATAGACAGGGCGGAGTCTAGTTGGGACTGAAGATCCTCAATTTTCCTCTGTCCATTAATATGGTTCTGCTTATTCCATGAAGAAATAGCGAATCTACTCTCTGAGATTTTATCCTCATAAGGAACATTATCAGGCTTTTGCCAAATAGACTTTATTATTGCTGACACTTCTTCATTTTGATTCAGACTTCGATCATATCTGAACATTTTCTTTCCTTTTTTCCTTTTAGGGTCTACAAACACTAAGAGGGGTCTGTGATCCGAGGCTTCAGTTTCCAGCTTTAAGTATTCACTTCGTCCAGCCGGGTAAGCCGCAGCCCAATCTGAATTAGACATTGCTCGGTCTAATCTGCACTGTACTAAGTGTGTGTGGCGTTTTCCTCTCCAGGACAGAAAATTGCCAGTGAAGCGAAGATCATATAGGTCCCATTGGGCCATAAAGTTTCTGAAGCTTTGAAAGGAGCTCTCAGGGCGGAGTGGCCCTCCTTGTTTTTCAGTATTAGCCAGGATCTCATTAAAGTCTCCCACCAACAGCCAAGGTTTGTCTCTAATTTGTCCTAGTAGACCCAAATTCGCCCACACTTCATTACGCTTGTTTTGGTCCGGTTCCCCATACACAAAGGTGATGTAGGATCTCTGATCTTTATGTTTAATTGCAGCGTCTATGTAATTGTCACAGGAAGAGAGCACTTCAAGTTCCATGCCCTGATTCCATAGAATTATCAAGCCTCCTCCATTTGAACCATGGGTAGGTACTATATGGTGATTAGCATATTGTAGAGGCTTTACAGTACTGAGAACCGAAACATTAGAGTTTTTTGTCTCAGCGAGGAACAAAATATCCGGAAGCAACTTCTTGTGCATCCTCTTTAATCTGCGAACTGTTGCGGTGTTCCCCAACCCGCAACAGTTCCAGCTCAGTAACCCGCAACAGTTCCAGCTCAGTATCGTTAAGGAACAGGACTCTGCTCCTCCTGAAAATCCATTTTTCTTCTGGAAGAAGCAGGTATGATGTTGATCTTTGGGTTCACTTGTGCATCTTTTGTGTCCTTCTTTTTTGGCCTCTGCCCAGTAGCTTTAGCTATACCCTGTCCTGTCTTTGTAGATTGTGTTCTACTAGTTTGACCTTTTACCTTGGTTGTTTTCGTTGCAGCCCTTCTAGGAGAGCAAGCTACTTGGACCAATCTTGCTTTTCTGCTGCTAATTCCTACTAGCTGGTTTGTGGAAGCTAGAGGTGGCCTTCCTCTCCGTTTCTTCTGTAAGGTGTCTCTGAGATCTGGTTGTTGAGTCTGTGATTGATCCGTAGGGGAAGACAGGACATTCCTGAGATCAGAGTGATGAAGTTCAGGTTGTTGGGGAGAGAGAGCATGACGCAGATCAGTTTGGTGGAGTTGAGCAACAGGAGGGGATAGTACATTCCGTAAATCAGTTGGGTGAATGCTTTCCTCCTGTTCTTGGCTAGAATCCCTTAGTCTTAGACCTGGACTGTTAACTGCAGCTGGACTGTATCTCTTTCTGTTTGAATTCCCACCTAGTTGGTCAACATCTTGCACATAGTGCACCGAGATATCCTGTAGTGCCTCAGTAAAAATATCTTCATTTTGAGCCCTGAGGTGATTGGAGTTACCAGGTGATTTTGAAGTTCTTGAACTTCCAATCCCAGGAATAGGATAGTTAGATTGGGCAGGACCTTTCTCTCTCCAGACTTGAGTAGGGAGGTTGTTTCGTGAATTATTTCCTCTATGGGATCCTGAACGTCTCAGAGTGTTTCTGAGATCAGTATGAGATAGGGTCCGATGATGGCTATGACCAGCTGAGTATTCTTGAGGTCGCTTGCTTAACTGCGGCTGGTGCCAGTTTGATCTTGACGACTTTGAAAGGTAACTATCCTCACCATTGAGTTGATATCCTACATCTCTTTGTTCTCTACCCCTTTTAACCCCTCTTGGAGCATAAGATATAGGAGCTCTGGGTGTACCTCTTGAGCCAGTAAAAACTGATTGTCTCCTTGGTGTATTCTGTTGTTTTGTTCCTGGTAGTCCTATAGACTCCTGAGGTATTAACTGCTTTAACCAAGGACAGTGCTTACTATCATGATCCAGCATATTACATTCCTTGCAATAATTCTTTAGTTGTTCATATTCCAGGTTGAGAGGTATTTCCGTTCCATCATCTAGAGTCATGAAGGAATCAAAAGTAAGTGGTTCCAGCCCATTGACCATAACCCTCATGCGGATCTGTGTTGTAGTGATTTCGTGATCCAGTAGCTGACCCACTCCTTCAGCTAGTTTTTCCAGCACTTCCTTGTACCAGTAATCTAGAGGAATTCCTCTTACTTTTATCCAGAAAGGAATCTCTGTGGGAGGTTGAGTTGAGCAAGAGGGTTCCCACTTTTGGAGAATTACCATGTAGTTATCAAAATGGTATGGTCTTTGATTCAATACTCTATCCATATCTTCCTTCTCCTGGAATCTGAACTGGAAACCTCCATTACCTAGGTCCGCTCCAACTGGACGTTTTGAGGATTTCCAGAAGCTAGAAATGTATGGTATAAAGGACCACATTCTCTGTACTTGCGGATTACAGAGTCTACCCACTAAGGTCAGAGCATTTTGAGCAGCCAAGATAGAAGGATCTACTCTAGGGGCATTAAAACGGAAGACCGGTTTGATAGGGCCTTCATTTTCTTGTTTTCCTTTTCCTTTCTCAGCAGATGTAAACTTCGGAGCCATGTAAACAGATCTACTTAACAAGTGTCAGTGAGAAGAGAAGAGCTAAAGATTTGAAGTGGTAATGCAGAAAAAGGACACTAAAAACTTTCAACAAACAGATCTTCCTCTCTTTGAACTCAAGGAGAACAAGAGGGAGTAGGTTTTGAAAAGCTTCGTCTATAGGTTCAACAGAGGCCTGTGAGGAGGGTAAAGTTGTTCATCCCCCGTGTGAAGAGTGGCTGTGAACCAAAAACCCAGTCCATGGTAAAGAAACTGGGTCGCCGGAGCCAAAAGTGGCCGGAGAAATCGGTGGAAGAGCTACCTTCTTACCCAAAAAAGCTAGTAGATCTAATACTTGATGGGTAAAAGAGAGCTGTTTTGAAAATTTTTGCTAAAAGAGGGAAATACTGTTGGATAATAAAACACCTAGGGAGTCGGGCCTGGGAGAGAAATTTTTACCAATTGTCTGTCTCTTTACTTTTTGTTTTTTGTTTAGGTTAATTTAACGTCTAATGATAGCTTAAGTAACCCAAGTTTAAATCTCAGATTCAAACATCTATTTTGAAAAGGGAAAAATGTTAAATAATACACAAATTTTTCAGTTTCTCTCATTTTAATATATCTATTATCGCTTTTTTTAATCAAATCTGAGTTTTTTGCCTAAATCTGATTTAATCTCCAACTTTTAAATTTTGAGCCGTTTTAGACATATCGTTAAGTTTAAATGGTTGTTAATGACCCTGTTAACCCCACATTATTATTTCCGATCAAAAGGATGTGTTTTGATTTTTGTCTATTTAAAGGGCTGTAGAGGTAACGGTTACCCCCAATTTGATTTCTAGGCTTCTTCATTCGATTTTTCTCGAAATCTAACCCTCTCAGTTTCAAATCTTACTGTAAAATCATGTCTCTTAGCTCGGATTCGTCTAGTGGGTTGGGATTGAATGTTGGTGCGAGATGGAAGCTAATCTTCACCTCAAGGACTCAAGATAATTCCAGAAGGCCTTTCTTTCAATGTGTAAAGAGAGTAGGCGAGTCGAAATTTGTAAGGGTGAGGTAAGGGTGTCGCTTTCTATAATTTTGGGTTTGATTGGTCTAATTTGTGTATAAGTTTGGCTTCGATTTTGAGAGAATCGAATGAAGAACCCTAGAAATCAAATTTAGGGTTATCTCTACTACAATTGTTTAAATAGATAAAAATCAAAACACAACGTTTTGAGTAACGGAAACAGTAACGTGAGATTAACAGAGTTATTAACAGTCGTTTAATGACTTAACGACATGTCTAAAACGGCTCAAAGTTGGGGACTAAATCAGATTTAGGAAAAAGTTCAAGTTTGATTAAGGAGACGAGATAGTACATGTATTAAAATGGAGAACCGAGAAGTTTGTGTATTATTTGATATTTTTCTATTTTAAAAACTTTTTAATTAAAAATAATCAAGTGGTACAATAATAGTCATTAAAAGGTGTTCAAATTCAACACCCCATATTATTAATAGAGATAGTAAAACCATTAGGCTAATGTGAATATATATTAAAAAAACAATACAAATTCTTGACGAATTAATATTATACTAGGTAATTCTCTATGAGTGGTTTTACTTATTATAAAAATATGTTTTCTAAATAATTTTCATTCGACGTTATAATTAGTTTAAAATTAATAAAATAATATTTATAATAATATAGTTTATAATTATTCTAAAACCTAAATCAGAATGATACATTTGTAAATATAATTCGTAAGAGTAATTCCGGTGACGACACATTAATTATTTTGCTTCTTAAATAATATATAGAGGGTTAGGAATACGTAGAATTTTTAAGTGTTTATTAAATACATATATATTAATTTAAAATTCCATAAATATCTAGCAAATTAACTAAAAGTTTCAAAAATAAATATTTTTTATAATTCACTTTTTATTTTCCTATTTAATTAAAATTTTATCTAAAATATATTTTATAAAAATTAAAATTATCAATCGTTTTAATTAGCTTAAAATTAACAAAATAATATTTGTAATGATATAATTTATAATTATTCTAATAATTAAATTAATTTGTAATGATATAATTTATAATTATTCTAATAATTAAATTATAATGGTATATTTTTAAATATGGTTCGTGAAGTTGATTCTAATAACGACACATCAGCTATTTTACTTCTTATATGATATTATATTGTTGATGAAAGGAATGAAACGGTGCATTAACACTAAGAGCATCTATAATTTTGTAAGGAGAGTAGGCGAAACGAAAGTTGTAAATGATGAGGTAAGGGTATCGATTTCTATAATTTTGGGTTTGATTGATTTTTTGAGAGAGTCGAATGAAGAACACTAGAAATCAAATTTAAGGTTAACTTTACAGCTGTTGAAATAGACAAAAATCAAAACACAACGTTTTGATTAATAGAAATAGTAACTTGAGATTAACAGGATAATTAACAGTCGTTTAATGACTTAACGACATGTCTAAAACGACTAAAAGTTGGGAACTAAATCAGATTTAGGTAAAAAATTCAAGTTTGATTAAAGGAACGCGATTTTACATGTATTAAAATTTGGAAAACCAAGAAGTTTGTGTATTATTTAACGGGAAAACCATAAAAAAAATGTCCAACTTATGTATTATCGCAATTTGAGTAGTGAACTTTGTTATTAATTTTTTAATCATGTATTATTATATAGGTTCTATAATAAATCGCCAACTTAAAAATTTTATGCCAATTTAGACACGACGTTAACTGATTAAAAAACGACGTTAAATCGTGGTGACGTGGCGATAACGTGGCGCTGACAGGACGATGACTTGGAAGAAAACTTGTTAATTATTTTTTTAAATCACGAACTATTATACATATCTTTTTTTAATCGTAAACTTTTAATTTCTTACCAATTTAGACACGATATTATTTATAATTATTTATTTGTGTAAATTATTTCTTCAAGGTTTTTCATATACTTTCGGCCAAAAAAACTGTTTTGTCCTTTGGTGGTTATTTTTGGTATTTGTTTTGTTTATCATGTTTTTTATTTTGTATTTGGTTTTTACATTTTTGGATAAACATTATTCTAGTAACTAGGAATTTTTTATAAAAAAAATTATCTCCCAAAACTACAAAATGTAGTTACCCAATTTATTTTGAGGTCTAGATCGTTTGAGTTGAATTTATTCGAAGTTTTGATATATATTTTTTAATAACTAAATCAAAAGTCTTGTACGCAACTACAAACGGTGATATCACTTTATTTTATTTATGAGATTTTCAAATAAGTTGCTTTAATTACAAGCAATAGATCTCATCATCAAACATTATTAAATTCGTATTAAATTATCATAAAGTATAAAATTCATTTCACGTAAGAAATATAGAACGAATTGATACAATTCACTTCAGAGGGTTCAAGACTTTAATCCAACTCTTTTCATTGCTCAAATCTCTCGCTACGATAGTATTAGTTTGTAATATCTTTATTACCTCTTATGTAAATTATCTTTCATTAATGATTAATTGCTGACCAAAATAATAATAATAATAATAATATATACTACATTTTTGTGAAGATAAGAATAAAGAGTTGTCCGTTGACCAAAAAAAACTTATAAAAAAGGATAAAGAGTATCATAATTGTATTATTTATTTGATTATCATAATTGTCGTATAATATCAAGATATGAAAATCAAAACGTAGGAATCACGTGGATATATTATATTAATTTGACGTCTAATGATAGCTGCTTAAGTAAACCCAAGGCAAAAAGTCAAATAATACCCAATATTTTTTAATCAAACCTGATGTTTTTTTTCCTAAGGCTGATTTAATCCTTGAGTTTTAAATTTTGAGTCGTTTTATACATGAAGTTATTAAATGGTTGTTAATGATTCTGTTAACTCTACGTTTTGTTTCCGTTAATAAAAACACTGTGATTTTTGTCTATTTAAAGGGCGGTGGAGGTAACAATTATTCCCAATTTGATTTCTAGGTTTTTCTTTCGATTTTCCTCAAAATCTAATCCTCTCAATTTCAAATCTCACTGTAAAATCATGTCTCTTAGCTCAGATTTATCTAATGAGGTCGGGATTGAATGTTTGTGCGAGATGGAAGCTAAATCTTCATCTCAAGGACTCAAGATAATCTTAAGAGACCTTTCTTTGAATGTGTAAAGAGAGTAGGCGAACCGAAAGTTGTAAAAGGTGAGATAAGGGTGTTGATTTCTATAATTTTGGGTTTGATTGGTTTAAGTTGTGTACAATTTTGGGTTCTATTTTGAGAGAATCAAATGAAAAAATCCTAGAAATCAAATTTAAGGTTTAACTTTACAGCTGTTTAAATAGACAAAAATCAAAACCACAAAGTTATTAACGGAAACAGTAACGTAAGATTAACAAAATTATTAACAGTTATTTAATGACTTAACGATATGTCTAAAACGGCTAAAAATTAGGGACTAAATCAGATTTAGACAAAAAGTTCAAGTTTGATTAAGGGAAGGCGATAGTGCATGTATTAAAATTTGAAAAACCAAAAAATTTGTGTATTATTTGACAATTTTTCCATTTAAATTTTTTTTAATTAATAATCAAGTGGAATAATAATGGTCATTGCAACGTGTTCAAATCCAACATCTTGTGCTATTAATAGAGATATTAAAATCATTAGGCTAATGTGAATATATATTTTAAAAACAATGAAAAAAAATGTATTTCTACAATTGCTGACCGTCTGCAATCTTTATTGGGCTCATACTTGTCACTAGATTCATGGATCCCAACCTGGTCCAGCAGCCGGTGCTTCACTTCCGGAGGTTTTAAATACTTGTTTCCAACCTTACAAATCACCGCATGATCTGTCCTTGCGCTTTATCCTCACTCACACAGTTCTGGGAATTTTCCAACCTTACAAATCACCGCATGATCTGTCCTTGCGCTTTATCCTCACTCACACAGTTCTGGGAATCACTTTCCAGAAGGTCACCCATCCTTGATTATTCCAGCCCAAATACGCTTAAACTTGTAGTTCCGACAATGTGTTTGACCGAAAATATAAGTGCACTTTGGTGACATAGGTGGCCAAATCAATTCTTTTAAGCTCTCCTCATACAGCACCATATTTCCAGCTCAGGATGTAACAATCACCCCTACTAAGAAACTGTAACGTCCTCGTTGCGTAGCCAGATCTTCACCCCCAGATGGTGTGAGCTCAGCTAGCTCAACATGCATCTGGGTTCAGCTCTGATACCCAACTGTAACGCCCCGATCGCATCCAACCCTTATTGGATCCATACCTGTCACTAGGCCCATAGATCCCAGCCTGGTCCGACGGTCGGTGCATCATTTCCGGAGGCTTTAAAGACATGTTACCGACCCTACAAATCATCACATGATCTTTCCCTGTGTTTTTTTCACACTCACACAGTTCTGGGAATCACTTCCCGGAAGATCATTCATCCTTGACTACTCCAAGCACGCTTAACTCTGGAGTTCCGACAAGGTGTTTAACCGAAAAGATAAGTGTACTTTGGTGATATAGGTGGCCAAATCAATTCTTTTAAATTTTCCTCATGCACCACCATGTTTCGAGGTCGGGATGTTACAATAATGTTCTCAAATATGATCAATCAATGGATTTCGAGGTGAAAATATGTTTTCTTATTTTTTTTATCTTTAGATTACGAACAAAAAATCTTCAAATCGGATACTTTTATTTTTCACCATTAAGTATATTATAAATTAAATAAAATATTAAATTAAAATAATATATTACATCCGACTTCTTATTTGAAGTTGAATTTAGAAAATTTTAAAATCTGAAGTTTTAAAATTTTTATTGAAAAAAAATATTTCAAATTTAAAATTTTGAATAACTGTTGAAGATGCTATTAACGTCCGAATATAATGATTAAATATTAATCATTGTCCTTTCTCTATTTAGAATATTTCTTCAGTCTAACAAATGTCATTAAACTATAAAACAATTTGATGTTAAATACTACATTAAAAATATAATCCATGTTTATTAGCTGGCATTAAGCTGGGCATTATTAGGTTGTTTGAAAATCTCATCTCAAAATCACTATAAATAGAGGTTGATCTCAAGCATATTCATTCAAACTTAAAAACATATATACACCAAAAACAAGTAAGAAAAAAAAAAAAAAATAGTCATGGCTAAGTCAGCTACAATGGTCGCTCTTTTCTTCACTGTTCTTGTTTTCTTTGCTGCTCTCACTGTTCTTGTTTTCTTTGCTGCTCTTGGTGAGTTATCATCTTACTTTGTTTTTAAGTTAAACTGAGCTATGATCTTATCATCTGATTTTGTGTTGGTCTTCACATATATAAGACCGTAGGTTAAAACGAAAACAATAAAACTACTTTTATATCGTTTATATATGAATTAGTTGGTGTGTTGCACTGACCCGTCCTGCATATGCTTGTATAAATGAGTTTTTTTTTTTTAATTTTTTGCGTTAACCCTCTGCCAAATATATATATATATATATATATGATAATTAACCTTGAGAGATGTAATCATCCATATGCAGAAGCACCAACAATGGTTGAAGCACAGGGGTGCCCTACAAGAAGTGCTACACAGTTACCAGAATGTTACAAAGATGTTTGTTATGCCATCTGCAGATCATTGGACGGGGCACTAGGTGGATCTTGCGACGGTCCCGTTTGTGTCTGCAACTTTTGTTAATCTTCCAAAGACACTTGGTGTTTAATAAGTGTGTGTGTGTTTCTCTATAAAATAAGTATGTATCACTCATAACGTAACAGTCTCAGTCTATGAGTGATCTTACACATGTATCATATATGGTTTTGTTGTTTGTTTGTTATCGTAATAAAACTTGTATAATTTAATAAACTTCTCTTTTTATTTTCTCTTTTTTTATCGGCAATAAACTTCTCGGTAGGACTGCAACACAAGTTACAGAATCATTATGTGGAAATTCATATAAATATTTAAGATTTATCTAGGGGTTATTTTTGAAAACACCATTTTTTCGGATTTATGAGATATATCACTCGGGGGTTTTCGAGACGTTGACCGCGTCAAAAATATCATTTTGCCCTTTTAGGTCAACGATTATTCTTCGTTAGTCAACGATAACTTTGGAAATGAAAGAGGCTTTGGATAAATTCGTCTAACTAAATGACAAAAAGTAATATATGGCACGTTGACCATAGGTATATGATGGTATTTTTCACAAAATTTGAAGAGATAAATGTTATTTCTCATAATTTATTTATTTATCTATTTCTTCTCGATTTCTTAGTTATTAATTTTGTTAGATTATGTACAATATTCATTTTTATTTCACACCTTCAATTTTATTACACGTTATCTTTTCTTTATTCCATTTTCATAATCGAACATTCATTTTATACGATAAATTTCTTAATGAGTGTGTGTGTGAAGTTCTATAAAATATGTACCACTCATAATACTCTGAGTGATCTTACATATGTACCAGTTATGTTTATGTTGTTGTTTTGTTATCATAAGGAAACTTTTATAATATAATAAATGTCTCTCTACAATTGTATGATTCATCTCTTCTTGACCTTATATTATTACACCATAGATCTTTGTATATTCATACACGTCGCAGAAATTGTCTAAAAACGCGGGCAAAGCATAATGCGCCTAAATGGGCCTCAATTGAACCTTTAGTTTGTGTCTTTCGTGTTATATTATGGGCCTTGTGGCAATCCAACAACGCCTGTCTTCTTTTCTTTAATATATATCATCTGTAATAAAATATTCTTCTCGTCATTTCAAAATCCATATACTATTTTTTACGAGGTATTCAACAAAGATGGTATTTCCAAAAATAAACTCTTGTTTTTTATATATTTGTGGAGTAAAAATCGATTTCCCCTTCGTTTTTTTCACTATAAATAGAACTTGATTCTTGAAAAAAAAATAGAACTTGATCTCAAGCTTATTCTTTCACAAACTTAAAACATATACATCGAAAACAACTAAGAAAAACAATAGTCATGGCTAAGTTAGCTACAATGGTCGTTCTTTTTTTCAATGTTCCTGTTTTCTTTGCTGCTCTTGGTGAGTAGTCATGATCTTACTTTCTTTGTTAAGTTAAACTGAGCTATGATCTTATCATATGCACAAGGTTAGTCTTTTGATATATATATAAGGTCGGTTTTGAGATATATATAAGGCCACAATCTAAAACGAAAAAACAAACTGTTTGTTTGTGCTCAGGACCGGCTCAATATAAATGAGTTTTTCAAAATTTTCGTTCATTTATTTTGATGATTAACGTTGAGATATATATATATATATACATATATGCAGAAGCACCAACAGTGGTAGAAGCATAGAGGTTGTGCTCGAGACAAAGTGGGGCATGGTCTGGAGACTGTGCAAGCAATAGGCAATGTAAGGATCTGTGCATTAGAGTTGAGAGAGCACCAAATGGATATTGCAACCCATTTTCTCACACTTGTTTCTGTTACTTCCCATGTTAATCTTCCTAAAACTCTTTGTGCTTAATATCAAGTCTATGTGTATGGGCCTAAATGGGCCTCAAGTGATTCCTTTAGTTTGTGTCTTTTATGTTGTGTTATTGGGCCTTGTGGCAATCCAATTATGGCCTTCTTTTTTTTTGGGTTAAAAAGTTTTTGTACCAACTACAACGCCAAACGGTGATATTACTTTATTTTTATTTATTATGACATTTTGAAATAAGTTGCTTTAATTACAAGCAATAAATCTCATCATCAACCATATTAAATTTGTATTAACGTATCATAAAGTGTAAAATTCATTTCATGTATGAAAGAGAACGAATTGGTACATATTAGGTAGAATAAAGAGTTGTGCACGTTCTTGTAAGATTTTTTTATTATTATTATCATATTTGTTGTAAAATCAAGAAAACTCTTTAGATTACAAATATATAAAACAAAACAAATTCTTGACTATATTATATGATATTATATTATGTTGATGAAAGGAATGAAATGGTGCATTAACACTAAGTGGCACGTTCTTGACGAGAGTCGTCCCAATTCAATGATTAATTATATCTTGTCAATTTTATGCTTCCTCATACTTTGGTGGATTATGCTTTACTCTTAGTTTTAGTTTTAGTTTAATTTAATCAATATAATTTTGAATTAAAGATCTAATATATATTATATACTTATAACTATGTTTTCGTTATTTATGTATTTTATGTTTAAATTCACGCAGACTTATGTTGGGTTATGAGGTATAGAAAATGTATTGTTCATGTACTTATATATATATTAGTTCCAATTTTCCATTTTATTATTATTCCGGATTCAATATCAGATATTTATTCGTTTTTATTCATAAAACTTACTTACAATTTAAGTAAATAATTTTAAATATTAAAATGTTTTTATTCATAAAACTTACTTACAATTTAAGTAAATAATTTTAAATATTAAAATAAATACTGATCATATTTATCACAAAGTAATTAGCTATTCGGTTCATGAATATTTATCTCTGCAAATACGAGATATCAATTAAAAAATATTATGTATAAGACGTTTTTGCGTTTTCGATTGATTTTCCATCAGATACTTTTGATTTCAAGTATTTTGGATTTGGTAAATTTGTGATCGAGCATTTTTAGATATTATACAGGTTATGATATGATTCTTTTATAAGATGAATATTTATTGAAAATTTTATTAAAGATGAACGAATAAAAATTAAATCAAAAAGGAAAAAGGATAAATCTAAATATAAAAATTACACGAAAATTGAAATTTTGAGTGGTTTAATGATTTTAGGTGAACAATATCAAGTGGTTGGTGGATGTATCTTGGTTTATATATCATTTAAACATATTTGAGGACTATTTACGCTTTTGATTTTTTTCTTGAGGTTATTTAATTACCAAATTAAACAATTATATTTGGTTTATTTTCTTGAACTATATTGATAGTTTTGATTATAAAATACTCTTTTGTATTGTTTTACATGCAGTTTAATCAATATAAACTTGATTATTGATTTAAAAATAGTATTATTTTGATAAAAGATTGATATTAACTCTTAATATTATTTTTAAATATTTTAGCAAAGTTATATTATAAATATGCGATTTTTAGTTCTTTTTATGCAGGATTGCAAATTAATTTAAAATTTTCATTTATAAATTTATTTCTAAAATGTTTTGTTTCTTTAGAAATTTTTGCAATAAAAAAATATAATAGTTTGAACTTTTATAAAAAAAATAATAATTAATATGTATAAATAAATATACATTTTAAATTTTATTAAAATAATTGACCTGCGGTATACCGCGGGTTAGAATCTAGTATATATTAGAAAACAATGCAAATTCTTGACTAATTAATATTATACTAGGTAATTCTCTACAGGTTTTACTTATTATAAAAATATGTTTTCTAGATAATTTTCATTTATCGTTATAATTATTTTAAAACTAATTAAATAATATTTATAATAATATAGTTTATAATTATTCTAAAATCTAAATCAGAATGACATATTTGTAAATATAATTCGTAAGAGTGATTCTGGTGACAACACATTAGTTATTTTGCTTCTCAAATAATATAGAGGGTTAGGAATACGTAGAATTTTTAAGTGCGTATTAAATAGATAAATATTAATTTAAAAATTCCATAAATATCTAGCAAATTAACTAAAAGTTTCAAAAAAATACTTTTTATAATTCATTTTTTATGTTCCTATTTGATTAAAATTAAAATTATTAATCGTTTTAATTAGCTTAAAATTAATAAAATAATATTTTATTAATTTATTTATTTATTAATCGTTTTAATTAGCTTAAAATTAATAAAATAATATTTGTAATAATTTATATTATAATTATACTAATAAATAAATTATAATGGTATATTTGTAAATATGGTTCGTAATGTTAATTCTAATAACGACACATCGGCTATTTTACTTCTTATATGATATTATATTGTTGATGAAAGGAATGAAATGGTGCATTAACACTAAGAGCATCTTTAATTGAGACTTCAGATTTTAAGTTTATCTAATATCAAATTTGAAGTTTTGATTAGATTTTTCCAACAGTTCAACTTCAAAATAAATTTTAAATATTTTATATTTTACACAATAATTTTTAATGTTATTTATAATATATTAAACTTTTAAAATTTTTTATTATAATCAATATAAATTTATAAAATATTTTAATATAACATAAACAAACTTTTTTTTTGTCAAGGAACATAAATAAATTAAATTATGTAAATTAAAGATAAAGTGTTATTTGAAGAACGTATCTCACTACAAGAAAAATTCGATATAGTGACCATCGTTTCGGTCGCAAATC
>CM071716.1:15273567-15284056 GCA_036630335.1 Physaria fendleri | reverse complement strand
ACACTTCAGACAAAACTTTTAAAATGCAAAACGGAAAAATCACTGTTCACTTAAAAATTTATGGCAATACATAAAAAAATCACTGTTCACCACAAAACAATAATGATTACCAAAAAAAAGTCGTGGTTATTTGGAAATTAGCGAGAATAACGGTTATCACTAAGACGTCTGACAAAATATAATATTTCTGTCATAAAATTATTTTTATTATATTTTATAACATAATAAAAAATAATGGTTATCACTATTGCATTGTGAAAAAATACAATATTTATAGGTTGTGACAATATTAATTTCATAATATATTATATTTTAAGAGATAAGGAAAAATAATGGTTATCATTATAGCATTGTATTAAAATAAAATAATTATAAAATTAATTTTATTATATTTTGTGAGATAAATACAAATAATGGTTATTATTATAGCATTGTGACAAAATACAATATTTATAAGTCATGACAAAATTAGTTTCATTATATTTTATAAGATAAAGACAAGTAACGAAGTAACGACAAAATTAGTTTCATTATATTTTATAAGATAAAGACAAGTAACGGTTGTTAGAGCACCTCCATCAGTAAGGTTGTTAAAATGAGTTTCTGAATCATAAAGTAACAATATTTTAATCAAACCTACTATTAAATTAAATCAAAATTTTTATTTAAAATAGTGATCCAGACAGCTGTAGAACCAAACTTAAAATGAGTTCTTAAAACTCTAAAATAGGAACCTGATCTTTCTTCTCTCTCTTTCTTTGCAATTTTTTATTATTATTTGTTTTCTTAAGAAACTCTATAAAGAGCACCAATGGAGGTGGCCTTATGGCATGATGACAAAATACAATATTTATATATGGTGACAAAATTAGTTTGATGACATAACGTGTCATACAACTTTACAATTAGTATTTAGTAATCTAAATATTGACTTTTTCTCTTAGTTTCTAAATATTGTGTTTTAGCTTTGGTAATTAGTGAAATGAAGAACCAATGAGAGAAGAGAAGTAGGGTTAGTTTGACTGGGCGTTGAAGCAATGAAAACAAGCCAATGAGAAAGAGAAAAAGAGAGAGACCTCGTAAGAACCGCCTCACTAGCCATTTGTATAATCATATCTCTATAAAACCAGACTCAAAGCTCTCTTTACATACAACAAGTCATTCACAAAAACAGGCAGAGAAACTATGGAACGTGGAGCTCCCTTCTCTCGCATTCGCCAATGAGAAAGAGAAAAAGAGAGAGACCTCGTAAGAACCGCCTCACTAGCCATTTGTATAATCATATCTCTATAAAACCAGACTCAAAGCTCTCTTTACATACAACAAGTCATTCACAAAAACAGGCAGAGAAACTATGGAACGTGGAGCTCCCTTCTCTCGCATTCAGCCCTTCTCTCGCATTCAGCTTCCCAAATCCAACTCTGGTAAACCAAGTCTAGAAACTTTTTAAAGTTCTTGTGGATGGTTCGGACAAGACGATTTTATACATACTGCTCAGTTCTTGTTCTTGATTCAAATGTTTTTTTTTTTTAAAACAAATCTTTCATATATACTCTTGCATGCATTAGGAATCTTTTTCAGTTTTTTTTTTCCTATTAAATTTGGGTTTTGATTTTCTCAAAATTTCCCTTTAGTCATGATTTTCTTTTTTCATTGTAATATTGGAGTGTTTTCTTGGCCGTTTCAAAGCGAAATTCTCGTTTGGAAATTAAAATAAACTCAAAAGTCAAAATTGCTATCTAATCTAATGATTTTACAACTATTCCTTACTCAAATTAAGTCAGTGCGATTGCTTAACATTTTTACCATTTGATTACTTTTAATCTTGTCAGCAAAAGTAGACTTCATAAACTAAGAACGTGTCCTTATTTATTTTTCATTTCCGGTTCAATTAATTTTTGGTATCTATGAATAGGACCGAATTTGGAGCAGCAGAGTAACCCAAACCCAATGACAAGCTCAGGTGCAGCTTCCCGGGCTGGTGATAGAAACAAGGGTCAGGTCAGGTGCAGCTTCCCGGGCTGGTGATAGAAACAAGGGTAAGGGTCCCGAGGTCCAGCAACAACCTTGTACGGTTCGTGAGCAAGAAATATACATGCCATTAACAAACGTCATAAGGATCATGCGTTCCAGTTTACCAAGGGAGGCCAAAATTTCCGACGACGCCAAAGAAACGATTCTAGAATGCGTCTCTATGTTCATTAGATTCGTGACCGGTGAAGCTAATGAATGTTGCCAACGTGACAAACGTAACACCATAACTACTGAAGATATCTTTTTGGCTATGAGAAAGCTTGGTTTTGATAATTACGTGGAGCCTCTCACTGCATTCAATAATCGGCATCGCGGGTTAGATAACGATGGTGGTTCTGGACTTAGAAGTGAGCCACCGGCTTTAAGACAAAGCTATGGAGGAAATGATGTCAATCCTCCTCATGGTATGGGGGATCAATCTATGGGTATTGGTGGTGGGTCGGGTCAGGATGGTTCCGGTGGTAGTGGTAACTTTTCGTCTTCTGTGAACGGAGTGCCCGAGTATGACCCATATGGTCATTATAAGTGAAGATGGAATTATTCTGAGCTAATGGTGTCGTGTTTCATGGGTTACCTCCTCCTGGTCCTTATGGTTATGGTATGGTGGATCAATCCATGGGTATTGGACCTATTGGTGGTGGTGGTAGGTACTACCAAAACGGGTCGGGTCAGGATGGTTCCGGTGGTAGTGGTAACTCTTCGTCTTCTGTGAACGGAGTGCTTGAGTATGACCCATATGGTCAGTATAAGTGAAGATGGAATTATTCTTCATGTTTCTGCTTATCTATTCAAAACCTTATGTTCGGATTTTAAGTTTTATCTTAACATTTCTATGTAATATTTGCTTCTTAGGACAAAAGTGATGAATTTCACAACTTTTATAAAATTTACTCAAAAACTAGCATATGACCTAATTGAAAACTCGATTTATTCGGATTATGACGGTTGTTTAGGTTTATGTGTTAATCGGAAAACTAATTGGATCATCAGAAAAGGTAATCGGGTCTTAAATTAGGTTTAAACAAATCAAATCTCGGTTAAGTATAATTGAAGGATTTAATCAAACCTAACCCAATGAAAATGGATAAATAGATTTAGAGGTTTCGAACTATTAATCATGGACAAATAAATATCCTCATATCCTTTCATGATAATTAATGAGAGACCAATAGTTCATGGATAAATAATATCATATGGTCATAGTTTAGGGAAAAATAGATCGTTTTTCCTATTATTTACCCATAAATTAAATTCCTCTGAACCAATAGTCACTTTTCATGACTTGCTTTTTTTTGGACTGAATTCATGACTCCTTAGTTTTCCATTTAACACATAAATCCAACTAGTTTGAAGCATGTGTACGAGGTATGCGATGTCTAAGTACCGACCTCAAGACAAAAATCGATCTGCCGAGGTATGCGATGTCTAAGTACCGACCTCAAGACAAAAATCGATCTGCTAAGCCACCGCCGCGTTTCTTCTCGGCCATTAGTTTTCTCTGTTTCATCCGCCTCGTCTGGTTTAATCCCGTCCGTGGTTTGAATGTAACTCCCAGTTAAATTTTTATTCGGCTGGACCGAAAATATGCTCGGACATAAGCCCATTATGAATGAAGTATAAAATTTCTGTGGAAGAAAAATATATATATATATATATTTTTTGTCAATGAAGAAAAAAAAAACATATATATATATATATGTATATATCTTTTATTACATAGACTAACTTAAATACAAATTAAAAAGACAAGGGGTAACTTTTTTATGCAGACTCATTGTTTTTATAAATTATTTATAATTTTATAGGTATGTATTTTTTTTTTTTAAAAAATTTTATAGGTATGTAATATATTTGTTTTATAACATTTTCTAAAATATTTAGAATCAAAACATAACTTTCTTGTAAATTTTTTTTAAATAATTAAAAAAATTGATCTTGACAAAATAAAAAATAAAAAATTTGGTCATTCGTTGTCCTGATTTTGTCGATTATGGAATAGTTATAGTTACAACTTCTATAGCTAGTTACAGAATTTTAAAGTAAAATGCCTCTGAAAAATTGTTTATTTGTAGGATATAGTTATGTAATAGTCAAAACTATGCACCTAAGATGTCCCAAAAAAAAAAAAACGAAAAACAAATGAACCTCCAACAACTAATCTATATATATAATAGCACAAATGTTACATTTTATGTGCACATCAACGAACCCTTCACTTTATAGGAACGCTTCAGTTTACAAACACGCTTCAGTTTCGTAGTCAATAACAATAACTCCAAAAACGATCTCTTTTCTAACACCTGTTGCTGCTTCCCATTGGTTTCCGCCTACAACTTCTCCGCCGGTTCATTTCAGATTCACTTTCCCTATTATTGGTAATCGATTTCTTGTGAGGATCTCTAAATTTGCTGCTACAGAGATGCAGTTGTCGGATTTAGAAACCATGTCCATTCTACCCAATTTATTGACTCTGTGGTCGATACCCTAAGTTTTTCTAAATGCCTTCATCTCCTAGATTTGATCTCTTTGCTTTAGATTACAGTGACTTGTGGGATAGTGCATCTTTTACGCACCTAATAGGGAACACGTGCATCTAGAGAGTTTGAAGTGACTCCGATTCATCTTTAGCAGCTACAAAGATTACATCTTCTACAAGAGTCAGTTCTGCTTCAAAGCCTTCAAGGGTACAAATGGCCTTTCTTCATTAAGTTTTCCTTTTCTGTTCCCATCTGTTTACTGTAGGTTTTGTCTCTATAAATTCCTCATTTCTACAAGTGCATAACCTTATTCACCATACTGGCTTTTAATTCCTTTTACAATTTTCAGTTTCCCAGTCGAAGAGGAATTATCATTCCTCATGTCCGGGTAGAAGTAGCTTCGTTGCTAATGTCCCTTGTGAGTGGAACACAAGATTATGTCATATATACGTTGTAATAAGAACCAGACTGGTTATAACCCAAACACTCATCATTGTCTATATGGTTTGGTATATAACTTCCCTTTTATTCTGATTTCTTACATGTTTTCATGTTCTATTTTACAACAAGATTGTTCTGATCTTAATAGACCAAGCTAATAAGACCATTCTACTTATGATTTCTTATTAAAAGGACGCTGATTTGATCATGGTGTCTTTGGCCACCCATAAAATTCATTTTTCAATCCTTCGTAAGGTTTATAAAATTGCTCCTTTAATTTTTATTCTTAGCCAGCAATGACCAGTCTATCTTGCTTATAATTCAACATGTGCTTCTTCAATATGTTGACCCTTGCTTAAAATATAAAACAGTTACAAATTTGTCTGGAAGCCTTTTAAGTTTTAATTTTCAAGGTGCTTTTTTTCTTCCTGCTTCACTTTATGTCACTTCAACTGTATTTTCTTCTTGGTGATTGCACCTAGGTTGTTTTCTTTCTTGACTAAGAAAAATGCTTCTTATATGGTCAGATGTAGAACCAAGCAGCAGATTGTGAGGGCAAGATAAAGCGGAAGGCCAGTAGAAATGCTTGATAATAGTAAAACCGATGTTGTGGTGAAGAAGCCATACGAGGTAATTTTCATTGTTACACACCTCTGTATGATATTTTATAAATTGCATTGTATGTAAAGGGCTCATTAATATCTCTACCAGAATCATGACGAACCTTTATCTTTTGGCAGTTTGTCAATATTTGGATTTTTCGAGAGTTTATGGTACACATGCAGATACCTATCAAGCCAATGAAAAAAATAAAATTGGAACGCTTAATTGATAACTTCATCTTCCTCTGTTTTTTTCATTGGGAATGATTTCCTGCAACATATGTCTGCTCTAGATATACGGGAGTTTTGAAGTTTTGTGTTAGGAGCTCTTCATTCCAACTGTTAGAATGTCTGGTACAGGGCGCCTTTACATTTGTATGATCTTATAGCATTATCTAAAGTTGTTTTGAATATGTTGAAAATGGTATTTCTTAGATATAAGAGATGTTCCTATGTCGGTCATAAATTACTTCATGGAAATCTTTGTAAAACTCTTCAATTTTAGTTGTTATTACTATGGTATTTAATAGCTTAGTTTATATTTACTCATAGTTTGTGCAAGTATATGAACTTATTAAGAGCACTTTTAGAAGATTGAAAAAAAATGTTCCAAAAAAAGATTTTTAAAATTGTCATTGTTTTAGAAGATTGAAAAAAAATGTTCCAAAAAAAGATTTTTAAAATTGTCATTGTTGTCTTGCAGGGTGCTATTGAATTGATGATGTTGATGTATGTGTACAAGGGTCAGGTTAGAGCAAACTAATACTTGACCAATAAAAGCAAGGTATTGAAAGTGTCTATATTTCTTTGTATATCCGTTGGATTACATACTTTTTAGCTTATGTTTTAACTTTCAGTTGATTTTGGGAAATATTGAGAGTTTCATCCAGGCTGTTGGGATCTATGAAAATGAAATATGTTTGAAGAGAACACAAGTACATCAGGTTAATGTCAACCTTGAATAATTTTTTCATTTTGCTTCTCTAGGCAATATGCCTATGTTTTCTTTGAGTAAGAGGTGGTATTTTTCATGAAAGATGGTCACAGACTTCTCTTTTTTCCATTGGGTTAAAAAAAATTTTGGTATTAACAGTCTCATCCAGGAGAAATGAAGATTAAAAAAATAAAAAAATGAAATTTACATTCTGTTTCATTTATATGGGTTAATTTTCAATTGGTGTAGTGTTGTGATTTCTGTCAAAGAGGCTATTAGAAAGGTTTTTTCGTGACAGTGCTTAAGCAAGCACAGAATTCTCTGGCAAGTTAATGCACTTAGATTATTATCTTCATGGTCGACCAACAAAAAACAACAAAAAAAAAAAAAAAGATTATTATCTTCATGAAGTGTCTTGATTAATCGCTTTTCTCACCTCCAAAAAAAGTATTTGCCTCGGTATTCTGAAGCTCCCATGGATCACCTTTAGAAGTCTTTTTTTTTTGGTCGGCTATCCCATCAATGGATTCCCCAAAAAAAGTCTTTAGAAGTCTTTAGAAGTCTATCCCATCAATGGATTCTCCACCAACATTCATGTGAAGGGCTTATATATAATCTATAAAGCAAATAAATGGTACCATTGTTAAGGCACAAGCAGAAACTTTAGCATTGCAAATATAAGACATTGAGCATAAGACGATCTCAAAGGACATATCTTGAAAATATATAAATTTCCAGAAAATATAAGACATTGAGCATAAGACGATCTCAAAGGACATATCTTGAAAATATATAAATTTCCAGAACGATTTTGCCCCCACAATCATGGTGAAATTATATTAATTTTCAAAAAAATTACCGGAAAATTATATCCCCAACAAATTACTAAAAAGATGAGGATGACTACGAAAATACTACCACAACCTTATGAATACTGATTAGCTGTTAAACAATTTTTTAAATATCAAAATAATCGGTTTAGCTGATACTTGAGAGCGATTAATGCAAATCAATGGAGTTAACCAACTTTATACCAAATTCTTTTTTAGGGTTAAACTTTATACCAAATTGTATTTACCACAATTTGGTCTCTGAACTTCTTAACTTTAATCGCAAGACAATTTTTATTAACATATATAAGCTTAAACGTAACGAAACTCATCTAATTAATTATTTGTTATCGATTAAGCAATCTCATAAATTTCATAATCTCATGTCGTGTCTAAGATTTTCGTTTTTCCATCTAAGAATTAAAATTATGTTGACAAATATATATGCGTTTTCAGATAGTTTTCAAAATTGTATAATTTTTAATAATATTATTTTCATATAAACCCGCACGTAGTACGGGTCCAATTCCTAGTAACTTCTAAAACTAATAAAACTTCGTTTACTATATAAATCTCTTAAAGCCACACATCATATTAACCAAATCATCTTGTTTAAAAGCTAAAACTACAAGCCTGAGAAAAAAATACCACAGTGATAGTGTAACACCCCGAGCTGAAAAAAAGGTGGTGCATGAGGAAAGCTTAAAAGAACTGATTTTGGCCACCTATGTCACCAAAGTGCACTTATCTTTTCGATCAAACACCTTGTCAGAATTCCAGGGTTAAGCGTGCTTGGACTGAAGCAGTCAAGGATGGGTGACCTTCTGGGAAATGATTCCCAGAACTGTGTGAGTGAGGAAAAAACACAGGAAAAGATCATGTGATAATTTGTAGGGTCGGTAACAAGTCTTTAAAACCTCCGGAAATGATGCACCGGCTGCCGGACCAGGCTGGGGCCCATGGGCCTCGTGATAGTTATGGACCCAATAAGGATTGCGGGCAGTCGTCACAGATAGAGACTCAAATGGCAAAGACAATATACAATATTTTATTGGTTGTAGCTTTATGTACGATGATGTTTGCAGCACAAGTGGCTCATTCGAACACAACATCGAAAGAAGCATGTCTTAAAGATTGTGTAACCAATTTGTGCATGAAGGTGGCTAAAAAAGCAACTCCAGCCAAATGTGAGGAACCTTGTAAGGAAGTTTGTGATGAAAATACAGTTGACAATGTAAATTACCTCATCCCTCAAGAACGTAGCAGTCGTGTGGCATGGTTTTGCAAAACCTTTCCCTCGGTGTGTTAGTAAATGAAATATACATATAATGAAAAAAATAATTATAAATGATAAGTACGAAAAGAAAATAGAATAAATTATGGTAAATACCACATCTCTCCTCAAACTTCATGAAAAATACCACCATTAATCCCGGTCAATCTATCAAATACCACTTTTTGTTATTTACTGAGACGAATTTACCAAAAAAACCCTGATATCGTTGACCAACGAGGAATCATCGTTGACTCAAAATCGTAGACAAGAGCAAAATGGTCTTTTTATGTGGTCAATGTCTCGAAAACCCAAAGTGGTATTTCTCATAAACCTAAAAAAAAGTATTATTTTCAAAAATAAACCCAAGAAAATAAAGTTATATATATGTTCTTATATTTTCCTATCAATCTATCATCCATCAATATATGTAACAGATGGTAGCATTATTGTTGCATGGTTCCTGCCAGAAATTTCCCTTGTTATGTTAGTAAATGAAAAAGTACCTTTTATCAAATAATAATAGTAATAATAAATGTAAGTACGAAAATAAAATAAAATAAAATAGTCTAATTTCATATAAAATCATTATGTTCTTATATTTTCATATTATCAATCAAAAGATATATTCAATTACATAAACTATGCCAATTCAGTTCAACTCCAAAGACATCTCATATGAAGGCATCTCAATAAGTAGTCAGCTACTTAAAAGGAACAACAGGATTGGGTCAGTTCTACTCATCCGAATCAAATTTGTAGCTTAAGGGATTCGGTGATGCAGATTGGGCTTCATGTATAGATACAAGGCATTCCGCTACATGGTATTATATGTTCTTATATCAATCCTTCATCTCTTGAAAATCGAAAAATTAGACTGATCTTTCAAAGTCTTCAGCTGAATATGAGTACAGGGCCATGTCTTTGCTGTTGAAGAGATAGAATGGCTAGTTCATCTTGCCAGTTTTATACTATGGATTTACACAATCATCAACCATCTCGCTGTGCTCGAGCTTGCCTCCGCTCGTCGTCACTGGTCGGACTGATCACATGTTAGTGAGAGAAAGCAATGAAAAGAGAATTTGAGAGAGAGTAGTCGTTGTAACAGAATGAACAACTTGCCATTAACAACTGTTTTTTTTTTTTTTTTAACTAAAAATGTAGAAAGAAAAGGAAACTGAAATATTATAATATAATTATAAATAAAAAAATTTAAAATATTTACTTAATTGAAATTATTAGATCCGTGTGGGACGGGTATATAATACCTAGTTTTAGATAATTTACATATACTGACTTATGATAAAATTAAGTCGAAAAAAAATATAAAGTCTACGATTAAAAAAATTACACTTATCAATAAACCGCAATGTAAAGAAATCGATGTGGGAATTCCAGTCTCGTTTATAATTTTTCAAGTTACCTATTTTATTGTGTTTATGTAGGAATTTACAAAATTTTAATTAGGAATATAGTTTTTTTAACATCTTCGAAAAATTGGACATGTTAGTGAGAGAAAGCGATGAAAAGAGAATTCGAGAGAGAGACTAGTCGTTGTAACAGAATGAACATCTTGCATTCAAAGTCTCAGATCTTTCTCTTTAATCAATAGAGAAATCCGGTTAAGTCTTTTACAAACGGTTTATACTAAACCAAAACATGTTAGTGAGAGAAAGCGATGAAAAGAGAATTCGAGAGAGAGACTAGTCGTTGTAACAGAATGAACATCTTGCATTCAAAGTCTCAGATCTTTCTCTTTAATCAATAGAGAAATCCGGTTAAGTCTTTTACAAACGGTTTATACTAAACCAAAGACAATCTTATTCAATTCAATTTAAACCATATCTAATACTCCCCTTCAAGATGAGCCATATATAGAAATGAGATTCATCTTGGAC
>CM071716.1:15195795-15211149 GCA_036630335.1 Physaria fendleri | reverse complement strand
GTAGTCGCATACCTACATTGGGTTTCGTCGAGGGTCCTACTAGCATAATAGATCACGTGCATCTTCTTGTCTTTTTCTGTCCTAAAACGGCTCCAACCGCATAATCGCTAGCATATGTCATGATCTAGAACGGTAAATCCCAATCTGATGGTTGTACTATGGACGCGCTAACAAGGGCTCCTTTAATTGTGTGAAATGCTTCAAGACATGCGTCGTTAAACTCGAATTTCACATCTTTGCAGAGCAATTGTGTCAATGGTCTAGTGATTTTGGAGAAATCCTTTATGAAACGTCTGTAAAAACCAGCATGACCTAGGAAACTTCTGATGTCCTTAACCGATTTGGGCGGTTGTAGACTCATCATGACCTCGATTTTTGCCTTATCTACTTCAATTCCCTTCTCCGAGATTTTGTGTCCTAGGATTTTGCTCAGCAGCAAGATAGTTAGCGTATTCAGCAAACCAAGGTATCTCAGGAGGGTCTGTGAATCTGATTTCATAACATTCAAAGTTCACACATTCATTGATAGCATATATGTTTTCGTTCACCAAACTATCATTTAGAGGCACCTCCTCTTCTATCCGTATCCTTGATAGATGATCTGCTACTCCATTCTCAACACCTCTTTTATCTCTAATCTCGAGATCATACTCTTGCAGCAAGAGGATCCATCGAAGAAGACGAGGTTTGGCATCCTTCTTTGTTAGCAGATATTTGAGGGTCGCATGATCATTATGCACTATCACTTTTGAGCCCACCAGGTAGGACTTAAACTTCTCAAAAGCGAATACTACAACAAGCAGCTCCTTTTCTGTTGTGGCACACTTACATTGGGTTTCGTCGAGGTTCTACTAGCATAATAGATCACATGCATCTTCTTGTCTTTTTTCCGTCCTAAAACGGCTCCAACCGCATAATCGCTACCATATATCATGATCTCGAATGGTAAATCCCAATCTTGTGGTTGTACTATAGGTGCACTAACAAGGGCTCCTTTAATTGTGGGAAACGCTTCAAGACATGCGTCATTAAACTCGAATTTCACATCCTTGCAGAGGAATTGTGTGAATGGTCTAGTGATCTTAGAAAAATCCTTTATGAAACGTCTGTAAAAACCAGCATGATCAAGGAAACTTCTGATGTCCTTAACCGTTTTAGGCGGTTGCAAACTCATCATGACCTCAATTTTTACCTTATCTACTTCAATTCCCTTCTCCGAGATTTTGTGTCCTAAGACGATCCCGTCTCTAACCATGAAGTGACACTTCTCCCAGTTCAGTACTAAGTATTTCTCTTCACAACGCTGGAGGACTCTATCTAGATTAGCTAGACAATCAGTAAACGAGGAACTGTAGACTAAAAAATCGTCCATGAAAACTTCCATAATATCTTATATCATATCAGTGAAGATTGACATCATACAGCGTTGGAAGGTAGCAAGAACGTTACATAAACCAAAAGGACATGTGAACATGCCATAAGGACATGTGAACGTTGTTTTCTCCTGGTCGGCTGGGTGTATAGGAATTTGGAAGTAGATATGGAAGTTTAACCCTTTCTTGACCGCAATTGCACGGTTATAGTCACTTGTAGCTAGTTAGGGATCGATCCACGAGGAACTTTGGTACCCAGCACTGTACTCTTCCTAATTTCGGCTAGTACGGTAGTGGGAATTTGATTGGGTTGGTTGGTTGGTTCAGAATTTAAAAACAGAAATTAAATAAAATTTAAAAAATTAAACTAAACGCAGAGGTCTCGGAAATTGGTCCAAGGGACCCAGGATCTATGGATCTCTCGACTATTCAGATTCTAATCTACTCTTATTTATAACTCAGGCCGAATATTGACTACGCCTTGGCGTATTGGCCGCAGCCGTCATACTCTAGGGTTTGCAAGGTCAAAGCCCACCGGGTGACCTGGTGGATAAACGACCAGGTTGACCACCACCATAGAGAGCATTAATTCGCACAAGCCTGATATGTTCACAATCTTATTTGAACAGCACTTTCGTGGCCAAAGTTCAGTTGCCCATCTATAACGGTTCTGAGAACCAAGGCTCCGTTAAGAGTCCATGATTAACCCTAGATTCAACATCTGGGTGTTCAGGCCAAATCTAGCATTACGACTGGTTATAGATTGAGATCTCCTTAGATATGATCTAACCGTGATCTATATCTACTACCTCCGGGGATTCGAATCCTTGAAGGCATTATCTCATCTATTCGTGATAGATCCATAGTCTTCGAGGATTCGAACCCTTGGAGACTAACCCCGAATACCTATACTACGAGACTACTCGCTCATAGGGATTAAAAACCCCTAAGAGGAAGCATCTTCCTAATCCCTAGAGGCTACCAAAAACTAAAAGTAAAGAAAACTTTATTAGGAATTTTTTCTGTTTAGATCTGAATGAATAGAAGGGATACAGGGGGCCTCTATTTATAGGAGAGGAAGAATAAGGATATTCTAAAAATATTCTAACTAAAAGATAAACATCAAAACAGTTAGAGCGTATCCTTATCCTAACAATTCTTATTTATCCTTATGCTTCGTAGTCTATTAAGCTCCGATTTCCGATATTTTCGCCTTTTAAAAGCATTGACTCCCTTTCTCCATTTCTTGGATAAAAGTCCTAATAAATAAAATTGACTCCCTTTCTCCATTTCTTGGATAAAAGTCCTAATAAATAAAAGAAATAAAACAAAAACACCCTGGAAACACCGAAAATCAGGATAAGAAAATGGTAAAATAATCGATATATCAATTGCGTGATACAAATATTCATCGCAAATTGCAAGCAGATCCTGTCAAGCATATATTGACAAAATTTGAAATGTTTCGGGGTCAAAATATTTTTAAGTTTAATGTTTTATAGTTTCTCTAAGTAATATTGTATTAATAATTTGTGTTTTAATAAAAATTAAATGTGTTTTAGTAAAAAAATATTAAAATAAAATAATTCTTGCCAAAAAAAAAGAATTAAATAAAATAACATAATTTAATACAAATGTGGAGTAGGATGTTAAATTTTTTTATCTAAACCATTGTAGAATATAAAAATAAAATGGGTGTTGAATAATAATAATGTGGAAGAGAGAGAACATGATGTGGATAGAAAAGTATGGTGTTGAATAAGTAAACCATTGTAAATAGTCTTAGAGAAAAATAATGAATTGAGAATTATTATATAATTTTTTTTAAAAAAAAAACAAACAAAAGCCTATTATAATAAAATTATTACATTTAAAGAATTATTATATAATTTTTTTTAAAAAAAAAACAAACAAAAGCCTATTATAATAAAATTATTACATTTAAGACAAATTTAATGTACTGTAATTGAAATAATAGTAAACCAATTGAGAAGGTATAGTGTTAATCAAAAATCAAATAAACCTAAAAGAGATGACACGAGTACAAATAGAACCATTGCAAGTGACCTGTGACCATAAATGAGTGATGTCTAAGAACACGTAGACAAAGACATTTCATAATTTGCTTAGTGCTTTGATCGAAGCAACGAATGACACGTTAAGAATGAGCAATTATGAGATGTCTTTTAAGAAGAAAAAAAAAGTGAGTCTTCAATTATAGTTCCAAGTGTATCCAATAACAAAAATTGTAATTGAAATGATGCCACATATTATATACTTTTTGTTAGAAAGAGACGAGACGTAAATCAAAGATAAGAAGTTGTTATATCAGCCACTTCTCAATCTCTTAATGAAGAAGTAATGGTTTCTTCTATATATTAAACTATAAAGAATTGTCAATTGTAGATGTATCATGTTTTGGGTGGAAACAGAAAGGACAAGATATATTTTATAAATTTCATTAATGTGATTATAATATTATATTTTATATCCCATTATTTTTATATATTGCACGATAAACATACTTTGTACTGATCGTTGAAGTGCTAAAACCTTTTGCAATAAAGTTTACTAAAATAATTAGAAGATAGTGCATGAAGATAATTACCAATTAAACAAACAATTAATTATAACATAACTTAGTGAGAAATATCCCACAGATATACACAACAAAAATATCTATCGAATTTAGATCTAAGATTAATTTTTGAGTCATAAACTATAATCATCTGATTATTATTATCTTTCCTTTTTGAACTCTTTTGACAAGTAGAATATTTTGTTTCTTTGACCACTTATAGGGTTAATATTTTTGTCTACCTATTTTTGTAAATGAAAAAAAAAAGCATGAAATGAGATAGTCATTGAATTATGAAATAATTTATTTACAAAGGGGAGTAAAATTTTTTTTTTTTTTTTTTGAGATAGTCATTGAATTATGAAATAATTTATTTACAAAGGGGAGTAAAATTTTTTTTTTTTTTTTTTTTTTTTTTTTTTTTTTGAACTGAAGGGGAGTAAAAATATAAGAATATAAAAAGTGATAGTAAAATAAAGTATGATTTTGGCGAAAAAAATAAAAATGAAGTATGATTCATGAAAATCAATAAACTTGATGAAGGAGAGCGCAAGATATGTCTCTTAACAAGAAGTTTTGTTGTGTTGTCAAGATAGTTGTTTTAGATTCGGTTTAGTCCTCTGGTTTGGTATGGATATTTAAAAGAAACCATGTTGAAACATATAATAATCACCTTAAAAAAAACCACTAAATTGGTAGTCTGGTTTGGATCAATTATTTTTATTCGAATTACCCAGACTAACTCAAATACTCATAAAACTATAAAATTTTGGATAGCATTTGATTTTTTTGGATATATATTTTTTAACCAATTCGATTTTTGGTTCGCTTTAGGTTTGGTTATTTTTTCCAAGTTTTCGGTTTTGTTTTGAATTGAAGTGTATTTATAGGTTAGTTTGATATGGGTTTCGATTTCGGTTAATTTATCTGGTCCAACCAGTGAGAATGACTTTGAAGCTAACAAAGCAACAAATACTTTAGGAACTGCACACTTTCTAATTTCTATGATAAAATAGTATATATTATAAGAAAGTAAGTATGTTACTTGTTTGATTGGTACACTATAACACAGTGAGCCAAAACTTAGAATCACTTATTAAAAATTTAAATAATTAACTATATATTTGTTTTCACATTTTTTTGGTTCTTAAATTCCAACTCAATAACTTCTCATTATCTAATTTGGATTAAAAAAGAAAAAAAAAACAATTTTACATTTATTTCTATCCAAAAAAAATTGTTGCATACAAAATATCTTATAGCAAGTTTGAAAACCCCATGACAAAAAAAAAAAAGCAAGTTTGAAAGCCAAATCCTACCACAACAGGGAGAAAGTTTATGAATCCAAAGCTGCGTGCCTCCACCATCCCTCGCCATCCTTGCCTCCATGAACATTGATAGTCTGTTCTTGACCCTCTTATCAATCTACCTAATAAGTAGAGCCGCTGCATCTATGTTCCTACTATTTTTTTTTTTCTTTTGTATATTATTCATAAATAGATTTTAGTTTTCGCTTAATTTATATATGTACATAGGAACTTTTTTTTTTTTTTTGGTAAAAGCATAGGAACTTATTTTTTCATACGATTTCAATAAATTTTACATTTCATCATAAAAAAAAATAAGTCCACCAACTCACAACCTTGTATCAAATCTTAAAAGTCTCGCATTTCTGAACTCAAACTCATATCGAATTTACCATAATGCTCAAACAGAAAAAAAAAAAAAAAAATGTCATTAAAATCACGGAAACAAAGATTTCTAATTTTGTTTTTTTTTTTTTGGTTTTACTAAATTAGTTACAATTAGTGGAAGAGCTTCTACATGTTTTAAACTTCATCCTTTTCATAAGAAAAAAAAAATTAAGTTTACATGCCAAATTTATGAATATTATTTCATGTGTCTAAGTTTTTTTGTTTTTTATTTTTAGTAAAAATCCTATCAAAATTGTAAATCCAACAGAGAACACTAACGATACCATTTACAACCAATTTGAGTTACATTCACAAGTGTGCATATAAAGTTTTCATCAACCACGCATTAAAAAAATATGGTTTTGTTTGAAGAAAATTATCATAAGTTAACATATGAACGTAAATATAATCTAAGAAATACAAAATACAACAGAATCAAATGGAAGTATTATTACACAATACTATGGTTTAATTGGTCTTTTATCAAAAGATATCAATTTAAGAGTGAAAATCAGATTAATAATATAGAGAATATCTCATTTAAGTTCACCAATCTTGTCTATACTATCATTTGTCAGCAATGTGCCATAGACGGATATGAATCAAGAATGCCACTGTCCACGAAAAAAAACCAGCTTGTTCCTGTATTTATAGATTTTTACAAATAAACCTAATAAAAATGGTTCGTTTTGATCATTATGAACATGTTCATTTGAAAATATCTGTAAATATAGGAACACACTAGTATTTTTTCCATAGATAGTAACACGCTTGATTTATATCCGTCTATGGCATGATACTCGAACTAATTATGAAGTTTTGAACAATATTCTTCAAATGTATATATATATATATATATATGCATATGATAACAAAATAACTTTATTTCAATCGGAAAAGAAAGCAAATGCACTAAGAGGCCCTTTATAAATACTCTCCCATTGCAAAGTTTAAGTCTCTGAAGCTAAAAAAAAAAACACATAAGAACAAAGATTAAGAAAAAAATAAAACACACAAGACTGAAACCCTCCTCTGTTTTCTCTGTTTATTTATATTTATTTTTGGCTCCATAAACTAAAAACCAAATCTCATATTCTCTACACCATATTTCTTTGATCGTCAAAACCTAAAGTTTAAAAGGTTTATAACTTCCGATTCTACTGTTTTAAGCTTATCCTCTTGTCTATAACGCCAATGGATTCGTTTAGTACTCAAAAGGTTAAACCAAAAATGACGAAGCTTGTCGCGAAGAAGTCTCGAGCTCAAGTACTCTTAGATATGTTCTACCGTGTGATCGAGATAACTGTAGTTTTGGTAACAGTAGCCAAGCTCTGTTACCAACTATTCATCTCACTAGAGGGGTTTGATTTCGCGGGTTCTCTCATCAACCGTCACCTTGCTTTCGTCCTAGGGAATGCCATAGTCATCGCTCTCATTGCCAAGTGTGGTTTCCTTTTAAATCAAGAACCTGATGAAAGGAGAAAATACAATGATTTTTATGACGATTTTGTTCGGGAGAGCTCAAGAGGAAGACGGAATTTAGAGACCCAACTGATATACAGAGAAAAACAGATTGAAGCAGAGAGCCAAACAAAACAGAGTACTCAAGAAACAAACAGCGGAAAACAGAGCAGTGAAGATAAGAGACAGAGCTTGTTGGAGGACAGGACAAAACAGAGCACTGACGATAAGAAAGTGAAACATAAAAAGGCTGAGAACACTGAGAAACAGAGCAGTGATGAGGAGAGTGTGACTAAGGTCATAACTGTGAAGAGACACAGACTAAAAGCTGCTCAAAATCAGGAAAGTCAAATGAAGAGTTACATAAGGAGTCGCTCGGAGAACCACGAGGGCTCGAACAAGAGTACTTGTGGGAAACTGAGAAGATCGGAGACAGAAAGATCGTCTGATGAATTTGTTTCAGACGATGAACTTCGGTACAAGATCGAGTCTTTCATTGCCAGACAGAGAAGGAACCAAAAAGATGAAGAGTTTTGTATTATCTAAACTATAAATTACTAAAAAAAAGCAAAAAAAAAAACTTTGGTTTATGCAATAGCATTCACATATACATATATATATATAGATATGAATCAAATCTCTTTGTGAAGCAGCTCATACACTCATGAGTTCCAAATCCGAAGCTTCAAAGTTATCCATCTTCATTTTTTCAGGGTTGATTTTCAAAATCTGTTTTACCGTTAAGACGTTAAATTTGTTTTTTACCCTTGAGAAATCAAAATAAGGTAATGTATGAACAAAGGTATTATAGTACTGACCGGGAAAGGTTTTAGGGGGATTTGAAGTTGCTGTTGTATAGTCTTGACGCGAGACTTGTTAATACGGGTTTCTCCAATTACATAGATGAAATCACAAGCTACAAGATCTGTAAAACTCCAAGAAAACCGCGAAAATGTTTCACTCTTTCTTTTACACTAGAATTAAAGATGTAATGAACTGCTACATACCGCAAACATGAGCGATGATGCGTGTCAAGAGAGAGTATGCAGCGATACTGAAAGGAATCCCGACACTCGCTTCGGTTGAGCTTTGGTAGATTTGACATGAAAGCTCACCATTCGCGATATAAAACTGCCAAAAAAAAGAACAAATTAAGAACCAAACTGTTTTCAGTTCAATTATGTTCATTACAGTGACATGATTTTGTTGTTAATGTTTGTAATAATAATTGCATTTCCATCTTCCTGATTGTGCAATATTGTTCATATATATATAATGGAAATTGAACCAAGTTTTAAAAATGCAAACAAAACATATCACAGACATGCTAACCTGTGCGAAAGTCTGACAAGGAGATACATGCAAGTTAAGATTAATGGAATAACAAGCCGAAAGCATGATTCTTTGGTTATAATGATTCTTCTTTATCATGTCCACAATATCAGAGAGCTGATTGAATTCTTGGCTGCAAAATGCAATACCAATTATTTTATTAGTCAAAGAAGCAAAAACAAATCATTTCAAAAAAAAAAAGACTGAGAAACCACAAACCTAACATCAGAATGTATCTGGTTTAGTCCATACAAGAGCGTGCGATCTCCATCTTCTTCTGTGGCGATCTCTTCGAAACTGGATCATAAATTTCGGGTATTTTTTTTTTTAGTAAAACCGCTTCCTAAATCCTTAAAGTATGTACTTACTTATCAAGATACTCTCTAGCTTCATCACTGTCCCATATATGTCCATCCTGAAATAACATTATTCGATATTATTATTATAACTTCATCAATATATATCATTTAAGAAAACATAATCTTGAACACAAATTTGGGTATGATTGTTGTCCTTCATTGAAGTGTCTTTTGGTTTTACCTTGAGATTAGTTGAACCACTGATAAGTCGAAGGACTTCATCTACAACACCTACCCAAAATACTTTCTGCAAGAAAAATATAAACTATGACAAAAAGATGGTGCATGTCCTCTAAGTTTCTATTGATGGACCCCACTCTTGTCTGACCTTTATAGTTCCTTGTTTTGAATGTTTAATAGATTTTTTGTTTTTTTAATGGAATTATGCTATATGATATAGAAAAAGAATGCAAACATGAGTTTGGTCTGTTTGGACTTGGGGATAGATAAGACATACCTTGGTCGTGAGAAGAGGGAAAGTCTTGCGGAGATTGAACCGCATCTATAAAATGCACCAAAACAGGAAATAATAAACAAACATGTAAGCTCAATTAGAGGAGAAATTAAAGATACAAACCTAGATAGATGAAACAAAAAAAAAACAAACATAGGATACCTGAGAGCCAAATTTAGAAAGAGTGTTGTTATTGACATTCATGTCTCCACTAGATATAATGTTTTGAATAAGATTCAAGTAACCAAACTCCTCATGTCTCTCGAAAACCATCTGAGGCAAGAAGGAGTACAACTTGAGATCTGAACCAACAACACTTTTCTTTTCATCAACACCAACAATGGGATCTTTCCTTCGAACATAAGTGTTGAAGCTATATCGAATTCCATTTTCCGTATTAGGAAATGATGAGTACCAAGGATGGTATAGACCAGTATCCACCCTTGGTGCGAATGCATCGCATGGCACGCTTATATCAATTTCGGTTAGGTGGATGGCATCACACCTCGGTGCATTCATATTGTTCCTACACATAAAACCACAACATTTTTATATAACCATAACTTTGATATGCCCAATCATCATCGCATTCATGGTTAAAATAAAAAAAGAAAAACCTTAACAATTCGCCGCCTCCTATGAGAAAGACCTTCTCAATGGACAAAGAATAAGGGGCGGTGGCTAAAAGTTGAAGAGCCGATTCCATGCTACTACACACCAATACATTCTCATCAGCAGCAATGTTGAGAGAGTTTGACTTTGTGAGAACAATGTTGAGGCGACCAGGAAGAGGACGAATCTCAAGAGGAGTAGATTCCCATGTTTTTCTTCCCATTATCGTCGCATTCATCTTCTTGGGGTCTGATGTCTTAGTTGTTACACCTTGGAAAAATTCATATTCCAAAGGTAAATCCCAAGGAAGTTTCATGTCCATCCCAAGACCCATCTCTCTTGTCGCTGCTATTACAACTTGGTAACTTCTACTACCCATATCCTCAATACTTTACAATCAACCAAGAACCCACTTGAAACTTTTAGATCATATACATACAAAAACTGAAATGCAGTGAAATCAAAGATCTTTGAGAGATTAAATAAGAGTATGCAAGAAAGAACCTTTGGATGGGACCAAATCTGGAAATAAAGAAAAGAAAAAAAAGTCAACGCCAAAGGAAGAAGAAAGAGTTGTATCCAATTAAAGCTTTGTCGTTTTTAGCTTTAATATAATATTTTTCTTTTTTCCTTGCCAAACAATGGACTTTCCTCGAAAACAACAATTTCAAATTAAATTAAATTTTAATAATTTAAAGTCTTCTTTTTTTTTTTCTTTTTTTTTTGGTCAAAATAATTTAAAGTATTCATGCAAGCGAATTATTGGCTAGAAGTCTTCATGCAGGACAATTATTAAATGCTCTTCATGCATAGATAATTGGTATCTAAATTATTAAATGCTCTTCATGCAAGTCATTCTTGCCAAATTCATTACCTTATTGTTTTACTCCTATGTAATCTCTTTTTTTTTATTTCCATATAACAAATTTCCTTTTATTCTTATACCATTTTCTATTTTCTCTTTTACTAATATTCTAACATGGTATCTCAACAATAATTCGATTCTTAGAGTATCTCCATCTGTAAAGGTTTCTGAACTAAAATAAATTAATATTTTAATACAACTTAATTATTTAATTAAATTAAAATAATTATTAAAAAGTTTCATCTATTAGCAAATGGACATCCGGAGAAACCATATATAAAACAAGTTCTTAAAGTTCTATAAAATCTAGTTTTATACTCTCTCTTAATTTTAAATTTTTTTTATTAAATTTTTTTTAAGAAACTCTTTAAAATCTTCCATCGGTTAGATACTTGAGATGAGTTACTAAACCAAAAGAAATTAATATTTTAATGAAACTTATCTATTTAATTAAATCAAAATTTTGTTATATGAATTGGGTTTTAATCTACATCTAGGACATCCACATAGGCTGCCACGTAGGATGCTACGTCATTTTTCATCAGTTTCTTCTCCAAAAAACACGAACGGTCTCTTTTCTCGGCGATTTTCGCTTTCTCCATCACCTTCCCAGAATTTCTCTTTGATTTTCTTCAGAATTTCTCTTCGATTTCCGTCGATTTTCTTCACGATCTTCTCCTCAGAATTTCTCTTCGACTTTCGTCGATTTTCTTCAGAATCCCTCTTCGATTTTCCTCGATTTTCTTCAGAATTCCTCTCCGATTTTCGTCGATTTTCATCCATGATCATAATAACATTGCAATTTCACTCCCAAATTGTTGACAATTGTGAACCTTCGTTTCTAATTTCGATTTTTGGATGTTTTGTAAGTTTGATGCTCAATAGATAGACAATTTCACTCCCAAATTGTTGACAATTTTGAACCTTCGTTCTGATTTCGATTTTTGGATGTTTTGTAAGTTTGATGCTGATTTAATCACAATAGCTAGACAATTTTCACCCTTATCAGTGATTTTTTGTATCTACTTAATCTATGTGAACGTCTGGGCGATTATGATTAACAATCATCGTAATCTTATTGAACCACCGTCTGACTTTTGTGTTTTTCTTTTTGAGTTTTTCACCTAATTGAATGCTTCGATTTTTGTAGGTGATCCTGTCGACTGTAGCTTTTGAATGTCATTGGATTTTCAGTCAAGTTTGGGATTTGTGGCAGGTTTATTTTTGTGTTTTTTTTTGTTTTATGTTGTGTATGATGTTGTGTTACAGTGGGGTTTTCATATTGTTGTTTGGATGCTATGTAGCACGGGGACCCCATTCTTGGTGTCGTCCCCGTACCGGGTACGTCTCGAGGACATGTACAGTACGGGTACAGTGCGGGGACGTCTCCATGCCGTCTCGGATTGGTTGGGGACATCATATGTTAAATGGGGGACAACATAAAAAAATAGGGGACGTCTTGGGGACGTTTTAGTAATATTAACCCGGTACAGCTTTTAGGTTTTTTTTGTCGTATAGGTTTATTAATTTTAAAGAGAACTTTCAAAACTACCGTCGCTTCACTTTCTTCTTCTTGTTACAATTGTCTCTTCGTCTCAGAGAATTGTTAAAAAAGGTGAGTTTTTTTTTTTTTTATATAAATATCAATCAAGCTTAGTCAGATCGATCTCGCCACTGAATCATGTTTATAACATGCTTACTTGCTTATAGAATCACTCGAAAGTGTTTGTATCTTGTTTGCTAATATAATATTTATGTAATATGTTTAATTGCACCACCGAATCAGTAGAAACAAAGATTAATAGTGCTACATATATACCAGTCTGTCTTGTTCATATATAGTATAATATTTATGTTCGATTGTTGATTGTTTTTGATATTTCATATTTGTTTAATATTTGTTTTGTTTTTTCATGATTTATAGTTACAACAAAAATATGTCTCAAGAAGAAAATATGGAATCTGATTCTCCTGATCAAAGTGGTGGAGCTCCATTATGGAACTATGTGAAGAAAGTAGAAAAAAAAAGGAACAGTTGGAGGAACTTGGAGTTTTGAATGTAAGATTTGTAATGAAGTTAAAAGCGGTTCTTATTCAAGAGTGAAAGCACATTTGCTTGGAGTATCAGGCAAGGGTGCTGCTCCTTGTAAGAAGATAACTATGACGCAAAAAACTTGAAATGAAAAGATTGCAAGAAGAATTTGAGAAGAAGAAGAGTGAATCTGGGCCTAGAGAAATTTCATTGCCAAGTAAACCAGATATTTCTAAGAAAAGAAAGTCTAGCCACTCGCCTCTAGTTAGAGCATTTGGAGTTCAAGCACGGGATCAGCTGGATCAAGAAATTGCAAGGATGTTTTACACTGGAGGTATACCTTTTGATTTTGCAAGAAACCCACACTATCATAGGTCATATCAGTTTGCTGCTGCCAACGAAATTGATGGCTATGTACCTCCTAGTTATAATAGGTTGAGGACAATCTTGCTTCAGAAAGAGAAAAACCATGTTGACAACTTATTGGAACCGTTGAAATCAACATGGAAGGAGAAAGGGGTGACGATTGTATCAGATGGTTGGAGCGATCCTACAAGAAAACCTCTCATTGACGATTGTATCAGATGGTTGGAGCGATCCTACAAGAAAACCTCTCATTAATTTCATTGGTACATCAAAAAGTGGTCCTATTTTTCTCGAAGCTGTGAACTGTTTTGGTGAAGTAAAAGATAAGTTCTTTATTTCGGATTTGATGAAGAAGGTTGTCAAGGAAGTTGGTCATCAAAACGTTGTGCAGATCATCATTGATAATGCACCTAATTGTAACGCAGCTGGAGAGCTCATCGAGAGTGAATTTCCTCACATCTATTGGACACCTTGTGTTGTTCATACTCTTAACCTGGCTTTGAAGAATATTTTGTGCTGCAAAGAATGTGGATAGAAATGAAGTAACATATGATGAGTGTAGTTGGATAACAATAGTTGCTGCAAAGAATGTGGATAGAAATGAAGTAACATATGATGAGTGTAGTTGGATAACAATAGTCCATATTGATGCACTTGCAATCAAGAATTTCATCATGAACCATTCCATGAGACTATCTGGATAGAAATGAAGTAACATATGATGAGTGTAGTTGGATAACAATAGTCCATATTGATGCACTTGCAATCAAGAATTTCATCATGAACCATTCCATGAGACTATCGATGTTTGGTAAGTTTTGTACTCTTAGGTTGCTTTATGTTGCTGATACACGTTTTGCTTTGATTATTATGATGCTTAAGAGACTGAAGTTAAAAAAAGAGGTCTTCATGCCATGGTTATAAGTGAGGAGTGGTCTAGTTATAGAGATGACGATGTGCAGAAAGCAAATTTTGTGAAGGAAAAGATTATGAATGATGATTGGTGGAAAAAAATGTCATATACATTGATTTCACGAGGACGATATACGAGATGCTTAGGAGTTGTGAAACTGATAATGCATGTCTTCACTTGCTGTATGAGATGTGGGATTCTATGATTGAGAAAGTGAAGATTGAGATCTTCAAGAGAGAAGAACGTCCAATGTCTGATTTTAATCCATTATAGGATGTTGTATATGAAATTTTGATGGCTCGTTGGACAAAGAACAACACTCCTCTACATTGTCTAACACACTCTTTGAACCCAAGGTATATACTTTAAGGTTATATGTTTTATTATTTTATTTTGCTTTGCATACATATTTAAAATGTTTTTTGTTATATAGATTTTATTGTTACCCATGGCTACGTGAGGATTCATCAAGAATTGCTCCACAGAGAGATGGAGAAGTCTCAGCTGAGACGATGAGGTGTTTCCGAAGATTGTTTTCTAGTGATGATGATTATACTGTTGTTTTAGAAGAATATGCATTATTCTCGATGAAGACTGGTTCTTTTGGAGATTTAACATGCATTTCTATGATGCATACTATGGAGTCGAAAAGTTAGTGAGCTAACTTTGGTGCCCAAACTCCTCTCCTTCAAGCTTTGGCTTTAAAAATTATTAGGACAGCCGAGTTCATCTTCTTGTGTTGAGCGCAACTCGAGCACTTATCAATTTATTCACACATTCGGGAGGAACAAGTTGAATCCAAGTCGTGCTCAAGACTTGGTTTACATTCATAATAACCTACGGCTTATTTCAAGAAACTCTCAGCAATATATAGATAAGAAGACCGAGAAGTGTGATGTTGGTGGTGATGCATTTGACTCCATGGAAGATGTGGGATTCTTAGAGTTTGCAGATCTCTTGATGAACCAAAGTTTGAGAATGAATATCTAGTTGTTTAGTTTTTCTTATATGCATTTAAGATATTAAATTCAGATTTTTTTCAACTTTTGGATATACGTGAAATTTTTATTAGATTTTGAAGTATTCTCCTTTTATATTCTAAGTTTTTATCTATAAAATAAGATACTTTTTCCGTACCCATACCCTATGAATTTTTACTAATGTTGTTCTCGTTCCTGTACTCGTTTCCTGTCCCCGTACCTGTCTCTAGGGGTGGGCGTTCGGTTTTTCGGTCTGGATACGGTTCGATTTTTTCGGTTTTTCGGGTTTTCGGTTTTATAAAAAATGAGACCATATGGTTTTTGTATGATATTCG
>CM071716.1:15092883-15103163 GCA_036630335.1 Physaria fendleri | reverse complement strand
ATTTGGTCGAGCAAAGATAGCATTCAGAATCATATTGTAGAAGATATCTCAAGATATTAATCTCTATTGATTGATTTACTCAATAATCCTATCATATCCCAAGATTATAAGATTATAACACGCTCGTTTATGTCGTAATATTCTGTATTGATTACATTTCATCAATAATATTTGTATTTTAGTCAAATATGTAACTCCATTCATATATGAAATCATCCTTTTCACAATGTAGTATCCTTTGTTTAATATGGTATCAGAGCAGGTTTGCTCTGGAGTTTTGATCGAACTGTCAAACTCTTTTTCTTTTGTTCTATTTTGTTTTTTTAAGTCAAAGTGCTTCTCCAATTCAAATCTCTAATAGACCTCTGAATTCTTTTATTCATTCAAGCTCACAATGGGCCTCTGAATGTAAGCCAAATCGCTTATTAACTGAGTTCATCATGAATATCTAAATCTAAGCCATGGTGTCGTTTTATGTTTTGTTTTTTTTTCAAACCTAAATGCATCCCAAATATTCAAACAAAGAATCTAAGCTATATAGCTTCTATAATTCACGTCTTTATAGACATCTGAATTATGCATTTTGAGGTTCCAAATTTTATTCAAGCCATTGTGCTTCTTAAGTCATAGCGGTTCTTAAACCATAGTTTTCTATGGACATTACTTCTTCTTTGAAGACAACTTCGGGTCGCCTAGATCTCCACCAAAGATCGACTCACTGATGATCTTACAAAACTTATGGATGCTTTCATTAAGGCTCTACCACAACCATAATATCTTGACCCTATACACAAGCTTGGAGCCGATGACTGCCCTCCAGCTTGAGGGAGCGAGTAGAAGATATCTCAAGATATCAATCTCTATTGATTGATTCACACAATACTCTATTGATTGATTCACACAATAATCCTATCATATCCCAAGATTATAAAATTCTCGTTTATGTCGTAATATTCTGTATTCATTATATTTCATCAATAGTATTTGTATTTTAGTATAAACATCTAACTCCATTCATATATGAAATCATCTTTTTCACAATGTAGTCTCCTTGGTTTAATACATATTCCTAGGTTTGAGTTTTCAAATGGAGATAAACAATATGCGCATTCATGTTACAAGCAAAAGATCTATTAATAATATATTATGTAATATTGACTATTCAGACAAGAAAAGATATAAGATCAACCTTGGGAAAAGAAAAAGAAGACGGGATGTGTGGTAAAAGGTACGAGGTAAAGAGAGGGAGAAGCCATATCAAGGAGTGGAGTGCTTGTCATCGGGAACTTCACTGTCTCCTTCCTCTCTTTTTGGAAGCAACACAACACAAGTCGTATGTACGATTTCATTTATTATCTATCATCCTCTTTTTGACTTTTCAATTTTCATTTCTATTGCTCCTCCATAGATCTTCAATCTGATTTTATATGTTAATCTAGCATCCCCAAAATTCTAATCATATAGCTTAGATGTTTTTTTTTTATCTACAACTTTTTCATTAATTAAAGATCAACTTACAACTTAGGATATAGAAGTCTATTGACTCTAATCCACAAAAACGTACCCATACCCAAGGTACAAATGCTAAATAATCTATTAAACATTCAGAAGTTTGTAATGTGAAATTTTTAAATCCCACAAAGATTCTAAAATATTTGGTTTTGGGTGGCAATGCCCATTTGATAAAACTTTACCAAATCTTTAAAATTAGGCCTATGGCCCATAAATTCATAGGCAATTCGCCGTAATATCTATACTCCTCTGCGAAGCACCACAAGATATATAACACATAGTTGGTAGGGATTTTGTTCACCAACAGCGACAGTTCTGACTGTGAAGATTGTAGCTACAACAAGGCGGCGCAGAATGCTGAAAGGTTCATCGATTGTTAAACTCGAGAAAGTTACCGTGACTCTCGGTCCCATTAATAGAGTTGTCGTACATGCAGAAAAAGGCCGACGATACATCAATATAATTCCCTGATTTAACCCTTTGGACAGTGGGATAGTGGTCGTTCGATGGTCTTTTTTCCATCGACACAGCTAGTTGAAGCTTGCATATCCAAACATTTAGAAGACAGTGACTTGTGCGGAGGATGTGAGCTATTGTGGCTCATCTTGGCTCGACCAACGCTCAAGTGGAGGAGCCTAGTTCTCTCTCGGGCATTGACGAATCGGCTGTGACTGATAACTTTGCCCAAGGAGAAGGTCTTCGATGGTGATATTAAGGAGAACCGAGTCCTTCCTGTGATGCGGAAACTACTTGGGAGAGCACACGACGAAATCAACGATGGTAAAAGTGATCTTCGGCAAGCTGAGAAATAGGTGAAAATGAGAAAGCGAACCTTTTCTTTGACGCCGAAACAAAGCCAGGCGAGATTAGGAAAGATGGGTTATAAAGAAAGAAACTGCTCCAAAATCCATATTTTGACTAAGAACTCCGAAGGTATGGAGATAGCGATGAATGGACGCAGATCCAGAAGAGCAAGAGAAGAAAGATCAAATGTTGGAGGATTTTTGGGTGACGGTAGAGACAGTGATCACTGTCGAAGTCCATCGTGAGAAAAGGAACTCTCAAGTTTTAATAGGAGAGAAAAGAAAGTTTTTTTTTTAATATTCATATTTGAAAATTTAGAGCATCGCCATTAGTGAACTCTCTCAAATAGGTTACTAAATCTAAAAATAATAATATTTTAATAAAAATTAATTTTTAAATAAATCAGAAAAGATTAAACCAATTACAATAGTACAAGTGGAGAAAAAAATTAGAACTGGTATCTCAAAATCCTTATTTAAGGATTGCTTCTACATTCTCTTTCTTTCGTTACGTTTTTTTTTATTTTAAGAACTCTCATTAAAAACCTTAGATGGACATTCTCTTAGGGCACCTCCAATGGAGAGTTCCTATAAAGTTTCTCAAAAAAAAATTAGTAATAAAAAAATGAACAGTTGGAGAGAAACTCTGAATCAGATTGCTAAAATAGAACTTTAAGAACCAGGTTTCTACAACTGTCAACATATAATTGGATCAATCATTTACATTAATATTTTGATTTAATTAATGATTAAGTTTTATTAAAATATTATTATTTTTTTTTTTTTAAGAAACTTACGAGAGGGTGACGGATGGAGATGGCCTTAGATCTACTTTATATATTAATATTCAAGTCTGCTAAATAGATACAACACATTCTTCGATAATACAACACAGTCTTCAACAAACAAATTAAACCAAACTTAATAATAAAACAAACCAAACAAGAAAACACATTGGGGACATTCAAGTCTTAAGCTTTATAATTAAGGAGTTGGCTTCAATGTGTTGGCAACATCAATCACAAATCGATACTTAACGTCAGACTTTGCGAGTCGTTCCATGGCAGTGTTGACATAATCAGCAGATATAAGCTCAATATCCGCCGTTATATTGTGTTTTCCAGCCAAGTCCACCGTCTCTTGCGTCTCCTTTATACCTCCTACCATGCTTCCCACCACCATTTTCGCCCCTATATTACACAACCACATTAACAAAAAAAAAAAAAAAAAAAAAAAAACAAAAAAAAAAAAAAAAAAAAAAAAAAAAAAAAACACATTTCCAATTTTTTGATTTAATTATCATTTAAAGATGATTGGTGAATAGACTCATACCCATGATGAGAGGCACGACCGGTAACTCGAGTGGTTTATCAGGTGCACCAACCAAAATTAGTTTTCCCTTAGTTTTAAGCAAACCGAGCAGCGGAAGAAGAGGATGGGTCGCAGATACGGTATCAATTATACCATCCATAGTCCCTATAGCATCTTCCATTTGTTTTGGGTCACGGCTCACCAACAAGGCATCCGCACCAAGCCGATTAATCGCCTCTTCTCTTTTATTCTCTGAAGTACTAATAACTGTGACTTTATTACCCAAAGCCTTTGCGAATTTCACTCCTACATGACCTAAACCGCCTAGTCCAACAATACCAATGTGCATACCAGGCTTGTCGAACCCGTGATACTTCATTGGGGTGTAGACGGTGACACCGGCACAGAGTAATGGTGCAGCACCGTCTAATGGAAGATTGTCAGGAATACGAATGATGAAATCCTCAGCACATACCATATGGTCGGAGTAACCACCATATGTCATGGTGTCGTCGTAGTCTTTGGCTCCGGCTGTAAGAATCATCTTTGGACAGTAATTCTCTTCGCCATGGGTGCAACTATCACATGACCGGCACGAGCCAAACATATAGCCAACTCCGACTTTGTCTCCAATGTTGAATTTCGTTACTTTGTCTCCAACTTCAGTCACCACACCCACGATCTCATGCCTGAAACAATTTAGTTCAGATTAAATGTAATTAACATAGCTATTTAAAACTGTCGATTTCTTTATCAGCTAATACATAGTATTTGAAAAAAAAAAAAAAAAAAAAAAACTTTTATCAGCTAATACATAGTATTTGAAAAAAAAAAAAAAAAAAAAAAACTGTTCTTTTGATGTTAATCTCGATATATTTGAAAAAAGAAAGAAAAAATCTCAGGAACTCCCTCGTTCGTTAGTGGTAATTTAGTCCTATAAAATTCTTTTATGTAAATATCATCATTTTGAAATTATTTATGTATAGAAAAATTATCTGAAATTATTAACTAGAAATTTTATGTTTACCCTGGGACGAGAGGATAAGTAGTAAAACCCCATTCGTTTTTGGCCATACTCAAATCAGTGTGGCAAATTCCACAGAACAACACTTTGAACCTAACATCCTTTACTCCCGTCTTCCTGTTATAATATTAGAATTCACAAAAACATATTATCACTAATAACAAATACCATTTTTATTGGGAATCGATAGATTTTTTTTAAAAAAATATTAATCATTAAAACCTTCTAGAGAAATTGAAAGGTGAGAGAACTCCCGAAGCGTCTTTTGCGGCCAATCCGAACGCTTCCTTCTCAAGAACCTTTTCCATTTGGATTTAACGACAAGAGAATGGGTGTGTGTGTGTGGGATATTTTTTGTGAGTGACACCAATAATACTTGACGAGTTTAGAGATAATGCATTACTATAATAAAGACCTCATCGGAATTTATACAGATAGACTTGTGGAAGTGATGAGAATGAGGACAGGTTAGTCATTAATTTACATGTACCAGATTCACTACGTCCACAAGAAGAATACATGGTCCCTAGCCAGAGCCGTGCACGAAGAGTCAGAGGCCACAAGCAAAAATAATAAAATCTAATAGGAAAAAAACAAAAAAAACTATTAAAATTGAATAAAAGGAAAAAAAAACCATTAAAATAGAAAAGGGGCTGGAAGTGATATCAAACTTATGACTTGTTATGGCATAAAAACCCATTTTGCCACTGCACTAAGTGTAATCTATATGAAAAGTACACCCGAAAAAATATATAATTAGTCGACGATCGCAACCCCAAGCTTGCTTCGCTTGGGCTCGTGCCCGGCTCTGTCCCTAGCTAAAATGGTAAACTCAATTTGGTACTATTCTTGGTGATGTCTTTAGCTCTGGTCGACATATCAACTAACCTGTTAATTAAAACTTTATTCTTAATCGATTTTAACTTTGCTTTAAATTTGCCTAATCTGAAACCCAAAGATGCTATAGAAAGACAAAGCAATTTAGTCACCCAGCTCTCGCGAAGGTACATCTTCGAGAGGAAATATTACTCCTCTATTCAAACTCCATAGTTTAGAGCATCTTCATTGGGATTACTAAAGGGTTCTAACCAGAGTTCGTAGCATTCAAAAAAAATAAAAAAAAATGGTAAATATGTTTTCAAGTAATAGAGATTTTAAGAAATTGTTAATAAGACTTGACGTGTTGCTTTTTTACTGGTTAATTTTATTTAATTAAAAGATATTAAATTCATAGCTTTTCTTATTTTTCAAATAATATTTTTCTATTTATTTTCTTAATTTTTCTCTCATTTGTTTTTGGTCGAACTCATTGCCTAGGGATTGAGTCTAGTAATTTTAGATTTTGTTTAATGTAATGATTAAAATAATTTAAATTCAATATAAAATAATAATTATTTATTTATAAAAATCTATAGTGGGATTCTACTATTGGAGCAATAAAAGTTTAAGTCTCATCATAAAATTGATGTAAAATTGATACATAAATTATTGGTAAGAACCTTTTGCAGGTTTCGAAAATGGTTTTAGTCTGATGAAGTTACAAGAGAAAGCAAGAATATTTAATAGGTAAAATAACATATTTAATATTCTTATATTTGTGCTTTAACTAGATTGATAATAAATATTATTAATTTTTATAGGGTTTAATACAAAATAACCATCAACGTTCACTAAATTTGCAAATATACCCTTTACCTTTGTAAAATACAAATCAACCCTCCACCTCAAATTTATATAGCAATTTAACCTTTTTTTTTGTTAATTTAGCAATTTAACCTTGATACATTAAGTGGATGATTGGGAAAGCGGATTGGGGAATAGGAGCTGACAACAGCTGAAGCGGTAGCTGAGAGCAGTAGCTGAGAGCGGTAGCTGAGAATAGTAACAATGAATGGTAATGAAGAGCGGTAGCGGAGAGCGGTAGCGGAGAAAGGTTAAAAATTATACGTGATATAATTTAATAAATTTAAAATTTTAATTTTTTAATCTAAAATAAATATTTAAAACTAAAATAGAGTTTAATGAAAAATTGATCTACAATATTTTTATAAATATCTGTCATATTTAAACAATAGAATGCAGTGGTGTGATATAATGGAAAAAAGCAGTTACATTGGAAAAATTGGCACGTGTGAGACTCAAATAAAATTTGTTTGATGGGCGTTAAGAGACAGTGGTATGACGCAACCACTCCTCCAAACACTCCTCCAATCACCCTTTAAATCATATTGGATGAATTGATATTATTCTATTAATATGTATATTTAATATTTTATATGGGATCAAATATCATGTTTTGGACTTGTTTTTTTGTATGAATTGAAAAAAACGTTGTTTAATATGTATAATACTTTATATTTACATCCAAATAAAATAAAAATATATATATTTACAAATATCTATCAATTCATACAACAAAAAATTAGTGCATCAAGGGTTATTTTATGTTTAAGTATGAGGTGGAGGGTCGATTTGCATTTTTATGAGGTGGAGGATAAATTTGCAAATTTATTAGACGTTAAGGGTTTATTTGCATTAACCCCTTTTTTATAACGATGATAATAATATTCTTATTCGACACTTTTTCTTCCGCGGCTATGGAGATTTCAGCTCTGAAAATCGCTTTCTCGAATAAGACAGTTGGCTAAAAAGCCTTAAGCATTAATCAACACATGATGAAGACTTTCTTAGATATGATCTACCTGTGATCAATCTACTACCTTCGGAGAGTCTAACCCTTGAAGGCATTATCTCATTTATTCGCGACAGATCTACAGATCTAGGGTTTTACAAACCCTTAGGGACATAACCCTACTCCCCCTACTGGAGAGACTACTTGCTCATAGGGTATCTATCCCTAGAGGAGCATCTCCCCAATCCCTAGAGAGAAAAAAAATACTAAACTGAAAGCTAAGAAGAAGCTTTAAAATAGTCAACCTGTATTTAGAACTTTATTTGTATAGAAACTGAATGATTACAAGAGTTAGAGGAGACCCTTATTTATGCAGGAAAAGAGGTATTCAAGATATTTCTAATATTCCCTAGTGCCAAGCAAATCAAAGTTATTTCGCTCGGGCGCTCTTATGCTTATCCTTATTTCGATTCCCTTTTGGATCCTTCCGTGCTTATCCACTTCGAGGAGGCGTGTGTACCCTAAATCTAGCCGAACTCATATTGACTAAGTCATGCCCGAGCGAATCAAGAGTGATTCGCTCGATCTCTGGGCCTTCTGGAAGCTTCTCTTCTTTTCCTTCCTCTGCAAGCAATCATGTGACCTCGAGGAACTCTAAGGCTTGTGCTCGAGCGAATCTACATGTCCTCAAGCGAATATGAGCTCGTTTCTTGGATCTTGTCTCGAATCTTCAGAAATCTTTAAGTCTCGGGTGTATCTGATGCACATAAGCTCCAAATGCATCCTTTGTTCTTTGAACGCTTGATTTCTGTTCTTTTCGTCTCTTCGAATGAATGGCTCCTTTTTTTAATTTCTAAACTGTAAAGTTCATAAAAAGATAAAAAGCAAACAAAAATACCCAAGAAACACCGAAAGTAGGGTAAGATAACAGTAAAATAATCAGTATATCATTATTGTGGAAGATGTCCAGAAAGTGATCTACCTGGATTAAAGAAATTGTCAAGATCAAGTAATAGCGACTAGTCATTCTTTAAAAGTAGTATTTACAATTCGTTCTCACCATTCAGACCAGGTAATGGATACTAGCGAGTTGTAAGGATCTTTACTTTGCCTAGCAAGTCGAATAAGCCTTACAAAGAAAACATTATCATTCTTAGATATGAAAAGCCAAATCATGTAGAGTATTAGAAGATTCTCGAAATGATTCTAGTCTTTTCCAAACTTGGACCCTTTAGGATCTCCAACCTCCTACATTTACTCGAGACTGAGCGATGATTTTCAAGCTAAAGAAGAAACTTGATTGGTAAAACTTTCGATTTTCAAGCGCTAAAGGCTTTTGCTTTTTAAAGGGGAGTGATAAAGTACTAAGCGACATGAAGCTCAAATTCAGACAAAACCGAAGGCTAGACTAAAATCATAACACGGTGAAAGCAAGGAAAAGAAAAGCGAAAGAGGTATTTCATTTAATCAAAAAATGTAATTTTATTTTTAATGTAGATTTTATAATATATTTTCTACTTAATTGAGTTAATAAACAACAAAAGAAATGGTAACTACGAGAGAGAAAAATCAAAACCCAGTAAAGCGGAGGAGAACGAATTACCATGGAAGGAAGTTGAGTGGGCTAAAGGCTCCTCCTAAACCCAAAACACTCCTTTCCAACGACATCAACAGGGTTCGAACCACCGCAACCACATATCTCAGCTAGGAGATCAATAACATAAAAGGCCACTAGGCTATGGTCAATTTTTTTTTTTTTTTTTTTTTTTTTTTTTTTTTTTTTTTTTGCCATAAATGCTTTTTTAATTGCCTAGAATTTTCCTCTCTCCGAGTCATCATTTCCGTGATTATTTAGCTCTAGCTCAGTTTTTTTTGTCATCTGTAAATTTATTTAATAGGGTCTAAGCCCATTAAAACATACAAAGGATTCACACAGACTTTTTAGATGCGGCCCAATACTAAAGTAAACAAGGCCCAAGGCTTATACATAGGAAACCCCTAAATTTTCCAAAATTACGTCTTTGACTCGGTTGTCCGTCGCCATGACCAGCGAGGTCAACCAGGCAGATGAAGTCCATAATTTTGACCATATTTCTGCAATGATCAATATGGTTGAAACCTAAAGGGGCGGAGATCGAAAATAGAAGTAAAATCCATAATTTACCACCTCAAATGCCACACCGACCCTTCGCGATTTGAAAACCGAGGCCTAGACTTTCCACTCAACCATCCAAACCACGCCGGTGACAGTTTGGCGAAGCAAGACGATAACTTCGAATTAAGCAAACAGAGACGCCAGTGATGCAACTTGAGTCCTGGCGTTTCCTCCTATCTTTACCATTGAAGGAATCTTTGTCGAGAACGACACTTCAGGAGTCTCCGGATCTGTTAGGAGCTATGCTTTTAGTTCATTCAACGCTCTCATCACTTACTACTAAAATCTGTCACACATCACCATGGGATACCGATGCATGTGTACGACGCTTGAGTTCACATTTCGACCGGTGGATGATGTGACCCACAAAAGAGAGAAATTATAGCTTTAACTCATTTAAGTCGAAAATATATATAAAATCTGCATTAATAATAAAAATGACATCTTATTATATAAAAGAGAACGCGTTTAACGTGAACTCGCCACGTGTCAAGTGGATACATTATAAGATAAGTGAAATCAACGGTCGGATTAACTTTAAATGACACTTGTCGTGATCTCGTTGAGTATCATCTTTGAAACCCAACTTTATATAATAAGATGTAAACCCCATAAAAATAAATTGATATCTTATTATATAAAAGAGAACGCGTTTAACGTGAACTCGCCACGTGTCAAGTGGATAAAAATAATATTTAGTATCTTAAAAAAATGAAATCATATTTAAAAAATAAGGAAATTGCTATTTACTAGAATATGAGTATATATTTTAATAAAATGGAAATTTACTAAATATTAGGATGAGTAAACTCTATAAATAAGAGATAGCAGAAGTTTGTTCTA
>CM071716.1:15001357-15024677 GCA_036630335.1 Physaria fendleri | reverse complement strand
GATGAGGACATTGCCATGTTAGTGACTATTTGGGTTTGGCAATGAGGCAGAGTTACAAAGGGAGGTAGCGAGATACGTTTCGGACATGTATTCGATGCAGCAGGGTTTAGATCGTCTTGGAGAGTCACTACTCCATCATGCCTCAAAGTAGCTACCCAACCATGAGATGCCCCGATCATTCCCATTTCCTTCAGCAAATCTAGAGGCACCTTCTTCTTTTCCAAAGTAGCTTTCACGAACTGGGGATTGAACCGGGAGAAAAAGAAGATAAAACCAATCCCAAACTTTTAACTTCTAGCTGGTTACTTAATTTGGATGAGTATTGAACCAGAGCCTAAGCCCCCCAGAAAACTTCATCTCTCCTTCAGCCATCATCCCAAGAAACTTGTTTCTAATGACTCTATCAATCCAGGATATAAGAACCGTAGGAGCATTACAAATGTTGTTGTGCTTTCTGTTGTTTCTTTTAATACTCTCTCCCCCATTTGGAAACTAATATAATTAAGTGACTATAAATACAATTAAAAGGTTTTTTTATTCAAAACAAATACTTATAACCAAGAAATAACAAAGCATGTTAGAAAGATTCCAGTAGAGGCAAAAGTCAGGGTGGAGTCCTATAAAGCCAAAATAAAGAGGATAAAATGAGACAAATTTAGTCAAAGCATCGGGAGCAGCATTCTTCTTTCCGTCCATTAAAAAGTTTGATTTATCTTTTTTAAATTAATTGCAAACCAATTTTGGATCATTAAAAGGTTGGTGAAAATTCATGTAAATGCTGATGGAAATATAATTCAAAAATGATACTCACAATAACTCAATAAAATAAAATTATTTATCAACTATAAACCATTTTGAGAAAAACAAAAATAAAACTATTATTCTAAAAGAATTATGAAGTTAATAAATTCATACTAAAAAAACCAGAAAAATGTCTACCCCTATATAAAACAAACTTATATTATTCCCGAACATCGTTTGTAACTAAATTTGCATAAACGAACAACATCTAATATCTGCATCCAGATACTAACATCTGCATTTGCATCCAGATGTTGCATCTGGATGAGGAAACGAACGGGGCCAAAGTCTCTAGAATGTTCTGTTTTGTCCCCTGTTTTCACTGTTGTAATGTCCCAAAAAAAATGATTTTTCCTGTGAGAGAGTGACAGAGGAAATAAATAGAATTCATGTGCATAATGTGAAATTGAAAAAGAAATATAAAAATTGAAAATTTGGAATTAGGGAGAAACACCACAGAAGAAGAAAGGGGCCATTCTTCTTTATTGACTTCTTCCTTTCTTCTCTCTCACGTACGAAACGGTGAGTTTTCTTTTTCCGATCTCTCGTATTTTCTCCGAGATTATTCATTTGATTCCGATAACCTAATCACTATCTTGTATCAAGGAGTCTTTATTTACCTCTGCGTTAATTGGTTTGTAGGTGGAAATTGAGATCCCGATCGTGATCTTTAGTGTGGTGACTTTGAGCAGAAATTGGAGCTTAAAAGATCGGTTTTGGTACCTGATCTAATAGTTTGAGGATCGGGCTTTGATAATTTTGTTGTGTTTTAAGCTTCTTTTTTTGCGTTTTTGACCGGCGAGGACGAAAGTATTATTTCCGAATTCATCATGGATACGAGCAGGAGAGCTGTGGAATCGTATTGGAGATCGCGATTGATCGATGCGGTCACGTCTGATGAGGACAAGGTAGCGCCTGTGTACAAATTGGAAGAGATCAGTGACCTTCTTCGTTCTTCTCATGTCAGCATCGTGAAGGAATTTTCGGAATTCATCTTGAAACGTCTTGATAACAAAAGCCCCATCGTTAAGCAGAAGGTATTTTCGATTACGTTTGTTTTGATTAGTTCTTTTGTGAGATCATTTGTTCCATGAAGATTTTGATTCAAATGTTGCATGTGGGGAGGATTGATTTAGTTTGTTGGTTGATGTTTGTTTATCAGTATGGATCAAAGAGAGAGAGCTCCTAGGGAATTTGTAGAATTGAACTATCCAAAATTTTGGTTATGCTGATTCTGGTTATTGTAATTGTATGAACACAGGCTCTTAGGTTGATAAAGTATGTGGTAGGAAAGTCTGGCGCAGAGTTTAGACGAGAAATGCAAAGGAACTCGGTTGCAGTACGCAATCTATTCCATTACAAGGGGTATCCAGATCCTTTAAAAGGGGATGCACTTAATAAGGCTGTACGGGAAACTGCTCATGAAACAATAACTGCTATATTCTCGGAAGAGAATGGTAATAAACCAGCTCCTACTGAAAACATTGCTAGACGCATAGAAGGATTTGGGAATACTAACTTTCAAGCACCCTCTAATGATAATAAATCGTTCCTGAGTGAGGTAGTGGGTATTGGAAGTGCATCTATAAAGCAAGGAATCAGTAATTTTGCTCAAGGCCATTTGCCAAAGAAGAATGAGAATGGAAGCAGTAGTTATAGAGGTCCGAATCTCCATAGATCATTAACTATGGAAAATGAGAACTTCAGTAGATATGATCCTGTTAAGCTGGGGAAGGATGGTAACTACGGAATATCTAAGAACACGTCTGGTGGATCTTGGGGCCATGGTTCCGGAGAGGCAAGTGAAAGTTCTGCTTCGGTTCGTGTCGAGGATAAAACTCGTGAGGAAAAGCTGCTGGAAACCATTGTTACATCTGGCGGTGTACGTCTCCAGCCAACTCGTGATGCACTTCATATTTTCATTTTAGAGGCTGCAAAAATGGATGCTGTTGCTTTAAGCATTGCACTTGAAGGGAAGCTCCAGTCTCCAATGTGGCAGGTATGTTTATGATAATTTCGTATTCACCTACTTGTGAAACTATTTGTTGTGAATGTGTATCTTCTTTCTTGATTATATCTTTTGTATTTTCTTTTCCCTGGCTTGTTTCTTTTGTACCGTTAAAAGATATTCCCACTTTTTAACTTTGAAAGAAACTATGATGTTTGCTTGGCAGGTTCTGATGAAAGCTTTATGTGTCCTTGAAGCAATTTTGAGGAAGAAGGACGATGATCATTTTTCAATTGTACATACTTACTTTAGTGAAAACATGGATGCCATACAGCGATGCTCTGAGTCTCCGCAATCTTCCCTTCGTGAAAAGGCTAACAAAGTAAGATTCTGCTTGTTGTTAGCATTCAAAAACTACATTTTGGCATTATGCTAATTTGATGGTTAACTCAAGATACTGGCATTCTGTAGGTTCTGAGCCTTCTAAATGGTGGAGTGTCAAGTGGATTGAATAGCAGCTCAGATAATACTGTGAAGCAAAAGGTTGCTGTTGATTTACCTGACTTGATTGACACCGGTGATTCAGATTATACAACAGATGATACTTTGAACAATCCGAATGCTACAAATACTGGCAGTACAGTGGGGACAACAGCTCCATTGATGGATGCAGATTGGTTTGGTGATGGACCAAGTATCAATGAGAAGAAAAATGATGATGACCCCTTTGCAGATGTATCATTTCATCCGAATGAAGAAAAAGAAAGTGCAGATGACCTGTTCTCTGGAATGACTGTCGGGGAAAATGCGGCACCTGGAGGTGGTAATCAAGTGCCTGAGCTATTTGATATGTTTGGGTCGACTGCAAAACTTGAAGCAGAGCCAAAAAATTCAAACAACATAAATGATTTGATGGCTAGTTTCTCCATTGACGAAAAAAATTCAAACTTGAAAGGCTCTTCTTCAAACACCCTTCCAGAGAATTTATTTGCTATGCCAAGCACCACCAGCCACCAAGCACCGGAAAATGTTGGAGGCATTCTTGGTTCAACAAATCCTGGATTGATTCAAAACCCAATGCTTCCTGGAGGTGTTATGCCTTTCAATCTTCCTTCAGGGATGATGATGAATCCAGCTTTTGCATCCCAACCTATGAATTATGCTGCAATGGCAAGCTTGTTAGCTCAGCAGCAGCAATACCTTGGTAATATGTCCAACTTCCAGCAGTTTGGGAACCTGAACGCTCAGGGTAGCGGAAATGTTCTTTCTATGGGTACTAGTGGAGGGAATCAGTCAGCATTCCCTGATATATTCCAGCCAAATTTTGGTAATCAGGTTCCAACCTCGACAATGAATGGTTCAAAAAAAGAAGATACTAAAGCATTCGATTTCGTCTCGGTAAGTCTTGCAATCTTGCTCCCAAACCTTTTCAATGTGACATCAAATCTCACACGTAATAGCTAGCAGGCCTCTTTATAAACACATACTTAGGCTTAAACATAGTCAGACCAGATCTAATTTTGTGGCACAGCTACAAATGCTTTGTTTGATTTATAAACACGGATGGAGCAACAACTTATATGTTCATGTGTTGCAGGATCATCTGGCTTCAGCCCGCGACACAAAGAGAGTTTCTTGATGCTTACCTTCCTTATGTGTTAAATGGTATATGATGAGATGTAGACACAAGAGGGAGGAAGCTAAAACACTGATCCAATACGGCTGTTAAAGACATCATGAGGAAAATGGAGATGATGAGCTCTAAATTCATCCAGAAATTTGTATGGTAAGCTTTGTGCTTCTTATTTTCGTTCATCGTTTGTCTTCGTTTTATTTTCTTTGGAGTCCATTGTTCTTGGTATGAACACTGTGCTGTAGGGTTTGTTTTGTTTCACATGTTTGGTACTAGTTATGTTTCTTTTGCTACATATTACATATGAATAGACTTGTGTCTGTGTATCCAAAATAGACAATAAGTGAAATAAAAATGAGGAAAAAAGTCATTACCATTTATTCTCAGATCAGTGTATATAATGAAGTATATGAAGCCTGAATAGTAGTCACTGGTCATGGGCAAGGTTAAAGCCAGTTCTTTATGTTTCTTAATTAAAAAAATTAGTAGATGCAAAAAATTTCTTTTGATTAATCTACTTTCAGAAACAGAAATTGTTATAAAAGCTCAAACATTATCTAACATACACTAAGATTACAGAGGAAATATAAAAGATCAAGCTCTCCTGAAAAAAAAAAAATATAAAAGATCAAGCTCATTGCTTCTAACCGGTTTTGATATCTTCTTATGAACTGTTTTTCGCGGTAGTCATGTCTAGTTTCATCACAGTCTCTTCAAGCTCAAGCCGTTTGATTTTCCTGAGTTCAAGGATACTTGGTGGCATTGGTTTAATGGAGCCATAGAGCTCGACAAGAGTGAAGAATTCTTGTTTCGAAAGACTTTTCTTTTGAACTAGTTTCCCTACCACTTCATCCATGAGCGTCCTGTTCCTTCCAAGAATCTGGTGCATAACGTTTGTCAATAATATTTTAACAGAACCAATATTAAGGAGATGCTTTAACACGGATTTAGTCGATGTAGAAGTTTATGTTACCTCTTTAGCACGCTCGTAACACATGTTTAATATCCGCAACGCCTCTAGATCAATATCCTGCAAATCCAAGTATCACAAGATGATATTTTGTTTCTGAAAATTGAAGTGAAGACAATTAAGATAATGGCCTTACGTTGATCCGATCAGCTACCCAGAAGTTATTCATGCCATGATGCTTATCAGAAAGACCACCAAGAACCAACGATCGAGCAGCTGATCTTGCGTTATCTGATGTTTCAGCCCATATGGTGCTTAACTGGAACAAAGGATAAGCAAAGATTGGTAACTAAAAAACACTACTGGAGAAAAGTATCATATCTAGATGGTTAAAGAGGATCATATCTCTCACCTGATCTTCACCATACCATAGTTCATCTGCAGCCCGAGGTGCTAACTGAACCGTGATGTGATCCAAGATGGATTGTCGGCTACATATAAAAGACCACGAAAGTACATAGATTAACTTAACCCGTGTAATCAAGAAAGCAAATCTGTATGACTAAAGCAGCAAACCTAAGCATGCCTTCCTTAAATTTGATATGATCCATCTTCACGCGGACATAACCCAATTCTCTACCAGCTCTAGGGTTGATTGTCAGCTAGTCAAGTCATCAAGATATCATAAAACACCATAACAGAAAATTGAAGCTTCAACGTAGAAAGGGGGAAAAAAGATTTAAAAAACTTACAAATTCGATATTCTTCAGATCAGGAAAGTTCACTGCTACAACAGCCATAGCAGCTTCATTTATAGCAACTTGTCGCCATGTCTCGGAGCTTCTATCTTTTCTATCTAACATTCCTCTTTCTTCTATTTGTGCAGCTTGAAGCAAATCATCTGTTGTTAACTGCATTAGAGATACATATAAATATAATAAATGATCTCTCAGTCTTTTACTTGCTGGTATCAAAAATAGACTTATATTCTTAGCGTAAGCTGCTTCCCCCATGAGCAAAACATTAAAATCCAATTCACACACACCATGTTACCAGGTGTTATGTGATCCTAACATCTGAAACCAAACCCACCCAAAAAGCAAGACCAGATTTTTGGACTAAAAATATTGATCACACCTCTGTTCTTCCATCACGCATCATATTAATAGCCGCTATCTCAACGATATTAGCAAGCTCTGCTCCAACCATGCCATCCGTCATGCTAGCAACTGCCATATAGTCCAGATCTTCAGCCATTGGCTTCTTACGAGCATGGACCTAAACAGAAAGACCAAAACAAAGATATAGCTTGGGATCGAAGGACAAATTCTCTTTTATAGAAGCTTTTTTTACAAATTCGCAAGTTTATGAATACATAAACACAGATACCAAGTCGTTACCTGCAGAATTTCCATCCGTCCAATAAGACCAGGTTTAGGGATAAATATTTTGCGGTCAAACCTTCCAGGCCTCACAAGTGCAGGATCTAGAATGTCTGGTCTGTTTGTGGAAGCGATTGTAATGACCTCTCCCCTTCCTTCAAACCCATCTAAAGAAACAAGAAGCTGTAACACAGAAAAAAATGAATAAATTTTTCATCTCTTAAAAATCAAAAAGACTATTACTCTCTAAAATGTCTGAAACCTGATTAAGAGTGGCATCCCTTTCTTGCCCTCCAGAACCCTTTATTAGCCCACGCTCCCTTCCTACAGCATCTAATTCATCAATGAAGACCACAGATGGAGCCTGCAGTGAGACTTTAAAATTAGCATCTAGTAAAATAGACCGAGTCCTCACTGTATAATGACAACAATCAGAAGATCGGCCAAAAGGTATAGTTTCAAACATCTAATTGATGCTGTTCCAGGCTCAACAAATGTATGCAAATTACAAGACTCACATTGTCTCTAGCTTCCTGATACAATGCTCGGACACGAGATGCACCAACACCAACATATATTTCCACAAACTGAGATGCCGAGATAGAGAAAAAATTCACTCCTGCTTCACCAGCTACAGCTTTTGCCAGCAATGTTTTTCCCACACCAGGAGGCCCACATAAAAGAATACCACCTAAAGGAAACACAAGTAAGGATATGATTAAACAGCATATTTGTACCAAATACTCGGTCATAGAAGGAAAAACATAAGTTTTCCAACATCCAACCTGGAATCTTGACCCCTCTCCTGCGATACATCTCTCCATGAGTAAAAAACTTGACAATTTCCTCAAGTTCAAGCCGAATCTTGCCAAGCCCAGCAACATCTGTAAATTTCACATCCACATCCCTCTCCAGATACTGAGGTAGCCTCCTATTTGATGCTCTTCTAACACGTGCGCCTGACTTCATGAACTGGTTTGCCATCTGTAAGTATGGATTTTTCTCACCTGTTCCTTCCTCAACCTCCTCATCCAATTGGTCGATTACCCCCATCTCCCTCTCTAGCTCCCTCATTTTCTTCCTCTCATCTGCTTCCGCCTTCTCAATCTTCAACCTGTCTTCATAATCCTTCTTTTGCTTCCTATAGTTAAGCACCACCACACGATAAAATATATAGAAGAACACCAACCCAAGAACTGTAGCCACATTAGAATCCTGAGCCAATGTTGCCCACATATTCGCCATATCTTCATAATTTCTCTTCGCCTCACGCAAAGATTTCTCATATTTCTTCTTCCTATCAGCTTTCCTTTTCATCCTCTCCTGTTGTTTCTTCTGCACCCTAATTGTCTTTTCCATCATCTCTCTTTCCTCTTTCATCCTCTCCATCTCCTCTTGCCTCTGCCTCTTGAAATCCTCCCTCATTCTCTTCAACTCAGCAGCACGTTTAGACTCCTTCTTTGGCTTAAGCAATGTTAACATATAAGCAGGCACTCTCCCCAAAAACCCTAAATAAGGAGACGGCACAGGAGGCTTCTTAACCGGGGGAGCATAGGCATTAACACATACTGCATCAATCCCTAACTCATCCCATTGTTCCCAAAACCTCTTATTACCCATTGACGAAGGTAACACAGTCCTCAATACTCTAGAATCCTCCAAAACTACTAACACAGGTTCTGCATTTTGCCGCAAACTTGAATTAGGAGGCTTTATAATATGCTTGAGCTTACCTTCTGCTTTAATGCTCAAAATGTCAGTATAAGGTATACGATTCGAAACTACAGGAAGATCTTTAGACCAATTTTTTAGCTGTTCAAGAGTCCAAGCTTCCTCAGGTTTCTTCCGTGTTTTCTTTCTCTCAGATAAGAGTCCAAGCTTCCTCAGGTTTCTTCCGTGTTTTCTTTCTCTCAGATACCTTTCCCGCCGCTAGCGAAGGTTGGGCCAGAGAAGCGGAGATTACAGTGAGTGTGATGGGTATTGCAAGAAGATTGACTTTGATTGATTTAGCTTTTTCGTCATCATGAACATCATTTGTAGCTGAATCATTATGGCATGAGATTGAAGGATAATTTCTGGGGACTCTCAGAATTCTCTGACGGTTTCCCGGAGAAAGGAATTGTGAAGATGGCGACGAATGCAGAGGAAAACCACAAGACATGATGTAATTCGATTGAATGAATTCAACTTACATGAAGAAGTGAATTGCAATAAACCAAGCGAGTCGAGATAGATTCATCGCCATTAAAACGCAAATAATAGCTTCGCGTAGTCTAGCTTCATTTTCCCAGGACTAATGGATAGAAGTTAGAACAGTGGTAATATAAAATAGCCAATTTCAGCCCACTAACAAAGTTAGGCCCATTTATATCTCAACTTAAAACTTTCAAATCCAGTCGCCAAAATAAAAAGCGTTTTCGAATCGTCGTGACGTTTCTGAATATTATTGAATTCGAAGATTTTCCTGACAATAAGACGACAAAATAGAGAAAAAAGTACAATAGGGGTGAAACAGTAATTATTGTCTAGCAGTCACGTGAGAGAGACGGAGAACATCGAGAAGAGAAGACACGGCGAGGAGGAGAAACGCGAACAACGAGAAGAAGACGGAGACGGCGAGATGGTTACAGAAGAAATCAAGATCTTTACAGAAATTTGGAAGAGGCATATGTCTGATTCCAGTTCTGTTCATATTTGTTACTCCTAAAGCAGCTGATCCTCCGCTCACCATTGCGTATCCCAATATCTGATCTGCAACAAAGCAAATCCATGCTTGTGTTCTTGTCCGAATCACCGGAGATTTTTTAATCAGTCTGGTTCCACTTATTATCAGTTGGATCAACGAGTAAAGAACCGTCGCTGATGAAACCACCACTAGATATCTGTAATTTACAAAACGCCACGTGGAATATATATCACATAATGTGTTAAATGATTTAGTTGCGTTATTATATAAATGACTTACATTAGAGAATCTGAGAGAGACCAAACGGCGTGGAGCTGAAACTCGAAGCCGTACAGTGTGGTCATGCTAGTCTCACGGGCTGTTACCATTAACGTTACAGATACGATGGATACGGTCATGCACATTGCTCTTAGCACAACCATTGCCACGTCATTGCGTTTTCCGCAGTGCTGGTTCTCCTCACCGGTTGCTGTGACCACGTCGCGGATATCAAGCTTCGTTTCTTCAACCACAACAGTGGAGTTTTGGTTCTGCTCTGATGCCTTCGCCATTCTGAGTTGTAAAGTGTTTTAACACGCAAGACAAAGACGTGATTTATAGTGTTCAAAACATTGCCCGTGAGGCTTCTACGGTCAAACCATGTAATCAGTGACGTTCGTTCGTACTGCACGAGGCATAACATCAGTCTGCTCAAATACAAACAAGAAAACAGCTAAAAGAGGACTATATAAAATTTTATAATCAGATTTTATACCGAATCACAGCTGTCGTCAATACAAAGAAAATCTGAAATACATCTTGTACTTTTTGATTTTGATCACGCTTTGAATTTTACCTGGCCACTCTGCACTCAAAAAACTACAAACTTTGTGTATGGATGAATCATTCGGGAAACGCCAATCCAAGTAGGGGTTTAAACACCGAACATTAAGTCAAAGAACTTTGAGACCATTGACTTAGACGGGGAGGCCATTGCACCACCAGTTGGTTGAGGAGAGAAAGCGCTACCGTTTTGCAAGTACTGAGGACGAGATGAGGGTCTTGTAGATTCTCTAGTGGAGGAGGGTGGAGGTAAAGGCATGAATCCTTGGTTGTTTAGTCTCTCGTTTAACGCTTGCTTCTGTATCGGGTCTACTGGCTTCACTCCAACTATTATTGCTCCGTTTATCATCATCCCAGATTTGTTCAGTGCCTTATGTGCATCAGAACGGTTCTGCATCGAATACACAGACCACTGTTTAGTTTGATTGTTTCTTTTAGAAGATGTGATTACATTATCATCTATGACTACTCATCTAGAAGAACTATGAAAGCTTATTATCATGCATCAAACAGGTTTGAAGGAAGAAGAGTTACCTGGTATAGTATGTTCATCCAGTTGGCATTTCTTGGACCAGGAACATGTTTTAAGATCATACCACACTTTTCAAACTCCCGTAGTACCAAATTTGTATCACCTGGAGAAAATCTGAAGAGCAATTATGATGATCAATTCTTAAGTTCAAAGATGAGAGACAAACACAGATAAGGCACTAAATAACACTACCAGTTATTATCGATGCAGAAAGTCAGATTCACAATGCCCAAAAATATAATCACAATCAAAAGAAGATATATGAGCATCATAAACACATGATGGTTTGACAAATGAAGAGGTAGACAAACACACAGTTATTCTGAACATTTCTCTAGGATTGCAAAAAAATGAGGGACAGACACAAGATAAGGCACTTGATAACACTACCACGTACAAATACACCAGTTACTAACCATCTACCTAGTATTTCAGCGACACGAGAATGTTGACAAATCAAGAACATTTGCAACAGAAAAATAACACTACAGATAGACAGAGGAATAAAGCTTAAATGGCCTTACCCATAAACAGTGACCCACTCTTCCTCGTCAAGGTTTCCAGTTGGTAAGATCTGCCTCTGAACCTCTGGCCTAGCAACTTCTCTTGGCGGTGGAAGAGTGACCAATGCACCTGGCTGAACCACGCCTTCTACCGGAGATCCCTTTCCTTTATCATCCTGTTCAATACTACCACCTGCCTTTGGCTGAGACCACCAACTTGGACTCCCTGAAACTTGCGGACTCTGTTGTCCATTCAGTAGAGAAAAAGATGGGCTTGCTTCCAACTTTCCTTTACCGGGAGTTACAATATTTTTACCAGAACTTTGAAAAGGCGTTCTTCTGTCAGATTTGCTATCTGGAGACGCCGAGTAGTCTGGATGAGAATTTCCCTCTGCGTGCTGAAACTGGAGAAGCTAAATCTTGAAAAAGCAGAGATTGCCTTCCAGATTTAGGAGTCCTGTGAGCTGTAGTATTCATCTCTACTCAACAGAGTATTTTTAATCTCCCTGCGAAGACAACAATCGTTTGGCTTTCAGCACAAAAGATAGCTCATAAACATAAATAAGAACTCTAAAGGAATGATGAAGTTTTTCTTCCTAGCAGCTCTTGAAAGTGAAACAAACAAAACCATTCCTCGTCTCGGAATATATGAATCTAGAGATTCAAAATCACAAATCTAAGTTATGTAATCATTTGGACACTCTCAGAAAAATGGGAACAAGTTCGAAAAAATCTCAAGTAGCGGACTGAATTTCAAACGAGAAGGTACTCAGATTCACACCAATCATCAAACAAAGTATAAAAAAAAGAGTAATCACACTATCTAATGTGTCAAGGGATAGAGATAGAACCAACCTGAGAATGGAAATGGATTGTTTTCCAGTTTCAGCTACAGAAATCCCGGAGAAGTTTAGCGCGAGCTCAAGAGCGCGGAGGGGAAGGTTATAAAACCCTAGAGACCAAAAGATTCTAAAATCGCAAAATTCAAGCGCCTGACTAGGAATGACGAAACTAGCCTCGCGTTTGCATAAAAGCACCATCGTTTGGGCTTTAATTGGGCCTATTAGAAGGTTTCCAGCCCATAGTTAAATTGAATAGCACTTACGATAAAAGCTTCAGATGACGAATCTGTGACATTATGATTTCAAACTAAGTATCGACGTGTTAATTAAAGTGAAAACTATAAGAAAAAGTAATCAATGGTGATGTAGGGCCCATGAAAGTTCCACAGACATTAATTTTTCAAACTCTTTTGAACCTTACAGGTTTTGTTTATTTTATTTAGTTCAACGTTAAACACGTTCCGCATATATATTCATGGTCAGTGCAAATCCCATCATTACCAACTAATATTCATCAATGATATTTTATCGTTGAAAAACTTATATTAATGTTTATCATTCAAAATCTAATATTAATGTTCATTATTAAAAGAAGGATTCGGAAGACAAGAACATAGCTACCTCCGATCCTCAATAATTTATTCAAGATTCTTTGTACTATTAATATAATAAACAGATTGATACTACATCAATTAGCCAATGAGATCTAACATACATAACATTCTCTGAAAAAAAAGTAAAGAATTTGCAGCTCTTATGTGATAAATACAAGTAGTTGGTTATCTAATAATCTTGAGGAAACAATATTTTTTTCCTCTAGATATATCATATTTACACACCCATAACAAAACCAAGTTGTTCAACAAATCCATTTTATACATTATTGTGACAAATCAGAAACAAAGCTGGTCACCAAAATATAGCAGCTTTACCCTTTCCCTCTCGCATGTATACAAAATTTGGTATCAAATAAATGATATATAAAGCTATATATCAAAAATATTTCCCCATATATACACAAAAACGTAGTTAGAATTTTTGTTGGATTTATTCAGAAAATTCTTTAACACTATTAAAGTTTCTCGATACAGAAATAACTTGGAACTTAGTTAATTGTACGTGTCGATTTTTTAGGGCTTAAAGAGACTTGTTTGAAACTTTTGGACTAATTGCCTACTTACTTGTACACCACAACGTTACAACTTACAAAGTACATCATACGTTGGAACTTGGACTTGTTTTGAATCTGATGAGGTCCAGACATTATTTATACATTAAGCTTAATGTATAAATTGATTTAGGCTTGTTGTGGTAATAGTCTCTAATGCATTATATATCTATTATTCTTCTGTATTGAGTAATAAGAACATTTTAGATATATATAGGTTCAAGAACAATTTTAACAGTAACGACATGTATCGAATATAGACCCAAATATATCGAATTCCACTTATCACGGTAATTAACACAGCACGTCGAATATCTTAAATTAAAATTCTTACAAATCCATTTTTAATAATAAAAATGAAACGTTCTTAATTCACCACTAAAATGAGAGAAAAAGGAAACAAATACAAAATAGGGCATGTAGGTCTACACGGTTCGATTTTTCTTTTTCTCGGCTCTTCAAAAGTTTCGTTTTATGTGGCCATCCATCGTCTCTCAAACCATCGGCGCTCTTTCTGCCCCGCCATCGCTGCATCTCCCGGAGATATTGTGGTTTCGAATTCCACAAACTTCATGTGGAGGATCTCAATAGTTTGTGGTTAAGCTTGTCTTTCTCGCGACTTTCTCCTTACTCTTCGATATATAGTCCTCCTACTTTTACTGAAATTACTCAGACTTTCATATTTCATTGATCGCCAATAATTTCACACCTCTAACGAATTCGATGAGTAAGTTTGATAGCTCTTAAAGCTAATTATTTTAATTGCGTGTTTTTAAAAACTTATAATTGAATGAGACCGAAAATTCGTAATTTCCATAGTAAATTTTTTTGAATTTTAAATTAATTAATATTTACCATTTATTTTTAAAAAATTACTACCGAAACCAATATAAATATATATAGCAAATATCTTAAATTAATCATTTATATTTTTGAACGTAATTGCTTATTATTTTGTTAAAGAAATAATAATGTTGAAAAAAATCTCTTTCAAAGCTTCATATCAGATGAACATCGGCGACTCTATTCGTCGTGCGTGAACATCCACGGGCAGCACGACGAGATGACTCCTATATAAACGATAAGATCTAAAGTATCAATTTCACTTTTCCGGCACTGATGTTTAGTTTTTTATAGGTTTTTCCTGGATTGGTTCTTTTGTTTCTGCCGACATCTTTTAGCGGCAGTTTTGGTTTGTATGCTCCCTGGTGTCCCTTCGTCCCGGTTGCATGACGACTCTGCTTCCCGTCTATTGATGGTAGTCTCCATGGTTATCACGGCAGATAGGACATCTTCTGTTGTGTTACTGGTATTTTTTCAGGCTTCTGTGAGAGAACAACGGAGACCGAAGAGTCGATGTTAAAGGTCAAAAGTTTCTACGGTGGTCTCTAGCGGCCCCAATTTCTCTCTGGCGCTTCCGGTGTGACTTCCCCTGATATGCCGCCTTGTGCACCACTCAACCGGTTCTTCGTAGTACAAGAGCTTTTCTAGTCATCACTCGTTGGCCCGTGTTCATTTGGATGCAACAAGCTTCTGCCTCCAACCCGAAGCTCTATCCGCGCCGCCTGATTTTTTGACACCAGAGTTTTGTTAGTTGGTATGGGATTTCCATTTGCAACCCTTATTTCATTTCCATATAGGTTTTCAATTTTAATATAATTATTTATATTTAAATGATATTAGATTTTTGTTGACCCAACCAGTTTAAGTATTAAAAAGTCAATTTAATTTTTGTTGATCTTTAATCTAAATGATGTTTTTAATAATTAATTAAAAAATTTCAAAATTCATTTTATAAAAATGAAAAAGGAAATATATAAAAAAAATTAAGAAAAATAATTACCAATACAATATTTTCATCAATTTTTTTGGACTAAAATACTGTGTTGGTATTTACTTTTAATTTTTTAAAAATATATTTTTCTTCTTTATTTTTAGACAATAAAATTTATTTTTTATTAATTGTAAAAAGATCATATTAAATTTGTTGTGATTCACCAAAGTCAAATAAAATAGTTAGTCAATCAAATTTTAGTATTCTTTAGGCATATATAAACATTTGTATTTGACAAATATTTCAAAATTTAGGTATTTCAATGAAATTTTTTCCTATGAAATAAATAATAATTGCAAATAACATTGATTTTGAATAGATATTCAAATAAATTTTAAAATTCATTTTAGAAATTATAATGGCATAATTGTAACAAGATCTACTACACTTGTCATCCATCTCACCCACTCAACCCTTAGATCCCTCACACTTTCTTTTTATGTTCCGAATTTTTTTCCTTCTCCACCAAATCAAACCACATTTATAATCAAACCCTTCTTCTCCCTCTTCTCAATTCCCAAATCCTCCAAAACCACATTTATAATCAAACCCTTCTTCTCCCTCTTCTCAATTCCCAAATCCTCCAACCCAAAAAAAAAAAAATGGAGACGTTATCAAGAACTCTAAGCAAGACTTTGGGAGAGTTATTAGCGAGTAATAGTAATAGCCATTTCTCAAGAAGAAGTGGTTCAAATCTCAATGATCACGATGAGGAAGCTCTTAAATGGGCTGCTCTTGAAAAACTTCCAACTTTTACTCGTCTTCGTACCTCTATCATTCATCCACATGAAGATCTTGTTGATGTCACAAAACTTGGAGTCGATGATCGCCAAAAGTTTATTGATTCTATCTTTAAAGTTACAGAAGAAGATAATGAGAAGTTCTTGAAGAAGTTTAGGAACCGAATTGACAGGTATTTTTTATTTGCTTTTTGGTTCGAATTTTTTTTTTGGGACATGCAATTCATCTAGCAAAGTGTGTTTTTGTTTTGGTAATTAGAAATTTGTTATAGTCAGGGAGAAAAAAAAAAAAAACTTTGTTTTTTCATCAAGTAGCATTAGTAGCTCATATTACATATTATTAGATTTACCAACCGGTCATTGAGGTCCGAACACCTATTCTGATGTTAAGGAATCAAAAAAGGAGGTTTTAAACAACCAATTGACCTACCAATTTCCGATAATTAAATAACTTATACATATATAGATTTATTGTTCCATCCATTTCAATATATAAAAAAATTTTAGTCAAAAAACAGTTTTTAAGAAATTGCATTAACTAGTTGACCAAAAAAAAGTTGACCAAAAGAAAGAAATGCTTTAATTACATATTTTAAATAGTTTAACACACAAAAATAGATGACCAATTATAATATAATCTTATAAAATATAAATAAGATAAAATATAAATTAATGAAAAATTTATCTCTTAAACTGATTTATATATATATATATTTTAAAACAAATAAAGTTACTTTAACTATATTTTTTTATAATTTTAAAATTCTCTTAAATATAAACGCACGTAACTAACTCTTTTTACAAAAACCATCTTATATCATAGAATAATCATGTGATATAAAATTTATATTTACTTTAATTTTAAAATATGATGCTTATAACATTATCTTGTCAAAAAAAAAAAAAAAGATGCTTATAACATTAATGGCAGGGTGGGGATAAAGTTACCGACAGTGGAAGTGAGATTCGAGAAAGAAAAAAAAAAAAAAAGATGCTTATAACATTAATGGCAGGGTGGGGATAAAGTTACCGACAGTGGAAGTGAGATTCGAGAAAGTAACAATAGAGGCGAACTGTCACATAGGAAAAAGAGCACTTCCAACATTACCTAACGTTGCTTTAAACATTGCAGAGAAAAGTCTTCGTTTGCTTGGTTTTAACTTTACAGAAACCACTAAGATCACTATCCTTAATGACATCTCGGGAATTATCAAACCTTCTAGGTAATTAATTACAAACTTCTAAATTTGACTTCTTCCTTTTTTTTTTTACATCATTTCAATGTTTGATTATAAAAGTTATCTTCTTTTGGTGGTGGGTTACAGAATGACACTTTTATTAGGTCCACCATCATCAGGCAAAACAACTCTTTTATTGGCTTTAGCTGGAAAATTAGACCCAAGCTTAAAGGTTAATCAATACAAACATGAATACTCACAATTTATTGAATTAACTGATATTAATAAATGAAAAAATTGATAGGTCAAAGGGAGAGTAACATACAATGGGCATGAATTGAAAGAGTTTGTGCCACAGAAAACATCAGCATACATTAGTCAAAATGATGTTCATATTGGAGTTATGACTGTACAAGAAACTCTTGATTTTTCTGCTAGATGTCAAGGAGTTGGCACTAGATATGGTAATCATCATTTCAATTCTTTTTGTGTCTGTCATTTATATAATCGAATTTATCAAATTAAGTTGTAATGGTATAGATTTGTTAAGTGAGTTGGTGAGAAGAGAGAAGGACGCAGGAATATTGCCTGAACCAGAAGTGGATCTCTTCATGAAGTCCATTGCAGCTGGAGATGTTAAGAGCAGTCTTATCACTGACTATACTCTCAGAGTAATTATCATTCACTTTTTTTTTTTTTTTTGGACTGATCATTCATTCACTTTTTTGACAACTCAATTTATAAGACAGATGCATGCATTATAAAATAAAAATAAAATAATTTAAAGACAAAACAAAATCTTTGTGGTCCTTACATTCACCTACCCCATCTTTTAACCTAAAAGTCATGAATCTTTTTGACAATTTTTTTTCCTATTTATTTGGCATTTTTGGGTAATTAATGGATTTTTTTTTTTTAATACTTAAGATATTAGGGCTTGACATATGCAAAGATACGGTGGTCGGAGATGAAATGGTAAGAGGAATCTCTGGTGGTCAAAAGAAAAGAGTTACAACAGGAGAAATGATAGTGGGACCAACAAAGACATTGTTCATGGACGAAATATCGACAGGTTTAGACAGTTCAACAACGTACCAAATAGTGAAATGTCTTCAAGAAGTTGTTCGGTACACGGATGCAACGGTTCTTATGTCCTTATTACAACCAGCTCCTGAAACATTTGAGCTCTTTGACGACATCATTCTGTTGTCTGAAGGCCAGATTGTATATCAAGGTCCACGTGATCATGTTCTTACATTTTTTGAAACTTGCGGTTTCAAATGTCCAGACCGTAAAGGCACTGCAGATTTCTTGCAAGAGGTAACTTCAAGAAAAGACCAAGAACAGTATTGGGCTGACACAACAAAACCATACCGTTACATTTCTGTCTCTGAATTCTCAAACCGATTCAAAACCTTCTATGTTGGAGCCAATCTTGAAAAAGATTTATCGGTTCCATACGACAGATTTAAATCACACCCGGCTTCTCTGGTTTTCGACAAAGACTCTGTTCCGAAATCTCGACTCTTCAAGATCTGTTGGGACAGAGAATTGCTTCTCATGAAACGTAACTCTTTCTTCTACGTTTCTAAGACGGTTCAGATTATTATTGTGGCTTTGATTGCTTCCACGGTATATCTTAGAACGGAGATGAGTACAAAGAATGAGAGTGATGGAGCGGTTTACATCGGTGCATTGATGTTCTCTATGATTGTTAACATGTTTAATGGATTCACTGACCTTGCTATGATGATTCAAAGACTTCCCGTGTTCTACAAGCAACGCGATCTTTTGTTTCACCCTCCTTGGACCTTCACTCTCCCAACATTTCTCCTCGGGATTCCTATCTCGATCTTCGAATCCGTTGTTTGGGTCAGCATTACTTATTACTTAATTGGATTTGCTCCAGAACTTAGCAGGTAAAGCTATTAGATCCAAACCTCCTACGTTAAAGAAACATAAATCTTAAATTCTTTTAAACCTTTTGGCAGGTTCTTGAAGCATTTATTGGTGATATTTCTTACACAACAAATGGCTGGTGGTATATTTAGATTCATCGCGGCAACTTGCAGATCGATGATTCTTGCTAATACGGGAGGATCTTTAGTTATTCTTCTCCTCTTCTTGCTTGGAGGGTTCATTGTTCCAAGAGGTGACATTCCTGTATGGTGGAAATGGGCTTACTGGGTTTCACCAATGGCATACACTTACGATGCTTTAACTGTCAACGAAATGCTTGCTCCTCGATGGATGAATCAACCGGTAAACTCCAACATAATCTTGTGCTCCAATTATTTTGATTGATAAAGCAACCTTTCTTTAATTTCCTTGCAGTCTTCTGATAATTCAACGAGGTTAGGGTTAGCTGTTCTTGAGGTTTTCAATATTTTCTCGGATCCAAACTGGTATTGGATAGGCGTAGGAGTCATTACCGCATTTGTGGTTCTCTTCAACATCCTTGTGACCCTTGCTCTCACATTCCTAAACTGTAAGTACAGTTTCACATATCTAACTTGATACCTAAATGTAGTATATCAAGAACATATGAAAATATACCCATAACAAATTAAATGGTTAAAGATATGGATCAGAGCATATGAATGTTTTATTTCTGCTTAAGCTCACATCATGTTTTCTTGATATTCCAGCACTTGAGAAACCACAATCAGTTGTTTCACAAGAAAACGCAGAAGAAAACAGAGCCGAGAATGGCGTAAAGAATAAGAGTATTTACGAGAAAAGAGGAATGGTTCTACCTTTTACTCCTCTCACTATGTCTTTTGATAATGTCAACTACTACGTCGATATGCCTAAGGTGGTAACACCATATCCCAAATCCTTTCTTACAGTAAATATCTACACTACAACCGTAATAATACTTAGCAACAAAAACAGGAAATGAAGGAGCAAGGAGTTTCCAAGGACAAGCTTCAACTGCTAAGGGAAGTGACAGGGGTCTTTAGGCCAGGGGTATTAACAGCTTTGATGGGAATTAGTGGAGCTGGTAAGACCACTTTAATGGACGTTTTAGCGGGTCGGAAAACCGGTGGATATATCGAAGGAGACATTAGAATCTCTGGTTTCCCTAAAAGACAAGAAACCTTTGCAAGAATCTCTGGTTATTGTGAACAGAATGATATCCACTCACCACAAGTTACTGTCAAAGAGTCTCTCATGTACTCAGCTTTTCTTCGTCTCCCAAAAGAAGTCACTAAAGATGAAAAACTGGTAAAATACGTCTTCCTGTAACTTCACACCATCTCAGCCAATAGACTACTAACACATACATCTCTATTTTACAGAGATTTGTGGATGAAGTGATGGATCTAGTAGAGCTAGAGAGTCTAAAAGATGCAGTGGTGGGACTTCCAGGGATCTCAGGGCTATCAACTGAACAGAGAAAGAGACTTACAATTGCAGTGGAATTAGTGGCGAATCCATCCATTATCTTCATGGATGAGCCAACCTCTGGGCTTGACGCAAGAGCTGCAGCCATTGTGATGAGGACGGTGAGGAACACAGTGGACACAGGAAGAACTGTTGTCTGCACAATTCACCAACCTAGCATTGATATCTTTGAAGCTTTTGATGAACTTCTTCTTATGAAGAGAGGAGGACAAGTGATTTATGCTGGTCCTTTAGGTCAAAACTCCCACAAGATTATCGAGTATTTCCAGGTTAGATTTTAATGATTTCAATATTAAAATGTAAGAAAATTTCTTGATTAGTACAAAACCAGCAGGCGATTCATGGAGTTCCAAGAATAAAAGAGAAGTATAATCCAGCTACATGGATGTTAGAAGTGACCTCAATGGCTGCAGAAGCCAAGCTTGAGATAGATTTTGCTGAACAATACAAAACATCATCCTTATATCAGTAAGTTAAAACAATAATCTTTCAAGCCAAGATTCATTTTTATACTCAAATGAGATTTGTTCTTGGTGTAGACGAAACAAGGATCTTGTAAAGGAACTAAGCACACCACCACAAGGAGCAAACGATCTCTATTTCTCTACGAGATTTTCGCAATCACTATTAGGCCAATTCAAATCTTGTTTATGGAAGCAGTGGATAACTTATTGGAGAACACCTGACTACAATCTCGCCAGATTTTTCTTCACATTACTTTCAGCTCTCATGATTGGATCAATATTCTGGAAAGTTGGCACAAAAAGGTTTGGTTCAAAGACTCAAATAAACTAGTATCGAAGTTCATACTTACACAGTCTCTACTACATTCTTACAAAACAGGGACAATGCAAATGATCTTACAAAGGTTATAGGAGCAATGTATGCTGCAGTATTATTCGTAGGCATAAACAATTCATCATCTGTTCAACCATTAATAGCAGTGGAACGAACTGTATTCTATAGAGAAAGAGCCGCTGAAATGTATTCAGCTTTACCTTATGCCTTAGCACAGGTCAGATTAAACTAGAACTATTAACAAAAAGATCTTTACGAGTAGTCTCTGACTAAAACTTTGAATGGTTTCAGGTGGTATGCGAAATACCGTATGTGTTCATCCAAACAACGTATTATACGCTAATCATATACGCAATGCTGTGTTTTGAATGGAGAGTAGTCAAATTCTTTTGGTTTTTCTTCGTATCATTCTTCTCCTTCCTCTATTTCACATACTATGGGATGATGACAGTGGCTCTAACACCAAACCAGCAAGTTTCAGCTGTTTTTGCTGGAGCTTTTTATGGACTTTTCAATCTCTTTTCTGGTTTTGTCATTCCTAGACCGGTTAGTTTCGGTTACTTTTCTAGCAAGTAACAAACCCTAAGTTTTTTTTTTCTGTTTTGATTGTATTACAAGTTGTTTTACTTTTCCTTGCAGAGAATTCCAAAATGGTGGGTATGGTACTATTGGATCTGTCCAGTGGCTTGGACTGTTTACGGATTGATTGTTTCACAATACGGTGATGTGGAGGAGACTATTAAAGTCCCGGGTATGGCAAATGACCCGACGATAAAGTGGTACATTGAAAACTACTATGGATATAACTCAAGTTTCATGGTCCCTATTGCTACTGTGTTGGTGGGGTTTACTCTCTTTTTTGCGTTTATGTTTGCTTTTGGCATAAGAACCCTAAATTTCCAACACCGATAAAATTATCTGCAATATCTTTGTTAATAGAATTTGTGTAGGAACAAGTTGTCAAATCTAAATAGGATACAGAGTTTGTGCAGAAAATTTGAGGTTCATAATCTTGGAACATTATTCAACAACACTGTCCCATCCAACATGAACACATGAACTTCCCCAATCTTGAGATACCAATTAGAGGCATATTATGCAAATTACGGAAAAACATCTATTTAGTCCCGAAACTATCGACATCAAGCCATATAATCCTAGATCTTTGCCATCTTGTAATTAGTTCCCACGAAAAGTTTGACATTCTAAATTGAAAATAGAAGAATAATTTCACCTCATTTGAAACTTAATATTTCGTTCCGTATTGGTTAATTGAAAACCAAACAAAATCAAGTCGGAGGATGAAATTGGTGTCAAAATTTCAATTTGGGACTAATTACAAGATGACAAAGATCCATAACTACATGGCGTGATATTGATAGTTTCGGGTACTAAATACATTTTTTTCCGCAAATTAATGAAGTTTCTTAACCATAGTCCGGTCAGCTAGTCTTTCTTTCACCGACGATAAAGAGTCACGGGTTCGATTATGGGCCCAATTACCTTGTGTTTTAGTGGGGTTGCCATCAGTTTACATTACTCAGCTAGTCTTTCTTTCACCGACGATAAAGAGTCACGGGTTCGATTATGGGCCCAATTACCTTGTGTTTTAGTGGGGTTGCCATCAGTTTACATTACAATGATCGATTATGAAAGCTAGTTTCAAATCTTAATCACATTTCGTGCTAAATTGAAAACTATATATACGTGTATTACGCTCTGTGATATTGTCAAATATCTTTAAATATAAACCACAACCACTTGTCTCATCTCATTCAAAACGTGTAAGAACACGTGCTCCTTTTTTCTAATATAGACAGCACCGCGTAACAAGTGGATTAAAATGAACGCATTAGTTTATTGCGTTCTGATACAGATTTGTTAAATAATATTATCCTTACATCTTTAAATTCAATTTTCTCATTATCTTCGTTACAAGGACTGAATTTGTCGGTTACATTGTTTCTACTAAAAAAAATTATCCTCAATGTATGAATTTGTTCTTGTCACAAAACGATAAATAAAGCTTATAAATAGTAAATTAAAACACGATTTCGATATAAGATCTAGAAAAATTTACAGCCAGTGCCCCCAAAAAAAGGGAATCTCGATGAGTACCCCAACAAAAATCGAAA
>CM071716.1:14931098-14948210 GCA_036630335.1 Physaria fendleri | reverse complement strand
CAAAGTTACAAGTTGAGTTGTTTCTTTGTAAAGCTACTCAAAACTTACTTTCAATTTCAAAAAAAAACAATTAAACAAATTAAGGTCTAAAACTTATTTCTAAATTTTGTAATTCTCCGCGCGTAGCGCGGACATATCCCTAGTATATATATATGGTCTAAGAAGGTAAAAGTTCTCAAAAACAAAAAAAAAAATCCTTTTCGGTCTTCTGCTTCATTTATTTGTGTGCGTTTGCTCTGGTGTCCGGGTTGGACAAATGAAAATAATATATATTGTATATCAAAAATCCCAATTATCAGTTTTGTTCTTTCAGAATCCTAGATTCTATACCTAAGGGGTGTTATTCGTTTAAAGATTTTTAAAGACTTATAAATTTTTTCTTGACAAAAATTAAAATAAAAGACTTATAAATTTTTAAAAGTTTAGTGTTATTAATTAATGACTTTACATAAATCTTTAAAAACTCATTTTAGGTATTTTAAGTCCTAAGAAGTTGAGTAAATAAATATTTTCTATTATTATTAAATGTTAATAAAATAAATATTTAACATAGATTAACATATTTAAAAAATTTTAAATGAAAGAAATGGCGATTAAACACTGAACTTTGTTTTAATATCCCAACTAAGATGTTTCCTTTATAAACACTCAATTTTTTTTAATCGATTTTAATTTTATACTTCAAATTTTTTATCGATCCCAATTTAATACCCGAAATTTTGAAAATTTAAATTCTTAAAACATGACGTTAACTTTGATATAACGAAAATAAGGGTAATGACATGGCAATAACGTTGGTAAATAAATCAATCAGAACTGTTCATGTGGCGATGATGTGAAAATCATATAATATCAGTTTTTATCCTATGAGTGTTCGGTCATGGGATACTAAATATGCAAAACATTTGACATTAAGAAAAATACAAAAGATAATTTGGTTTCACGCCCATAATCCAATACTCACTCTAAAAATATTAGAAAAAAACTTTGTAATTTAAACTTCAAGCCCAACTCATGCCAAAAGATTCGGCCCAAAGGCTTATAGAAATTAGGGTTCCCTCTCTCTCTTATACGACAGATTTCGTTGTCTTGATGACAATCGGGGATTGGCAACGCTCGTGGTGGTGGTGTATCATGATCTTCCTTCACCGGTGAAATTACCGGAGAGCAGGAGTAAGCATTTTCATTTCGGAACTAGTGTAAAGGTGCTAAAACCTCACTACTGGAAATACTTCGCTTAAGATTTGAAGGTAACTCATTAGCGAGAAGCAAAATTCGCTTAGAGGCGTAGCAAACAAGCCGCACTATGGTGGTAGAAACAAGTCGCGCTACGGCGGTACAGATTAACCGCATTGAGACGGTGCAACAACCGATCTGAAACCGAGATAGAAAACCGGCTAGCAAGACCGAGATTCCCGTGGAAAAATACACCATAAACTTGACCCCTTACATTGTATACAGGTGAAGAAGTTGCTCTCTTACCGATGAGAAAAGATGGTGCATGCTTCGAAGAGATGAATCGAACCCTTCACATCGAGGTGAGAGATGCGGTCGTACACTGCCATCTGGAGTGATTAGATGCCTACGCCTTCAGGCATTACGGTGGCGACGATCGACGTTGAAGCTGCGGCGGAGAGATGAGCCCGGACGGAGTCTTCGTGGAGATGAATCACTGAATGGATGGGGGAGCGTCGTGGAGGCAAAGCGATAGGACCAACAAACAGATAAACAGGGACCCGGGGGCCTAAGACGACAGCTTCTACGGTGGCCGCCGCCCCAATGGTAAAAGCAAATTTTGAGTCCTCACTTCAGGAGTTATGTTTGATAGCGTCTATTTCTTTTTATTTTTTTAAATTTTTTTTGTGAAGGTTTTAATAATATAATTTTTTTGTCTGTAACCTAATAGTTGTTACATATTGAGAGTGGAGTGGAGTTCGAATTCCAGGACATCCTGTCCTGGAAGCACATTATTGGCATACAAAAACCACTTTACCTATTGCAATCCCAACAACAACTAGTTTTAAAATTAACTTATTAATATATATATATATATATATATATATATTCCAAAATTTACTAATAAATTGACATAATTATTAGGCAATAAAAATCAACGTTGAATTAATATTATATGACACGTGTCACCATCTATTATGTTAATATGTTAGTTACACGTTAAATATGGTATAAAATTTGCTTTTTAATTATATTTTGACAAGAAAAACAAAGTTTATAATAAGATTTGCCTTATAATTATATTTTGACAAGGAGAAAACAAAGTTTATAAAAATATTTGATAGCTCAAAAATTAAAGAAAAATTTAGAAAATTCATAGAAGAAGAAACCAAGAAATTATTTCTAGCTTTTTTTTTTTTCCTGTGTATAATGAATGAGAGTACACCCATATTTATAGAAGGGGATGACAACCTTAACATAAAAGCTGACCTCATACAAAAGATAATTTTCTTTCTTACCTTTTAACCATGTAAAATGGTTTACATTTTCAACACCTTACTTTTATATTTTCTCTCTTTTACATCATCATTCAATACCATTTTACTTTTATTTTCTCAAGTGATTTTAACACCTTATCCCACATATTTATTTAAACATATAATTTTATTAAAACATAAATAATTTTGATTAAAACATATATAATTAATATCATATTACGTTAAAACATAAATAATTTTGATTAAAACATATATAATTAATATCATATTACGAATAAAAACCAAAAAAACTTTTACATTACAATTTGAAAAAAATTAAAATAATAATTAGAATTTTTTTGAATATTTAAAGAATTATTAACAATATTTATTTTTTGAAAAATGAGATTTTTTGGTGTCCAAATAAATGAAGCTAGTCTCTACTGATAGAGTTTTAAAAATTATAAATTTTTTGTAAAAATAAAATTTTATTTTTGTATGTATTATAAGATAATCGACTTTAAAAACTATAGATGTAAAATAAAACTCAAAAAACATTAAGCAACCAATCAATCAATTAACTTACTTTTTTTTATTTATTAATTAAAATGTGAAGCAATCAAAAGTGGACATGTGCCAAAAAAAAAAATGAAAGAGAAAAAAATTCAAACCATTAATATGTTTTGAGTAGTGTAATTTTACTACCCCATTGTAATGGATTTTAGGTAATTTAATTAAATTTGAATATGATTCAAATAGTACATTGTAAATGGTCTTAGAAAACGTCACACGTATAAATTGAACCATCATTTTGTAGTTAGTACAAATAGGAATGTCATAATGGTTTGAGTGGTTTGAGTTTAATGGTCTAATCAAAACCAAACCAAACCATATGACTTAATAAGTCAATGATTTGGATATTAGTGGGTTAATGATTTTAATGGTTTAATGGGTTTAATGGTTTGATTTGAAATGGATTAAATTAAATAGTTTAATGGTTTACCCAAATCCAAACCATTAACCTAAATTTATTTTTTAATGGTTTACCCAAATCCAAACCATTAACCTAAATTTATTTTATTGGCACCGAGGCTTAAATTTTATCTACTATACATGTTATGTCTTTGGTTCTTTGGTTGGCAATGTACATTAACAAAACAAATGTTTATTTGTCGAGGATTCAGAGTCAAAATCATTTTCTTTGAGTTTGATATTATTGAGTAAATTTTATTGTTATCTAAATCAGTTTTAGTTAGAATATTAAATTTTATTTGATGTAAAATCACACCAAAAAAGATTAATTAGATTTTTAAACTATGATATTAGGAAGTATATTTTCCTTTTGTGATATGCAACAACAAAGTGTAATATATAAATTAAATTCATGTAATATATAAATTATTAATTCATATGTTATTACCAATAAATTTTACAGAAATTATAACTAATAACTTTTCTTTTTGGATTATAACAAATATAATAGTTATAATTATCATTCAAACTATAATAATAAATCATTCAAATTATAACAAAATGTAATAGATCAAACCATTTAAACCATTGACTCATTAATTTAAGTGGATTATGGTTTAATCCAAACCATTTGGTAAATGATTTGGTTTGATCAACTACCCATTAAAAACTAAATCTATATGATTTGAATATGGTTTGGTTTGGTTTACTCAACAACTTGACATGTCTAAGTACAAAGTACAAAAGTATTGGGGCGGTTTAATTTGTCAGATATAGTTTCATTTATTCCCCCAAATAACAATATTTGAAAAATCCCTGACCTCTCAACGAAATTGAAAATTGGAATCTCTCAGAAACAGTAAAGGAACATAAAAAATCGAATTCTGCAAGAGGTAAAGGAAGCTTCGATCGTTTCATGTCATGGCCTTAAACTTCTTCTCTGCTTCTCTTCACCCAATTTCTAAACCATCTTCTTCCTTTCGAAGACATCTCCAACTCTCTCCTCCTCCAGCAACACGCGTTCGTTCTGAACGGAGCGAAATCGGCGTCACTGATGACAACAAAAACAACGATCCTTCTTCCTCTTCTTTCTCCGGTACGTAAGTTCTTTTTGGGTACGAAATGGTAGTCAATTTTGATCTAATTGAGTTCTGAAAACCATTGAATTCGTTTCTATTGAAGGTTCTTCTACTTCATCTTCATCAGTACGCACACAATTAGATCTCCTCGAACAGCTAACTTCAACAAGTGACGGTACGTACGCACACAATTAGATCTCCTCGAACAGCTAACTTCAACAAGTGACGGTACTTGACTTGCTCTTTTCTCTTAGAATTTGGTCTTCGATTAGATCGTAAAAAATCAATCATCTAGGGTTTTATCATCTCGTTCATCAGGGTATTTAAGTGATGGTGGTGGCTCGAGAGGAATCACAATACGTGACCAGTTAGCTGGACTTGTTGGTGCCAGAGATGATGATTTCACAATTCCCTTAGGCAAAAACCTGAAGAAAGTGAGTCCTAAATTCTTAACTACTTCTCAAAAAAGGAATATTAAGAGACAAAGCTACCTTAATGAGGTCTCTCAGAGGAATGATTCTGTTTTCTTTGCTACTATCGGTGCCTTTGTACTCCTTCCTCCTTTACTCATTCTAGCCATTGCTATCTTAACTGGCTATGTTCAACTCTTCCCATAAGTATAAATTTCTGTACTTTTTTGAAATTGCATATAGCAAAAGGAGTTGCTTGTATCTAGAAATCAGATATAGAAATGTAGGATGTTCTTTATATTGGTACATTGTGTTACCTGTTGTATGAAATGGATTATTCTAGAGAATGAAAGAAAATAGGTTCTTCATTTGTTCACAGTTAACTTAATCTGTATAGCTTACAATAATTTACATATCAGCAAAGTTTGTGTGTGTGAATCCTAGCCTAGACCTATTTTTCTTCATAGGGTATACAGAAATTCTGCAGCTGGTAGTTTCAGATGATCAAGAAGGGTGATTTAGAAGTTACTAGATTCGCCAGTCAAACTGTATACTCACTCAACTATATGAAAGAGTTCTCGGTCGGGAAATTCCTAACTGCACTGTCTGCAAATGGTTTTCCTAGCTGAGGCAGCTGGATGTTGTTTTCCACAACGTCAGACATATTAAAGCAGCTAGCAAGGATCAAGAATGGGGAATCTCTAAACACCATATACTTCTCTTTCGGTTTCTCTGCAAACTTGTTTTTGATGATCTCAAATGCAGGTTCTGCAAAATAGCTTAAGGTTGTACCCGAATCAATAATGGTTCCACCAATACCATCTGATGACATGTTCCATGTTTCTTCAGGTATGTCAGAACTTTGCCCTCAAGTAGAATGGATGGATCTGTATATAGTAAAGTGTCTCCACTCCTGACAAAAAAATAAAAAAAATTTTGCCCTCAAGTAGAATGGATGGATCTGTATATAGTAAAGTGTCTCCACTCCTGACAAAAAAATAAAAAAAATAGTAAAGTGTCTCCACACAATTCTCCTTCACGTTCAGAAAAGAAGTGAAATTTAGATTTGGGTGGTTCAGTAAATCCTTATCCTCTACAAACATCAACCTGCTGCTTACTGATAAGTACGAGATGAGAGAGCATAGGTGACAGAAAATAATGCATTTGGTTATTTCATCTTTTGGATTTAATAATCAATATAGGAAGGCCTATAAACTCAATGAACTTCTTATTTATAAAACATCACTTTTAAACATCATTAACAGCATCATCAATCCAAATCCGAATGCTTAGACTCTACATAAAGTCTCACACACAACACATCTAGAACATGAGAAAGCCTTAATAATCTAGTCTTCGCTTATAGATTGCAATTCATCACCAAATTTTGCTCCAAACCAGCCACAATTGGTGATGTGATGTATTGTTAAGGAGCATGATTCTGTTGATGAGAGACTAACCAAATCACCAATTACCCGAATAGCTAAACTATCTCTAGTTTTTTCTCCAATTATGCCACACAACGAAATAAATGTTCCTGTACACAATTGTCAAAATATAATTCAATAATTTGCTGAGTATATAGTAAGTCCACGACAGATGCTGCCAAGTAATGGGGCTGCCAAGTATGGATCATTGAGAATCCTCGTAATTTCAAGGCAGCCTAAAACTGTGCACTACCAGATATTTCCTCAATTTTACCCACATATTCCATTTTTAAAGCTACCTCCAGGAAATTTTTTCAATGCCATTTGAGTATGAATGAAGTATTTAGCAATTTCATATAAACCAACCAAAGTAAGACTCTATCTTAGCTTTTTTTAGATAAAAATTTCAAACTGCAATATCTCAACCTCTAATTTCACTTCCTCTAGATGATGATCATCACTCAATTTTTTTATCCAGTTACCAATTGTAGTAAACATTTTGCCACAAAACCTAGTAAATACACTTCTATTAGCATGTTCATCACTTGAAACAATCACAACTGATGCACCTTCCAAATGTATCGGCTCTTCTTTTCCTTTAAAAGTCCATGCACTTTTCTCTTATAGTTTCATGAGGTCTTCAACCATTTTTTTGACGTTTCTTAGGTTCAAATACATGATCTATTGAATCAAAAGAAATGATGTTAGTCATTCATTATCTGACGACATTCTTATACAGAGAGATTTTCCAAACATACCCAACTACTGTTTAGAGATTTGATACGAATAAAATTATATACATTCTTAAATTATGTTGGTCAAAGATCATGAATGTGAGAATGGGTAATCAATGTCTAAAGGAACCACTATCATTGAGCATTAGATAACTCACCATCCTCTTTTGGTATGGAAACCCCACTATGTTATGAATCTAATGAGAACTCACTATATGTATTACGCTTTTAACAGATTAATCTCGTTCAATTACAACAGCACAAAATCACTGTAATTGCTTGGTTCATAGAATACTCACGGTTATTTTCAGCAAAAATTTCATTTGGTCCGATAAAATCTACTAAGCCTTCAAGCTTTCATCCTCAAGACATAAATCGGTTTAATCCAACAAAAACAACTAAGTCAAGTATGACTCGTCCAATGAGATCTCAAGCATAAGATCTTATTTGGTTCACTTTTGGACAAATCCGAGATCTCCAGCATAAGACCTTATCAATTTACCAAGTCTATCGAAAATCTCGATTGTTTTACTAAAATATTGGAGCTACTTTAGAATAACCAACATAGGATCCAATAATAATCTCACATAACAACCGGACTATCAATCCTCAGCACAAGATCCGATAATATCCCCAAATGACAATTTTTAGGATTCTGTAATAATACATCTCGATCTTCTTTTCTACATGTGGCGTTTAATTTTTAATACCTCTCCACCTACTTTTCTCACCTCTGAGGCCCTCTTTATTACTGCAATTTAATTCTCCTTTTAAACCAACCACTTCCACACTCTTTCTTCTCTCTTTTTTTTCTTTATAACCTATGTTATATCAGACTTATCACCTTCACTCTTTCTTCTCTCTTTTTTTTCTTTATAACCTATGTTATATCAGACTTATCACCTTGCGTTAATATGGCTTGCAATTAAACTTGAATTTGTTGTTTATGGTAGTGAAAAAGAAAAGAAAAAAGATAGTGACTACATTTTAGGTAGATATCTGTTAATGTGCTCTTTACTATGTCCCTTTTCTTAAGGTTCTCAATCAAATTTATATAGTCATGAACAAAAAACAATCAATATTTGAGTTTATTAATTAATAAAAAAAATATATATATTTGAGTTTATTAAATACTATATTATATGTATATATATTACCACCACAGCCTAGCTAAACAAGTTGTTGGCATGGCAAAACATTATGTATCACCATTGATTATATTCTTCATTTTGACCAGTCTTATCTCCATCACCGGAGCAATAGTCCCGGCGATTATAGTATTTGGCGACTCTTCCGTAGACTCCGGCAATAATAACTTCATACAAACAGTAGCCAGAGCCAATTTTGAGCCTTATGGTCGTGACTTCCCTGGAGGCCACGCCACTGGCCGCTTTTGTAATGGTCGTCTCTCCTCTGATTTCACTTCAGAGGCTTATGGCCTTAAAAAGACTGTGCCAGCTTACCTTGATCCTGCCTATAATATCTCCGATTTCGCCACCGGAGTTTGCTTTGCTTCTGCCGGGACCGGTTATGATAATTCCACAGCTAATGTTCTTGTAAGTCCAAAAACCTAATTCTCGTTGTTTTCTTGTGTAACAAGATTTTGATTTTTGGATCTTTTAGGGTGTGATCCCATTATGGAAAGAAGTTGAGTACTACAAGGAATACCAAACCAAGCTTTACGCCTATCTAGGCCACCGGAGAGCTGACAGAATCATCAAAGAATCTCTATATGTAATCAGCATAGGAACCAACGATTTTCTTGAGAATTACTACACGTTACCGGACAGGAGATCTCAGTTCAGTATCAGCCAGTACCAAGACTTTCTGATCGAAATCGCTGAGGTGTTCTTAAAGGATCTTTATAGACTCGGAGCTCGTAAAATGTCTTTCACTGGAATCTCACCTATGGGATGTTTACCACTAGAGAGAGTAACGAATCTTAACGACCCTTTTAGCTGTAATCAGAGTTATAACGACTTAGCTATCGATTTCAATGGGAGATTGAGAAGATTGGTAATGAAATTGAATAGAGAACTTATTGGAATAAAGATTTATTTCGCTAATCCTTACGATATCATTTGGGATATTGTTACTAAACCTCATCTTTACGGTCTAGAGGTATCTAGTTCTGCGTGTTGCGGTACAGGATTGTTTGAGATGGGTTTTCTTTGCGGTCAGGATAATCCGTTAACTTGCAGTGATGCGAATAAGTTCGTTTTTTGGGACGCTTTTCACCCGACCGAGAAAACTAATCAGATTGTGTCTGATTACTTTTTCAAGCATCTTAAGAATGTGTTTCGTTGATCCTAAATTCATATTTAATTTATTTATGACTACACGTACAAATAGTCAGTTTCATAGAGCTTTGAATGGATGTGAAAAGTTCAGAGGAATGATCAAATAAAGAAGATGATAAAAAAGGAGCAGAGAAGATGACTGGTTGTTTGATAAAGAAGCATCAGACAAATTCTTCCTCTAGATTGCTAAAAATTGTTTTTCTAGTAATCACCTATCAGATATTATTTTCATATTCTAGTAGAATACCATTATTTGTTATATTTAATCTAATAATATATTTTATTATTCAAATTTGAACGATATCTAAAAAATATTTTGTACTTTTTTTTTTTTTTTGTCAATAATAATATATTAATATATGATGGTAAACGTTCCAAAAGAATATTTTATTATTCAAATTTGAACGATATCTAAAAAATATTTTGTTCTTTTTTTTTTTTTTTGTCAATAATAATATATTAATATATGATGGTAAACGTTCCAAAAGAGGGAAACCAACCAAAATAACAAATATTGAACAATCTAAGACCAGGAAATTACATAAGGTAATTTGGATAGTCTTGCAAGTTTGGCTAAGTTATCGGCTTCAACATTCAACGTCCTGGGAATAAACTGAAACCTGAGATGAGGGGAGATTGAAGTAGCTATATTGCAGATGTCTTCAATTAGTGGAGAAGAGGATAACGCGAGGGATAAGTTATTGGGTGCATGTTCAGTTGCCCGAAAACATAGTTGTTTATTGATAGTGTCCACCACTGCCTTAGCATCGGATAGGATGATAGTTCCAGGCGCTGCCAAGTGCTTTATCTTTGTACAAGCTTCAAGTATAGCTTGTTCCTCCGCTTGGCGTGAGTCAGCAGTTGCTTGGAAGGCTCCTCGGGCTTGGATGGTAGTGAGATTGTCCTGTGATTGGTAAAGCCAAGCAACACCAACTTGTTCAGTTGTTGATCTCCAAGAGGCATCTACAAAGCATCGAGGGGCTGGTGGCAAAGTGAATGTTGATATGTCTGAAGGGGAAACGGTAGATTGTGAGTGATTGTCTGGGGGTCGCCCATGTGTCAGCCATAACGTGTGCTCTTCAATTGCCAAACCAATAATATCTGGAATTGGAGTTCGAATCTTATTGAAGTGTAAGTTGTTTCGTGCTTTCCATAGCTGCCACCCTAAGAAGGCAGATAGAGGTGAAGCCGATTTGGTTTCTTTAGCCCATAGGTAGTGGAGGAAATCTAAAGTAGACAAGTGGCAGGTGTGGTGACTTTGAGGCAGTGGGAGGGTCCATATCTCCTTAGAGACTGGGCAGTGTACCATCAGGTGATCTATTGTTTCAGCATTCGAGTTACACAGTGCACAAGTCTCATCAATAGGGATCATACGCTTCTGCATGTTCCGAAGGGTTGGCAGCCCATTGTGAAAGACCTTCCACAAGAATATTTTAATTTTTGGAGGGAGATTGAAGGTCCAAAGCTTTCTGCAGAGTAGAGTGGACAAGTGAGGGGTAGATGTGGATGGTTGTGGGATTAGAAGTTGATGCTGGTATAACAGATTATAGCCAGTCTTGACAGAATATTGACCATTTGTAGTAAATGGCCATATGATCTTGTCTGCATTGGAGGTTTGCAGTGGTTTTGTATGTATGATTAGTGGAATATCCTCCGGGTGAATCGCCAGTCGTAGCTTCATCTCATCCCACCTTCTTGTATCAGCAGCCATGAGGTCGCTTGGAGTGGTTAGCATATCCTTGAAGTGTAGAGAAGCGGGGCGTGGGGCTCGAGGAGGGTTGGATCTCACCCATTTATCCGACCATAGGTTTGTGCCTTGCCCCGAAGCAATCTGCATCCCATAATGGGATTTGATCAGCTGAATTCCTTGGCAAATACTCTTCCAGCCAAAACTCGATGATTTGGTGCACGTGGCATCCAGCAGTTTAGAGTATCTGAAGTATTTTGCTCGCAGTACTTGTGTAAGCAGTAGGTTTGGCTTGGATTGGAGTCTCCAAACCTGTTTGGCTATCAATGCTTGGTTAAAAAGTGTAAGGTTTCTGAAACCCATGCCACCGTGATGTTTCGGAGCCGCAACCGAAGTCCATTTGACCCATGGTATTTGTCTTCTTTCTTTAGTTGATGACCACCAGAATCGTCTAATCTCTTGCTCCATAAGACCTAGCAATGCTTTAGGAATCATAAAACATTGCATGGCATAAGAGGGAAGGGCTTGGATAACAGATTTTATCAGGACCTCCTTTCCTGCTTGGTTTAAAAACCTACATTCCCAACTATGCAACCTAGCCTTTATGCGGTCAAGAAGATATGTGAAACACGAGGCAAAATTCCTGCCATTAAAATCTGGGAGTCCCAGGTATAGTCCCATTGGTCTGCAATGGTTTATCCCAAACATGGCAGAGAGTTGCAGTTTAAGGTTCGTATCCGTGTTACGCCCAAATGTCACCGAGGATTCATTGGTCTGCAATGGTTTATCCCAAACATGGCAGAGAGTTGCAGTTTAAGGTTCGTATCCGTGTTACGCCCAAATGTCACCGAGGATTTTTGGTAATTTATGTTCTGGCCTGCAATATCCGCATAGAATCGAAGAATGTTCATAAGGTTGGAGGCTTCATAGGTATCTGCTTTACACAAGACAAGGGAATCGTCAGCGAAGAGGAGATGAGTTATGGGCGGAGCAGATGGGGCAGCCTTAAATCCGGTTAACTTCTTCTCCTTGACCGCTTGTTGAAACATGTAGGATAACCCCTCCGAGCATATCAGGTACAAGTACGGAGAAAGGGGGTCCCCTTGGCGTAGACCACAAGTTGGATTGATTGAGTTACTAGGTTTCCCATTGATGAGAATAGAATAGGAAACTGTTTTGACACACATCATAACCCACGATATCCATGTACTAGAGAAGCCTAGTTTCTGATGGATGTAGAGTAAGTAGTCCCAATTTATTCTATCAAAAGCCTTCGTGATATCCAACTTGAGCGCCATATGTGGCTCCTTTCTTATCCTTTTCTTGAGCGAGTGTAACAGTTCATGCGCAATGAGCACATTGTCTGTAATTGAACGACCAGGGAGAAAGGCTGATTGTTGTGGCGAAATAATCCTATGCAGAATGCTCTTTAGCCTATTGGCAAGGACCTTGGAGAGTATTCTATATAGGACTGAACACAAACTGATTGGTCGGAAGTGAGATGGTTTGGTGGGGGATATGTTTTTGGGATAAGACATATATGTATATGGTTGATATCTGGATCGAGAAAGTTGTCTGAAAGTGTTTTTTGGATAAAGTGAACAACCTGATGACCAAGATTATCCCATTGCTTTTGGTAAAACCCGGGTGTGAACCAATCGGGACCCGGTGCCTTGTCGGGGTTCATCTGGAACAAAGCTTTGCGGACTTCATTATGGGATACTGGCGCTGTAAGAGATCGGTTCATCTCATCCGTGACCTTGACTTGTAGATGTTGCAGAGGATCCTGAATTGGTGGATTTGTCTGGTTGTATATAGTTTGAAAATGGTTCTCAAGGCAAGATTGAATGGCATCAGGTCTAGAATGAGAGATGCCTTGGGAGTCAGTTAGCACTAGGAGGCGGTTTACAGACCTTCTCTGCTTAACCTTGGCATGAAAAAAATTGGAGTTTTTGTCGCCATGTTTAAGCCAGGTAATCCTACTTTTGGTGCGCCATCTCTCCTCCTCTAATTTTGTGAAATGAAGTAATGCTTCTTTAGTTTGTAAAATTGCTTGCTGATCAAGTGGGAATTGATTATGCAGGTGCATCAGATGCTTCTGGAGAGAAGCAATCTAGCGTGCCGAGTTGGGCACAATCGTCTGTTTCCAGTCTTTTAGTGTATTGGCGAGGCGTTTCAGAGTATGTGGGAGGGTCTCGTGGCTGTGGGCAGTTTGATTTTGTTCCCAAAAGTCTTTGATGGTAGTTGTAAGAGAGGGAATACGGTTCCAGTAATTGCAGAATCGGAATAAGTTTGCATTCTTGGGTTGCGGTCCTTCAGTTGTCAGAATTATTGGCTTATGGTCTGACCCAAGCCAATCAAGATTTGTTGCCAATGCCTGTGGATGGAGAGAGTACCATGCCGCGTTAGCAAATACTGCGTCAATTGAGCTCTGGACTTGGTGAGTGTATCGGTGACCATGCTAAGTGAACTTCCCCCCCCTTGGTTGGTAGTTGTTTCAAAGATAAGGACTCCAACATTTCTTTAAAAAGTTTACAGCTCTGCAAGGATCTTACTGGTCCGCCACGTTTAAGGGATGGGTGTTGTATGTCGTTAAAATCTCCGAGGCAGAGGAGAGGTTGCTGGAAGATCGCGTTGCTAGCTTCATCATTGATGATGCGTTTCCATAAATCTCTTCTTTGTCTTCTTAGAGGTGGCCCATAAACGTATGTAAGAATGAAAGAGTAATCGGAAACAGCCACTTTCATTACATTAAAGTTCATATTTGGCTGGTACACAAAAGACAGGGAAATACAATCCCTCCAAAAGATGGCCAGACCACCACTAGTGCCGGTGGCTGGGATTACAAAAGATGATTGAAAACCTAGAGACTTAGCTAGACCTTGGACATAGACTTGACTATTTTTAGTTTCTACGATAAAATAGAGTTCCGGCTTATTGACTTGGCAAAGCTGCCTTAAACGCTGAACTGTCAGGGGATGCCGGAGTCCCTGGCAGTTCCAATGTAGGATTATCATTTCTCCTCTGGTGGCTGAGCGGGAGCCACCACACCCGTTGATTCTGCTGTGTTTTCACCTTTAGTAACAGTCTTCTTGGGTCGTACCTGTCTTGGACTTGTTGTGTGGGCTGGATTATTAGCCCTGCGCTTCTTAATTAGGGTGTTGGAGTCTTCTTAACGCTGGATCCAGAAGATTCTTTAGGATGAGTGATGTCAGATCTTAGGGTCCTAGCAGTACGAGTACGGCGTTTATACTTCCGGGATCCGAGAGTCTCAGCTTCAATCTCCTCATCAGGAGTTTCAGAACTGTCACTAGCTATCCCTTTGCCCTTGGAAACTATGACCGCATCAGGTGCTAGCTGAGTGGGAGGAGCTTGATCTGTAGGAGATAGAAAAAAATCATTTAGCTCCAAGGGCCAATTTGGATCATCCTCAATAGGGCACAGCTCAGGTAGTGGCGGGAAGTTAAGAATTGGAAAGTCATCTCCCGATAAGGGTTCTGGAATGGCAGAGGAGTGGGTTTGGGGAGGTGAGTTTCTTGAGGAAGAAGCTATGTCCTTTGTCGAGATCAGAGGAGCAGTAGGGGTTTGGGAATGTGGTGTGGGGAGTGGAGAGGGTGGGCCGATGCGGAGAGTTTGGGTTGGAGCACGAGACAAGCCAGTCAGAGGGTTTGGCAAAGGAGGTGGTACGGATGAGGTTGCAGCAGGGGTCGTAGTGGAAGAGATGGTTGCAGAGTTGGTTTGGGAGGGTGGGGTGGGTAAGAGTGGAGGGAGACGGCTTCTGTTTGGGTGTAGTTCACGAAGAGGAGTGGCAGCTACAGGTTGATCGGCCTGGACGGCTTCTGTTTGGGTGTAGTTCACGAAGAGGAGTGGCAGCTACAGGTTGATCGGCCTGTCCTTGTTCCTGGTATGGAGGGAGATGGTTAGGGTTACCTACAGGTTGATCGGCCTGTCCTTGTTCCTGGTATGGAGGGAGATGGTTAGGGTTACCGCCAATTGGCCCTCCTTGAATGTGGATGAGGTTGAGGGTACATTCTCCAATGATATGCCTCATAGAACCACAGAAGGTGCAGAAGTGACGCAACTTCTCGTACATAAATTGGATGAGGATCGGCTCTGGGTGCGGAGGAAATTCAATTCGCAAGGCAAACTTCAGCTTATCATTGATGTTGAGGCGGACGCGGACCAAGTGGTCAATGCCTGGATGATAGTATGACTTCCTTGTCTTGGAATCGATCCCTTCTCCAATCTTATTACCAAGTTCAATGAGAGCAGAGTGATGTCGGTAGTCAATCGGGACGTTCATAGGCTTAACCCAAAAGAGGATGTCCTCCAGGTAGTCAGGTTCGAAGCGATTAGTCCAGAAGTCAATGGCAAGTGGGAAGCCCTTAAAGAACCATGGCTGATTGTTAAAAACGTCCATCATCCTCACTTCATTTTTGAACGTGGCTAGGATCATGCCATCTTCGTGGACTGAGACAGCAGATTTGTCCCCGATTTTCCAGAGGTCCACCAGGAGATCGCAGAGAAAGTGAGCATTCTGAACAGGATGCAGACGACGAACAGCAAGCGTGGAGTTGGCTCTGTGGTGTGCTTGAACCTGAGCCTGTTCAGATATACGAGTAGGAGGATCTGAGGCTCCCAGGGTTAGTTGAGCGATAGCAATGGAGATGTGATCATCCATGTTGAAGGTTTTGAAAATTCGTAGGAAGGGATGTTGGGTGATATGATCTTGAATGTGTGTGGGGCTAAACATATGGAGGAAGAGTGATTTATAGAGGAGTAGAAGGGAATAAGAGATTTGAAGGAGTAATAGATGGAATAGGTCATGATTGAGCGTGGATGGAAGAGATGGGCTTTGCGAGGGAAGAAATCGCTGGCGATTGGGCACAGGTGGTGGTGTGAGCAGCCAAAATAATAATGGCTTTTTGATCGAAGCAAAAGGGATTTTAAGGTGAGTCTGAAGAGATAAAGGATTGGATTTAGTGGGTAAATCGAGGTGCAAAGTGAGTCTAGGGAAGATAGTAGGGATAGAGCAGAGGAGGGAGGGAGAAAGATGATTGGGCAACAGGCACGGCTGCCATCGGAAAACAGCGAGGTGAGAGATAGGGGTGGAGAAGTCGAGAAGAGGAAGCTCAAACGACGGAGGGCTAGGGTTACAGAGTTCATAGGGAATGATTTGAAAAGAAAGAGAGTGTTTAAGCAAGAGGTTTCGGATGATGATTAAAGAAGATTTAGGAGATTTTTGAGAAGATTTTGAATCAAGAAGAAGAAAGATTAAGCTTTTTTCATAGATTTGCTCCGTAGGGAAAGAAGAAGAAGAGGAAACGAGAGAAGAAGAGAGAGGAACCATGAGAGAGAAATCTGTCCGACTCCATTTAAAAAAATATTTTGTACTTATGGTGTAAAATGCCAATTATAGATCAAAAAAATTTGAAGTTTATATCAATACAGAAATATTATATTTTCAAAAAAGCAGCATCCACAAAATCTCGAGCGCGTGAGTTGACGCGCTGAGACTTTTTCCTCTCTAGAAAAACCTAGCCGACAAACTTCTTCAGCCGCGTTTTAGCCCTCTCCGGTCGCCGGCGGCACACGTCGAGGTCGTGAGAGGGTTCCTCTCCCCTCAGTCCTCTCTAGTCGAAGTTTTCCCGGCGTTTAAAGGTGAGTTGGAGCAGATCTCGAGGTGTCAATCCGACACGATTGGAGACTCTGAGATCCGTCACGGGTGTCTCATCTCCGGCGATTTTCCCCCAGCGACTCTCCTCTACGATTTGACTAGGTCTTGAGGGCATCAGTCGAGTTGGTACCGAGAGCCGCCTGTGGAGATTTTCCCGATCTGGTGAAGACGATGCATGTGCTCGTCTAGTTCTGGTCAGCTAGTTCTGACTCGAATACAGGTTCTTTGATCTCTCCTAATTCTCTTTTCTTCGCTTTTCACTAGAGATTTCTGGTTCTCGAGGTTCCTAGATTATCCGACGCGTTGTCTGGAGCTTGTTTCCTCTCCGGTAGAGTTCAAGTTCTAGGCTCTGTAGGGCTGGGTTCGTTGTCTCTTTTGCTTGATGTGGCCTTGG
>CM071716.1:14893935-14907713 GCA_036630335.1 Physaria fendleri | reverse complement strand
TAAGACCCGAAAGAACCGAAACCCGAAAAACCCGAACCGAACACGAACCGAATACCCGAACGCCCATGCCTAACAGGGACATAAAAACATTAGGCCAGCCGTGGATGCGTATTGGATTTTAGATTTTTATTCATCCCTGTGTTACAAGTTTTACATTTGTTTGTGTTTATGTTCCCACTGCCTTACACCTAACAAGTGTTGATATGTTAGGTAAGGTGGTTCTTTTGGTTCTGTACAAAAACACTTGAATCACTGATGAAATTACATTTGCACTGCCACTTCACTTTATCTTGTTTAACTTGCACCTTTATTATTGACGACTGTAACCTTACTGTCATTCTTTGTGGTGTGTATGTTCAGGAGGTTGTGTGAAACACCTTTTTTGCTTTCGGGGTACTTTGGTGGCCGAACAAACGTGGCCTACCATTCTCTGAGCAAAAAGGCAGGCCCTCTAGTTTGAGTGGGTGACCCTATTTGGCTTATGGATGTATCTTTGACCGAATGTCTCATTGGTTTAAGAAGCTGTGCAAAACGAAGGGGCACGTGTGCCCTGATAAGCGTCCCATTCTCAGTATATTCCTATACACACATACACAACAAAGCATAAAGACATGAGAATCATCTAAGAATTTATCTAAATAAGATGAAACTGAGTTGGGTCATCTACTTACAGTTTCTTTCACCATTCCTACTTTGTGTATGGTGCTTAGAAGGTCCTTGGGTCATCTACTTACAGTTTCTTTCACCATTCCTACTTTGTGTATGGTGCTTAGAAGGTCCCCTTTATCAAATGGTAAAAGTGCTTCAACCCAAACCATTGAATCCTGTCACATATTCCTTATCAACTAAATTTCTAATGTGCCACAATCATTAACAAAATCATAAAAAATCAGACCTTGAGCTTCTCATGAACAGCATTGCAGAAGTCGTCTAGTCCTTCTCCAGTCAGAGCAGATATACAAATAGTATCCCCACTTTTCTCTGCTTTCAGCTTCACCAGTTGAGGATCATCCACTCTATCAACCTAACCAAGGAGTAAACACAGTATTATAGTTACAGTTGTTCCCAACTCAGTAGACATTCAATCATATCAGTCTCTATTATGATACCTCACCTTATTCCACACTATTAATTTCGGGATTGATGAAACATCGAGTTCTGACATGACCTTTTCCACAGCTTCTATTTGTTGCTCTGCCAGTGGGTGGCTAAACATTTTACAAGCATATCATCGTCAGGTGAAGTAATGACATCTCTTTGATTGATTTCAGTTTAACCAGGATTTGAAGATACCAAACCTGATGTCAACAACATGCACTAAAAGGCATGACTCCGATATCTCCTCAAGTGTTGCTCTGAAAGCAGCAACCTGCAAGACACTTTTCAACCAAGTTACAAACCGTAGTCACACAAAAACCTAACCCTCTACGATTTTATTTGAAGAGACATTCATGGGAGTTTTAACAAACTAATGGAGGTACTTGAAGAACATATCCATTTATCCTTCTAGTTGAGTTTTAGCCATTAGAATCTTACCAGGGTGGTTGGTAACTTTTGGATAAAACCAACAGTATCTGTGAGAAGAAACTCCTTCCCGTTTTGCATCTGACCAAACGGTACCCAGATAAGAAAACTCTTGCCTAAACTCAATTAATACAACTTTTCAAGCTATCACGTGAATAACTTAATAATAACATAAAATTTGGTTGAAAGAAAAGTTTCAAGATGGCAGTACAGGTTATGCTGTACAATTATGTTCAACACATCGCACAGTACACGCAATCTGATCAGTAATGTAACTATTAGGGGATTATGTATTCTTTAGTAGCATATAATAAAAGAAGCGACTGCCTCCCAAAAAAAAGAAAGGGTCTGCAGATCTACTCTTCTCACAAAATTCACTGACCTGAACCCTTCTTGTAGTTGGATCAAGGGTCGCAAACAAACGATTTTCAGCAAGAACATTAGCACCAGTCAATTGGTTCAATAATGTACTCTTTCCAGCGTTTGTGTAACCAACCTAAAACACAAAGAGTATAAAATATTCACGTATAAAATGAAGAGTTGGTGAATTCCTATAAGTTTAACATGACATGGTGGACTTACCAGAGATACAACTGGAACAGGTATAGCACTGCGGTGGCTTCTATACTGCTTTCGATGCTTTCTTACAGACTCCAACTCCTTTTTTAGAACTCCAATCTGGCCAATTCAATATGAAAACCTTCACAATATATTTCCATCTTAATGGGCCAACACAGAAAACCCTAAACAAAGACAGAGCTTAAGAAACTACTCACAGCAAACATAATCAGAAACTGTGCCACAAACCATTTCGGTAACTACGGGTACAAGTAACCACAAAACCCGAACCGAACAGAACCATTTTTGGTTTTGGCTACTATTTGGGTTCATTTTTAAGTAATCATACCGAACCCGAACCCGAAAAGAACCGAATCAAACCCGAACCGAAATTAGTGAGTACTTAAACGAGTCCTAATTTTTAAGACCAGAAAAAACTGAAACCCGAAAAACCCGAACCGAGCCCGAACGTCCGTGCCTAGTACGGAGTCTTAAGGTTTAGAATATGTCGGAGCAGAACTGGTCCAATCATAGTACCATCAACTTATAGTCCTTTCAAAACAAAAGAAACTATAGAAAACAAACGAATCAATTTTAACAAAAATATTTAATTTCAAAATACTACCATAAATTTTGATCAACAGACTCTGACTTAAATCATAAGAAATTAGAATTAATACAAATTTCAGAATATTAAAATTCATATAGTTTAATTATATTTTTCAAAAATATAATAATTTAAATTATGTAATAACTATAAATCTATATATATATATGTTCTTTAGCAAAAAGGTATATTGAATTCCAAAAATATTTACCACACATATATACAGAAAAATTCAATTAAAATGTAATATTACTTAAGATTATTCTATGGATGTAAAATAAAATAAGAAATCTTACAGATCATAGAATATATATGTGTTACTAATTTCTATATATCAAAATTATAGATATAAAAAAAATTGAAGAAAAAGTATTAACTCGTATTTAAGCACCTGATATAGTTTTGAATGAAAACATTTATTAAACGGTTATGTTTTATAAACATAATAACATTTGATTTAAAAACCAAGTTTTATTAGATATGATCATTTGTCTTTTATGATATTAAATTTCACAAAACTTTTGCATGCTTTTTCTTTATATATATGTATATATATATATATACTTGACAAAAAAAAATATATATATATATATTATTATTTTTTCTATAAAATACTTGTTATTAGAGGAGAAAGTCGGAATTAAGGAGAATAATGGAAAAGAGACAGCAAGCAATATAATAAAACTAATATTCTAAATCCACTTCCACCCACAAAATATGTCTTTACGTTAGATTGGTCTGGTGGGCGGAGGAATAAATAAAGCTGAAAATTTTCAATTTACATTATCAATCTCTCTATCTCTCTTTTGTAATTCGAACTCTGGATGCTTGTCTGAGATAGACAGCGATAGTGAGAAGGAACAAATTATGCTGCAATGATAGAAAAAGATCCTTTTTATGTGTTTGTGTCAATCATTTATATCATAATTGTTATGTTCTCTTAGCTTTTGCTTCAGTTTTTTTTTTCCTTTTTAGATACTTGTTCTTTGTTTCCATTAACAGAAAATTTATGCATTATTATTATTATATTACACGTTGGATACATGTATCTTATTCTCTCTTTTTTATTTTATATTTTTTCTCGTATCTCACTTATATCCTCCATTAAATTTTAATTAATTTGGATTATTTAGGATTTGGGAACTTTGTATTCAAATATAAGTAGGCAGTGCACACACCTACACAAGCAATAGTCTTTCCTTGGCACACTAGCACATACTTTCAAATCTTAGTTTTTCTGTCAAATTAATGGCAAATATATTTAATACTTATAAAATTCTATAGAGTGAAATAAAGTAATATTTTCTCTATTTTCTACCATAAAATATGATTATATTGATGTTGGTAACAGTGTTAATTAGTTCCATCTTTTTTTTTTTTCTTTCAAAAACAAACCACTTTTTCCATTATAGTTATAATTGTATATAATTAACATGCATATATGGTACTATATATGAACAACCTTAAAAACACCTAAAACAAGATATAAATGATATTAAAGAAAACTTTGTGAAAACATGTATAAAATATTGTGTAATTAATCAAGACGGAAGTGGTCATTTTATTTGTTGTTGGAATATATTTTTTTCTTGAATTGTAAATTATTTTTAATTTATAACTTTTTCTTTTTCACTTTAAGGAAAATTCTTGTCCAAATACATTTTATTACTTTATATCTTTCTTCATACAGTGACCATGTTTAGTTTTTAGGTTCTCATTCGAAATTTACCTGTTTCTATGATGTAAGTATTAAAATAATAATATTAGATATATTCCCTATTCGCCATTGGTGAGATCCTTTAATTATTTTATTAATTTAGAAGCATTTCAATCATATTTTGGACAACAGATCATCCACAGTACGTATATAGTTTCTTCATTTTCATAATGGACATTAGTAATTCATAAATAAACAATATATATTTGAGGAATTTTCAAATATATTGAAAGCTTTCAAAACATAAACACGATTATACATAATAACTTATTAATACACAGTAATTCATACTATTACATGCACCTACGATATTTAAGTAAAATTAATTAAAATATGGTGAGAAATGCATCTAATTTTTATCAAGAAAAGTTGATAATATCGAATCACGTTTTTCTTTATGAAATAGAATACAGAATTCATGTCTCTTACGTTGCAGGTTCCCATCATTTTTGTAAGTATTCTCTCTTCCTCCTTTTTTGATGTGATACTAAATTATTTTATATTCTGTATTTTGGCTATATATATCTCAGATGTTCACCGTTTCAGTATGCATTACCACTCGAGTTACTTAAGATAAAAACAAATCACTAATTAGTTTGATTTTCTCACGTTTTGTGAATTGTTTCTCAAAACTTTAATTAAAAATGCAGAGGCAAGTCGCACTCATTAAGCAGTCCCTCTTTGATCAGGTTTTTATTTCTTCATAGAGTTTTTCTTTCTTAGTTTTTTTCATATTTTTTCTAAATGAATAATTAAAATTTAATATGGGGAAATTCATGTAGGGATATCTTGATGAACAATTCATGGAGTTAGAAGAGCTCCAAGATGATGCAAACCCTAATTTTGTTGAAGAAGTTGCCACATTATACTTCAAAGATTCAGCTAGATTAATCAATAACATTGACCAAGCTTTGTAAGTATTTTATTATTATTATTATTATTTATTCTATTTCAATTTGCATATTTGTACAGTTTTGTAACAATTTAACAATGCAGGGAAAGAGGATCATTTGATTTCAATCGTCTGGATAGTTACATGCATCAGTTTAAGGGCAGTAGCACCAGGTAATTTTCCTCTAATAAAATCAGGTTTTATAATAATTAATAATAAAGTGTAAATCAGTAATTTTACTTGCAAAAAATGAAGGAATGCACCAGAGAGTACATTAAAATATGCTTTGATTCTCATTCCTTTTGAACTATCTCATTCATAATTATATGAGAGAATTTACTTAACTAAAAATGCTTTAATTGACATAACATTACATTTTTTTTCGTAGCATTGGGGCAAGTAAGGTGAAAGCAGAATGCACTAAGTTTAGGGAATACTGCAGAGCTGGAAATGCTGAAGGGTACGTTCGTCTTTACACTCATAAATTCATGCTTCTACAAAGTGTATAGGGTAACTGGAAATAAAATGAAAACATGGGGCGAAACTGAAAATAAAATTAAAAAAAAAAAGGGTCCATTTGAAGCTACAAGTTGAACCTCTAACTTTAAAGTTTCTTTTATTTTAATTTTCAAAGTCCTGACTAGAGTTTTCTTCTGTACTTACAACTATCTCAGATGTTTGAGGACATTTCAGCAACTGAAGAAAGAACACTCAACGTTGAGAAAGAAGCTTGAACATTATTTTCAGGTAAGCCAGTGATCAATTATGCTTGACGATTAACACTAGTAATTATGTGATTAAAAACCATAAATAACTTTTCTAATTGTATTTTACTGATTTTAATTTGTAATGAACCCAAACAGTTGGCAAGGCAGGCGGGGCCTAGGGAGACAGCACGTAGGCCCAAGTAAGAGAGAGATCTCAAAAAAATGAGGAATCGTTTTCAGAATTTTGTAGAAAAATAATATTAAATAGTTCCTCTTTTTATTTATACTAATATACTATTACAATGTACGTTTGTAAAGAAGATCTTGGATTTTCATATTTATCTATTAATAAACGGTCCAAATTTCTCTATTGTTTCCTTTTTCCTTATATGGCAAGTTTATTAATTAAGAGTTTCTATATTTAATCCCATTTTCTTGTTAACAAAAAACAAAAGCATATTTCACCTATTTTATTTCATTAGTTCATTTGTTAAAACAACATGCACTTTTAAATTCTAGGCTAAGAAAAAACAATAATACTCAAAGGCTTGTATGCCAACTATTTTAAGTTCTTTAAAAATAAACAAATACCCCAATGCAGATAAATAAATAAATCACACATTTTCCAATGTTCTTCAAAAATATCTCAGCATTTATCATAATTTATTTCAAGTTCTTCCAATAAATTCCTCTCCCAAAAAAGATAAACAAAGCAGGCAAGCAGTCTATGATTTTAAATTATTATTCTGAATTAGACCTATGATATTAGTAAGGGAGATATTTACATAACAATATGGTCTTCATACAAATAATTATGTATATGATATTTATTTAAAATTTTCATAATTAATAATCAAAGCGACGTGAAACCACTCTCATTTATTAGCCTAGCTAGATCTCACAACCTCCATCTCTCTTTAAACACAGACCAGATCTTATTTATCAATTTATGTCAATCCATGTGCACCTTTTTCCATTAGAAGATACTTTTTATTTAATAAAAAAAAATTTACATATAAAATTCAATTATGCAAAAAACAGACTGGTTCATTATTTTCTTCAAAAATGGTTGGAAAAATATTGAATAAGAGAGAGAGAGAGAGACAAGTCTTTCAGAGTTGACGACACAACATTGAAGTAAACTTAACTTCTAACCTCTTTATCTATGTATATCCCTATATATAAACCAAAGTACACTTCTGTAATCATCACCACACATATACCAAAGCAAAAAACATGGATCGTTTTTTGCTTCTCACTTTGGTCTCTACCTTCTCCTTACTCCAAATCTCCTCCTTTGCTCAACTTGTTCCTGCAATCATGACATTTGGCGACTCTGTTGTTGATGTCGGTAATAACAATCACCTTCCGACCATTTTCAGAGCTGATTATCCTCCTTATGGTCGTGATTTCGTTAACCATAAACCCACCGGTCGTTTCTGTAACGGCAAATTAGCTACTGATATTACCGGTAAAAGCTTTTAACTTGTGATCCAAGGTATCCTTCTAAGTTGTTTGAAACTGAAGTCTTTTGTGTTTATTACAGCTGAGACTCTTGGTTTCACTAAGTACCCACCAGCTTACCTAAGTCCAGAAGCTTCAGGTAGTAACCTTCTCATTGGTGCTAATTTCGCTTCTGCTGCTTCAGGTTACGATGAAAAAGCTGCTCTTATCAATGTGAGTGATTCTTCTTTCTTCTTTGATCTGTTTTTGTTCTTCTTTCTTCTGATTTTTGTTTTTTCTTCGGTAGCACGCAATCCCATTGTCTCAACAAGTTGAGTATTTCAAGGAATACAAAAGCAAGCTCATTAAAATTGCAGGAAGCAAAAAAGCAGATTCAATCATAAACGGAGCAATTTGTCTCTTAAGTGCAGGAAGCAGTGACTTTGTTCAAAACTATTATGTTAATCCTTATCTTTTCAAAGTATATACTGTTGATCAATATGGATCTTTCCTTATAGATAGCTTCACCACATTTATCAAGGTAAAAATTCATCTTCTTGATCTTTCAATTGCGTAGAATACAAGAAAGATGAGACGTTTTTGAGATTTGATTTGAATGGTGCAGCAAGTGTATGAGATTGGAGCAAGAAAGATAGGTGTGACTTCTCTCCCTCCAACAGGATGTCTTCCAGCTGCAAGAACTTTATTCGGTTTCCATGAAAAAGGATGTGTTTCAAGACTCAACACAGATGCTCAAAGTTTCAATAAGAAGCTTAATGCAGCTGCTTCAAAGCTTCAGAAGCAATATTCTGGTCTTAAAATTGTTGTCTTTGATATCTTTACTCCACTCTATGATCTTGTTCAGAACCCTTCCAAATCTGGTTAGTCTAGATACATTTACTGTTGCTGATTTGCTTTAGATAATCCATGACATGTTCATCTTTTTGTTTTTAACAGGATTCACTGAAGCAACCAAAGGATGTTGTGGAACAGGAACAGTGGAGACAACTTCACTTTTGTGCAATCCGAAATCGGTGGGGACATGCCCTAATGCTACTCAGTATGTGTTCTGGGACAGTGTTCATCCCTCTGAAGCTGCCAATCAGATTCTTGCAACTGCTTTAATTGGACAGGGCTTCTCTCTCCTTGGTTGATCTCTCAAGTATTTGTCTTATATATTTTCTTTTCAAAACGTTGTTTCTATCAAAACCTTGAGTCATACATTTGTTTCACCACTGTTTGCTAAACATATATGGTCTAATCTCAGTTACTCTGTTCTTTGTGTCAAGCATTCAGTTACTCAAAAAAACATGTAACTTCGTTCCCACAAATTAAATCCATAAATAATAATAAACTTAAAACCAAAAAATAATTAAAAAATCCACTAAAATGAGTATGTCTATGAGCATGTCTCACGCTTGGGGATAAACAATGGTCTAAAATACTTCTTTTTCATAAAATTAAAATTTCCTCCTAATGAATTGGAAAATTGGAGATTTTGTATAGTTTTAAATGTAAATATTATAAACAAAAAATGGTTAATTTGTAATATATTACTGCGTAATTTTTTTTTAATAGGAAAATGAATACATGAGAACATGCTAACATTGTCTATAATATTGTTCAATTGAAAAGTTTATAGTCATCGAGTTAGATTAGTATCATCATCGTGTAGCGACTTAGTTAATTTTTATGTGATCTCCGTTTACTGTTTTTGACAATGGGTCAGTGAAAGTCTGGATTTATCCTAAATCTCCATTTACGAGAGATAATGCAATCATCCCCACTTGCGCAATCAAAACGTTACCTTTGATAGATTTCAGTTAGTTCAAGATGTATCTGGTTCAGTTCTAATATTAACTGTACCACCCCGATCGCATAGAATCCTTATTAGACTCATACCTTTTACTAGGTTCATGACCCCAACATGGTTCGAAGGTTAGCATATTATTTCCACATGTTTTAAAGATTTGTTTACCAATCCTACAAGTCACCTATCTTTGACTACTACAGCTCAAACACTCTTGATTCTAGAGTTCTGTCAAAGTGTGTGACCGAAAAGATAAGTTCACTTTAGGAAACATGTGGCCGGATCAATTCTTTTAAACTCTTTCCATGTATCACCATATTTTCAACTGGGGATGTTATAATTCAAATCAAACCAATTCATTAATACTTGTGTAGAATTGCTAAGATCAAACAAAAGTTTAGAATTAAAAGTTTAGATATCTAGATATAATAACAATAGATAAATTAGAATTTTAATTTTGAGTTCAACATAGAATTTTATATTTTAAACAAACATGTTTTATTAAACTGGATCATAAAGATCCATCAAAACAAATACAGAACAACAACAACACAAAGAACAATCAAAAAAAAAAAAAAAAAACACAAAAAAAAAAAAAAAAAAAAAAAAAAAAAAACAACACAAAGCCAACACAGTAAACATTGAAGCAACAAACAAACAGAAACAACTAAAGTAGAATCAGATTTATTCAAAGTTTGTGAAATATCACCAATGGATATTTAAGATCTCCATGATCATCAGCTGGTTATTGGAGCAACATGGACTCCAAATTTGTGAAGCAGATCACCTGCACTTCCATGGAAGCCAACAATCTTGTGGCCATCCTTTTTGAATACAAAGGAATTGCCACTAGCACCAGCTTCCATTCCAAAAGGAGGAGATGTTTTCTTATTAGTCTTGAACTTAAGCATAGTTACAATTGCACTATCACTCGCTGCAATCGTATCATAAGTGCCTGAAACTTCTGTAATGTACTCACTTGGATAGTCAATCTCGAACTGCAATTAAAGCAACACAGACCATTGAAGTTAGTTAAGATGAAAAGAACAAAACCGATTTTAAGTGTTGAAGATAGATAAAGCTCATTAAGTATACATCTTCATAGTCAAGGAGTGTTGGTTTTCCATGTTCATCTCCAACTATAACTTGAGATCCTTTGTCATACACAAACTTAACAGCTACAATACCATCTTGGCCTTGTCCTACAGACACTTTTCTTACACCGTCGAAAGCCCATCTTGGCCTTGTCCTACAGACACTTTTCTTACACCGTCGAAAGCACCATCATCCCATAAAGTTCCTCCATTACCACCAGCTCCTTCTAGCTTATGTGCTGGTGTTGCAGGTTTCAAAGGGATGGTGCCTAATGGAGCTAAATAAGCTCCAATAGCATGAACAACATCACCAGCTCTTCCATGGAACCCAGTAATTTTGTAACCTTCCTCCTTGAATTCAAACCTTGTTGGAGTTTCAAGCCCAAACGGTCCAGCTGTTTTGTTGAGGTTTGTCTTGAAAAGAAGCATTGTGAGTATAGCACTGTCAGGTCCAAAGATTTGGTCATAGGTTCCTTCCACAGATGTTATGTATTCACCTGGCATTGTGAGTATAGCACTGTCAGGTCCAAAGATTTGGTCATAGGTTCCTTCCACAGATGTTATGTATTCACCTGACTCGAGCTCAAACTGCACACAGAGGAATGTATGATGAATACTTAAACTTGTTTTGAAGAGAAACAAATAAATATGTTCTTTTGAAGTGGTACCTCTTCGTATCCAAGCAATGTGGGTTTGCCATGTTCATCTCCAAAAACAACCTGAGAACCATTGATATATTCAAACTTGACAGCTGCAACCTGAGAACCATTGATATATTCAAACTTGACAGCTGATATACCATCTTGGCCTTGTCCTACATAAACCTTTTTAACATCATCGTGATAATTATCGTCCCATACAGATCCTGAGTCACCACCCTTTGCTTCAAGCTTCTTCACAGGGATTGACGGAGCAGTAAAATAAGCTCCAATGGAATTGAGATAGGTACTAGCAGAACCGTGAAACCCAATGATCTTCTGGTCTTGAACTTGAAGACTAAATTTAGTATCACTATCATCAAAGTCATAACCGATGACACCGGAAGTTTTCTGATTGGTTTTGAATTGGATCCCCGTGATAACGGAACCATACCAACCCTCAACAGAAACAAGATACTCATCTGGATAGTTGATCTCAAACTGCAACCAAAAAAAATGGATAGAAAATGTCAGAAACATTGAAAACGTTGAAAGAAGAAGCTAATAGCTTTTACCTCTGTCGTTACGCCTCGATTATCGACACCGTGAAGAGGTCCTTGAGTTGTTTGTCCATCTTTCACATAGTCGAACTTCACGTACCTAATGCCTTCTCCTCCGGATTTCACGTATATTAATGCCTTCTCCTCCGGATTTCACGTATATCTTTGTCACGCCTTCGTAATTGGATCCATCGTCCCATGTTGAGCCTCCTGAGCCACCTTGTGCTTCCAATTTCTGAGACATGTTTATGACCGATCTGTTCCCATAACATAGTAATATGAATTAATTAACAAGTATTATAAATCAAAATTAATACCAAAACGGTTCTAGTTCTAACTCAAGTCTTTTCAAGTCAATCAATACCACTTCAGCTTCTTGGTCAACTATATGAAAAGATAGAGATGAAGAAGAATAACCTGATTGTAGAGACAATGACTGTAATGAAGAGGAAGATGAGGATTTAGATGTGAAGAAGAAAGGCCAATAATGGGATCTTATATATAAATCGAGCTTAATTATTATAACATTTTAACTTGTTATAACATTTACCACCCACCACGACACCACATGGCTAATATAAAATTAGTCATGTAGGTTCCTCCCATTATTTGCATCACAAAATGGTCTTTAACTTTGATTTGTATGTAAACGAGGACGTTGACTTCATTTAGCGCATTGATATTCAAATAAGATTCACAAAGCTAGAGATAGACAAATGTTTCATTTTTATTGGTTCAAAATTTTAGAAATATGAATGTTATCATTTTTATTTTTTTTAACATACTGATCACTCAAAATGTTATCATGTTTTTATGCTAATTTGTAAGAATATTCCAGATATTGAGAACATGGGTAGTAAAGAGGTGGCATGATGGAATTGAATTTCAATGATCTCTATCATTTACTAAATTATTAAATAAAATGATCGTGCATCGCGTGGCTATATAAAATTATCGACTTCGCTGTCACATGTTACTTTATATCTAATCGATCCTTATCGCATATTATATTAGTTTTCAATTATACACAAAACACCAAAGCATTAAATTAATACTTAAATTAAGAACTAATCAAAGCGTCTACCCTCGTCTATCCCTCTTGAAGCACGAGTTGGTTAATTAGTATGAATGTAAATTGAAGTAGTTGACATGATTATCATCATTTTTAACATGAATATCATGAGATTCATGACATTTTAGGATTCTAATGTTGCTAATATCTTTTTGCATTTTATCTTTTGCTGCCCCGTTAAAAATTTTGTGGGAAAAATCCATAGGTAGATATAAAGAGTATAGGCACGCAAACTCTCCCTCAAACGAATAGTATCATCATAGATCTAGGTGATAACGCATTCCAATGTTATAGACGTGTTTTTTGGATTATGCGGTAGGTAGTGACTTTTTGAAGACGTCTGCAGTATTACCAGTTGATCTGATATATCTCAATTCGATTTCTTCGTTCTTCTGTAATTCTTCCGTATACACGAAAAAGATTGGATGGATATGTTTGGTGTTACACTTGATATATCTTTTTTTTTTTCTCGGCGAAGTAAATTAAAAATTAACAAAAGAAATATGTGGACGCATAAAATAAATTAATACAGAAGTAATAAAGAATTCTGTGGACATCGACAAAAGAAGGAGAAAATTTCATTGACTCCTGGATGCGTACTCATGTCGAGTACTCGTGGACAGATACTCGTCAATAGCTACTCATGACGAATCAACTTAGACGGAGACTTGTGGACAAATATTCGTGGACGTATATAAATGGGCATGTGATCATCGACAGATGCTTGTGGTCAAACTAAAATGGTGGACATATTTTGTAGAAATTGTACACCATAATTTGTAGACAAATGTTTATAGACTAATATAATGAAAAATATAAATTAGGGATGATAACATTATGTGGACATGCTACGCAAATCTAGACTAAATTGTGGTATAGACGAAAATATGTTATGTGGACAAACTTAAAATGCTGGATTTATCATGTAAAACATAAGAAGATTGGTAGACTATAACACTACGTGGACATTTCAATTCATAGTTTAGTTTTTGTAATCAATTACTGTGAAGTTGTATTTGGCATTGGGTCATGTTATGGGCTGCTCAGATTTCAGGTTTGGGCCTAATTTAGGTTAAAGCCCATTATCAGTTTATAGGTTAAAAGGAGAAGGATCTGATTTTATTGAGGGTTGTTACTTTTACGGAGTAGAATAACG
>CM071716.1:14877159-14887617 GCA_036630335.1 Physaria fendleri | reverse complement strand
AAAGAAAAAGAAACAAAACAAAACAGAAAAACACCTAAAAACTGGGTAAATTATCGGTATATCACCATCATTCAGGAAGACGGGACCATCCTGGTCACCTTTCAAAACGAAGTGAAGCTCACGGAAGTCATGGAAAGTCAGCCTTGGAACTACCGAGGTTGGATCTTTGCAGTGGATCTGTGGACCAATCGCTTTAATGATAACTTCCTCCAAGACTACTACGTGTGGGCTAGAGTCCATAATGTTCCTCCAACCTTCAGGCACCATCTCTCGTTGGTGGACCTAGGAAATCGTGTGGGTCGTGCTGACCTCACCAAGCTAAGCCAGCAGCCTTGGAGTTCTCAAACTGACTGCTATGTCTGTATTAAGAAGAATGTGAACGATAAGCTTAAGTTCGCACAGAGGGTCACTTTCCCGGGCTATGCTGAACCGGTGCTGATCCAATACACTTACGAAAAGATCCGGAACTTCTGTGCACACTGTGGCTCTGTGCTCCACCTCATCACTGACTGTTACCAGAACGCTGCTGCTCAAGCGTGGAGAGCAAGGCAAGGAGGTCCTATCCTAGGTGCTCGTCCTAGACTCGAAGGACCTCTTCTCCGAAGTAGGTACGTACCACCGCGCCACAATGCCCCCGGAATCCTCCTAGTTCCGATACTACCTCCCCAGGCCCAACCAGTGGTCCCACAGAACTTGAGCTACCCCCCGGGTTTCCCTCTACGTGGCACGCAAGCTTTGGCCCCCCAACAAGTTGCAAATGGAGGTCCCCACCCAGTTGAGATCAACCCATGTGTCTTTGAAGGAAACGCAGCTTTCCCTACCCAGCAGGTTGGAGAACCTTCTACACACAGAAATGTAGGTTCCACTTTATCCAGGTCCCTGGCGGGCCCCTCCATGCTCGCACGTGCGCCGCTTCCTTTCTTTGAAGGTGACTTCGAGCCCCTGTCGGATGAGGATTTCCCTGCAGTTCCCAACTTCCAGCTCCCAATCGTAAGTCCGAACCATGAAGACCCTTCCGCATCTCCCCTCCACAGAGCAGGATTCCGTATCCGTATCCCCTCGCCTTTCTTCACCCCCTCTCCATCTCCTCACCCTTCAGCTGAGAATGATGTCCCTGAAAATGTATCTCAAGAAAGTTCTGAGAACTATGAGATACTTGTCGTAGACGAGGACCCTGGAAGGATGGAGGAACTTGTCGAAGAGGCAGAACAGGAGAGATCCCAAGCTGAGCCTGAGGTTGAAGCCGATATAGCAGATGTCAATTCGGAACCTCAAGGAAACCACCAAGAACAAAAGGAAAATGAGAATCAGATCAAACTGGAAGTTATCATTCCACCAAACTTTGACACCTCCATCGCTGAGCGAGTTTCTCTCCGTAAAAGAAAGAACCAGGACGCTTCTTCCAGCTCAACCTCTAGGATGGTTCGTCCAAAGTTTGGCCCAGCTCATGTTGACAAAGGTAAGGGAAAGGTGGCCTCCCCTCCATCGCTGAGCGAGTTTCTCTCCGTAAAAGAAAGAACCAGGACGCTTCTTCCAGCTCAACCTCTAGGATGGTTCGTCCAAAGTTTGGCCCAGCTCATGTTGACAAAGGTAAGGGAAAGGTGGCATCCCCAATGCCACCAAAGGAGAAATGATTGCACTTCATTGGAATTGTCAAGGGCTCCGGCAACCCTTGACAATTCAGCATCTCAGGCACTTGTGCCACCTCCATAATCCGGACCTCCTAGTTCTAGTAGAGACTAAGAATAATGATGTGTTTGTTGAGCCAGTTGGTCGTAGTCTGTCTTTTGTTAATTGCCGCTTAGTATCGGCTGTAGGGTCTGGTGGCGGAATAGGGATCTTCTGGAAACCCTCTCTAGACATCTCCTTTGTGTCCCCACCAACTTTGAATGTGTCTTTAATGAGAATCTCCTATTTGTCTTCTTGTTGTCCTCCCTTATATTTTATGTACATTTATGGCCCACCTAAACAACAACCTAGGAAGCAACTTTGGACTCATTTAATAGACAAAGCAAATTCGGATCAAATATTAAGGAACCAATGATCTTTCTAGGCGACTTCAATGAGATATCTCACCTAAGAGATAAAAGAGGCGGAAAGAGAAAAACCCTCGCTAGTTGTTACCTCTTTAATAGCCTCGCTAGTTGTTACCTCTTTAATAGCCTACTAGATGCCTTGGATGCCAAGCAAATCAAAACACTGGGACAGCGCTTCACTTGGCACGGGATTAGACACCAACACCAGGTGCAAACGGCCATTGACAAGGGCTTCGCAAATGGCCTATGGAATCTCCACTTCCCCTCGGCAACCATAACAAATCTTGACTGGATTGGGTTTGACCACAAACCCATTCTCCTGCACGCAATCCCGCAGATCAAAACTCCAACCAGAATATTCCGATTCAATAGCTTTTGGACCAAGAGCCAAAGGTACAAAGATTTTTTCAAAGAAGCTTGGGAAAATACCCTTCGAAGTGAATCTGCAACAACACTCCTACATAGACTCTCTGAGGTTCAACAATGTTTAAACTTGTGGCAAAAGCATCACCAACCCAACAATGCCAAATGGATCGAAATGCTCAAAAGGGAACTGAAAGAGCAATACAAGAAGTTTCCAATTGATATAAACAGAGTTAAAGAACTGAAAGAGACTCTCATCCATTTTGTGGAAATGGAAGAAGAATACTGGAGAAATAAAAGTAGGGCTCTTTGGTTAAAGTTTAGGGATAAGAATACAAAGTTCTTCCACAACAAAACAAAACAAAGAAGACACACCAATAGAATCTTATCCTTGCAACGCCTAGATGGAACAGTAGCGGACACTCAGGAGTCTATCACTCAAACTCTGGTAGACTATTACCAAAACATCTACTCTCCGGACAACCAAGATGCACAAGCTGCAATAGTGAACTTTCATTTCCCCACCAAAATTTCAGACAGAGAGAATGAGATGCTTATAGCCCCTATCACTTCAACTTATATCTCTTGTGCTCTGAAGGACTATCTAGAATGCTCATCACAGAAGCTGGCCAAAAGCGTATCTCGGGCTACAAAGCTGCGGTATCTGCTCCCCCAATTACTCACTTATTTTTCGCCGATGACTCCCTCCTTTTCTGCCAAGCAAACCATGAGGAAGCTCACAGACTCAACTCCCTCCTTTTCTGCCAAGCAAACCATGAGGAAGCTCACAGACTCAAATCCATCTTAGAGGACTATGAGAATATCTCAGGACAGAAGGTAAACTATAATAAGTCAGCCATGGTTTTCGAGTTTCTTCCAGACCCTCAGGAAAGGACGAGAATAAGCCAAATAATGAATATACCCACAATTGGACAAATTGGTTTCTACCTAGGCTTACCAGATTTCAAAGGGCGGAACTTCACGGAATGCTACTCCTTTCTGCTTGATCGTATCAAAAGTAGGCTGAAGGATTGGACCACTAGAACACTAAATCAAGCCGGTAAAGAAACGTTAATAAAAGCTGTTGTCCAGGCTATCCCTACATTTGCAATGTCTTGTTTCCAACTCCCAAAGAACCTATTAACCACCATCGAACAACTTATTCGATCCTTCTAGTGGTCATCAAGCAAGGAGAAGAAACCTCTACGCTGGATAAGTTGGTCGAAAATACAAGCACCAAAATATATGGGAGGCTCACCAATCAACCAAACGGATCAAAGAACCCAAAGCAAGTATACTTGCTATGTCGATGCGTCGTGGATAGCAGATAAAGAGCCCATAGGAGTGGGATGGGTCCTGGAGGAAAACAATACTGGAGCGAGAATCCTAACGGGATCGGGTTCAGCACCACCTACTATATCATCCAGAGTCGCAGAGGCGGCGGCCCTCTATCAAGCCTGCGTCTCCCTCAAAAGCTTAGGATACTCAAGCATAAGTTTCATGTCGGACTCAAAGGAAAACGTCATCGCCATAAACAAATTACTCCTCATGATCTCCGCTAGTGAAGACACAACGGAGCTCGCATCATCAACCATCCCGTTTTTAGAGGACATATGCTCAATCTCAGTTCTAACATCCTCTGAATTTAGTTTCTACTACACCCCAAGAAACCTTAATGTAGATGCAGACCTTTTAGCTAAAAAAGGTAGGGTTTCAGGTAATAATTTACATATCAAATGGAATGTATCCTAACTCTATCATGTACAATTTATATCAATAAAGTATATTCGACAAAAAAAAAAAAATAAAAAAAAATAACTAGTCCTTTTTTTGGCAGGATGACTAGTCCAAAAAAAAAAAAATAAAAAAAAATAACTAGTCCTTTTTTTGGCAGGATGACTAGTCCATTTACAACAAAAAAGATTCAAAAATTTTTTTGGCAGGATGACTAGTCCATTTACAACAAAAAAGATTCAAAAATAAATAGATACTGAAAATTAAAAAGTAATAAATATGGTTAAGTGTAAGCATATTTTAATAGTTAGATATGTAATTATAGTTAGGCAAATAACTAAATACCAAAAATATAACATAAAATTTTAATTATTTAAATCCAAGCATAATATTAAAAAATTAAATATTTTTTTCGATTTTCCAAAAGAAAAAAAATGGAGAAAGTTTAAACTAAAAATGTTAAAATAATTTCATAAGTTTTCAATTCTTCTACAATACTCAGCTCAATGAAAATACTAAAATAAAATAAGATCCATTAAGATATTAGTATGTTACGAAATACAACATCCGTTAGGATTTGCATCACTAAATATGTAGCTAAATTCGGCTATGTCTTCATCATAATCGCTAGGTTGGATGTATATAATTCCATCATCATCTCTTTTGCTTTCTTCAGTCTCCTTTAACATCAACTCTCTTCTTATCTTTTCAGCCTTTTTGTGCATCTTCTTACCAAGTTCTTCAATCAATTCATCTTTGTCAAAGTTACCTTCGCCTTTAGAGATCACTAAAACCTTTTTGTTTTCTATATCCAATGCATATGATTCAACACCTAATCATTATACATCATTTACAAATTAAGTCACCCTCAATATCATTATATATACATAATTTTAGTGAAAGAAGATAAAAAAAAACCTTTGAATTTAGAGATAACTTTTCCAAAAGATTTCTCGTATTGGTCACAGAGAAATGGTATACTGAATTCCACGGCCTCCTTCGTATCCAAAGATAACTTTTCCAAACTAGAAAATATCAGACAAAAAAAAGAGTTGAAAGTTAAAACACATGTAGTACCTTAAAGAAGTAATTAAAAGTCATTGTCATTATTATATTAGCAATTTTTTTTTTTTGGTCATGGTATATTAGCAAATTTAAAATTAAAACTACCAAATAATAATTTACCTTGTTTCAGGTTGATCATCTTTTTGTGGAACTGTTTCATCTTTATTATATAATAATTTACCTTGTTTCAGGTTGATCATCTTTTTGTGGAACTGTTTCATCTTTATTATCTTCATTGTTAACTGTAGCTGCAGGTTCATCGCCTTCCTTCTGAACTGTATTAGATTTCTCATTCTTTTTACCAGTTTTTTTCTTCAGAGTCTTCAACAATTTTTGCAAATTAAAATCACCTTTGACCATGGCTTCTGTTCAATTACACCACTACAATATTTGAAGAACCAAGAAAAACTTAGCATCATAAGTGAAATATAAAAAACACACACAAACTATTTATATATTACAAGATTTAAGTCATTGTACCTGTCGACAAGCTTTTCTTTTGACTTCTTTAACCAGAATAATGAGAAGAGAGTTTTAATATATAGAACATGAATATAGTATATGTTATATCAAAGTTAGAAAGCTAACATTTAAGAAGTTAATTTTCTAATTTGAAAATGTTAATTTAGATTAGTAAATTTAAAACTTAACATTTAGGATTCAAACAATATGTTAAATTTTTAGTTTTAAGAATGTTAGTTTCTGATTTTATATAATTGTTGAGACAAAATTCTAAAAAGGTAATAGATAAAAGAAAAGGAAAATAAGTCATGCACAATTTCATATTCCATTTTTTCTATGACTTAAACCTTAACATTTATAAAATAAATTTTAAAATTAATTCATAAATCAAATGCAAATAAAAATATAATTCTAAAACAATTTAGAATAATATTTCCTAATAGAAAATTAACATCTTTAAAAGTTTCAACGTAACTTTGACGTAATCAGAAACAGCCAGCCACTGCAGATCTATAGGGATTCGCGTATAACTTTTATTTTACAAAACTAGTATAATATAAATCTAATGAAATTTACCATATACTACTACTATTATTATGAACGAGAAGCATATATTAAAATATTACGAAATTATATAAGAGGCAGATTATGGGATCAGATTCATATGTTAATTAAACATTCATTTCAATCTTGGTTATCGCATATTCCAATCATATGTTAATTAAACATTCATTTCAATCTTGGTTATCGCATATTCCAACTCCCAAGCACATGCTTCTCTCTCTCTCAAATTAAAAAAGTTTTTTAAAATAATAATTATATTTTCATAATCCAAAAGTCAAAAGTCAACTTATAAAACCTTTTATTGGTTATTTAGAAAAATAATTAGACAAACGTAAATTATTATGATTTTTTTTTTGAGATCAAAAGAGATACTATCGATATCTCCATAACACCAATAAATATAAACTATCTTTAAATTTACTTTTGGGTTTATATTTAACTTGCTGTTTTTAGATATATAACATTTTCCCTTCTAGAATTTTTATGGAATTATAAAGTATTCAGATTTTTTAATTCCTTATTTTCTGTTTGAATTAAGTTAGATAATATATTAATACCAAAGAGAAGATGAACATGAACCAAAACAGTTTTATTTAATATCTTAATAATTTGCCACAAGGAAATATGTGAAACTATTATATCCATAAATGGCCATAAGACATGTGTATGCATCTGCATAACATGTTTAGTATCACCGACTTTATGTTAGAATCACCGTCTGTATCTTCAAGATCAATCATGTGTCAGAATCCACAAGAATAAAACTTAGAATAGTCCCACTTGATTTGCTAACATCTATGAAAATTCACTTACTTATAAATACTCGTTTCATAATCCAATAGTATAAGCAAAAACATGATTATTAACAACTGGTTAATTACACAAACAAAAATGGTTTTAGAACCAAAGTTCTTTCTCTCATGTGTCTTTTTATGTATAGCTGCAACAATCTCCAGCACACTTTTCTTCTTCCGCAAGAAATATCATCGATTCATGATAAAGAAGAAGAAGATGAAGAAGATTAAGCTTCCTCCTGGAGAAATGGGGTTACCATGGATTGGTGAAACAATGAGATTCTACAAAGCTCAGAAAAGTAATAGACTCTTTGAAGATTTCGGTCCTTAGAGGGATTGTAGCTAATAGTCTTAGCTACAATGGGTTTGAATCCTTAGTCCCTAAGCTCTGTGAAACTGTAAAGTCTCATCTTGAAACCGAATGGAGAGACAAGAAAGAGATTAGTCTCTACCGTTCCACAAAAGCTCTTACTTTTACTGTTGTCTTTGAGTGTTTGTATGGGATCAAAGTGGAGATTGGGATGTTAGAGATCTTTGAGAGGGTCTTAGAAGGAGTTTTCGCTATGTAAGCTCTGTGAAACTGTAAAGTCTCATCTTGAAACCGAATGGAGAGACAAGAAAGAGATTAGTCTCTACCGTTCCACAAAAGCTCTTACTTTTACTGTTGTCTTTGAGTGTTTGTATGGGATCAAAGTGGAGATTGGGATGTTAGAGATCTTTGAGAGGGTCTTAGAAGGAGTTTTCGCTATGCCGATTTCGCTTCCTTGTTCTAAGTTTTCAAGAGCAAAGAAGGCAAGGATAGAGATAGGAACATTATTGCTTGAGAAGGTTAGAGAGAAGAGAAGAGAACTGGAACAAGAAGAAGAAGAAGCTAAGAAGCTAAACAGAACACTTTTCTCAAGGCTAGTAGAAGAGTTAATCAAAGGGGTTATAACAGAAGAAGAAGTGGTAGATAATATGGTTTTGTTAGTATTTGCAGCTCATGACACAACCTCTTATGCAATGGCTATGACTTTCAAGATGTTAGCTCAGAATCCAACTTGCCGCGAAACTCTCCTTACAGAACATTCTCAAATAAAAGCAAACAAAGGTGAAGGAGAAGATCTTACAGTAGAAGATGTGAAAAAGATGAAGTATAGTTGGCAAGTTGTTCGTGAAACAATGATAACCAAACCTCTTTGTTTGAATGCAGATACTTTGGACAACTTTTGGAACTCATTATAATAATGAAATGAATGCAGATACTTTGGACAACTTTTGGAACTCATTATAATAATGAAACATTTCAAGATCCAATGAGTTTTGATCCAACAAGATTTGATAAACCAATACAGGCATATACATATCTTCCATTTGGAGGTGGACCAAGGCTTTGTGCAGGTCATCAACTAGCAAAAATCAACATTCTTGTTTACTTACATTTTGTTATAACTAGTTATGATTGGTCCTTAGTCTACCCAGATGAGACAATCAGCATGGACCCTCTTCCATTTCCGTCCCTAGGAATGCCAATCAAAATTTCTCCTAAGGTGTCATAATGTAGAGCCATGGGTATATGATGTAACCATATGTATGTATGCAATATTCAAAGTACACCATAAGTTTTAGATTTTGCATTGACAAGTTTAGACCAAGAGTTCAAGAAGATAATCATCTCTAACTTACACAACATATCTGATACAAGTTATTGTTTGTCCATACAAAAAAAGTTAACCACAGTGAAAAGAAGTACCACGTTTTGTTGTCTTGTCTGATATGTGTTGCTTTTATGTCCTGTTTCTCAAGTTGCTCATGTCTTGTTTTCATATCGAACCAATTTCTCAAAACAAACCGTGTGAACGTTTAATGGGTCAGGCCCAATAAGTTTAGGCCCACCATTTTCCGGCCCAACTAAGGCAAGATATGCAGATATTAGTTTAATGTGGACTGGAGCATGACTTTTGGTAAAGGATTTGAAGTTAAACATTAATAATTTACCAAGTAGTATTCAGATCTTAATGATTTAAGCAAGTTTTAAGAGCTCATATTTCACACCTTAATCCAATAATACTAAACGATTTGTGACTCACAAAAATATCAATAAATAAGTAGTATATATTGAGGGATTTTATGAAGTTTTAAGAGTTATAAGAGTTACAAGGATGAATGTACATCAACTCCATGGTTGGACCACCAAAACTCAAAAATTGAGTATGTTCATAATAAGTTAAAAATAAATATCGACCGACTTTGAAAATTGTTTGCATATTATAAACCATGTGAAATGAGCTCATCCAATATTAAGAATGGGCCACTTTTATATATATATTTTTTTATCAATATCATTAATGCCAAATCTCAAATACCTCGTGATCCAATTTAATAAGCGTCTTTTTTTATCAATATCATTAATGCCAAATCTCAAATACCTCGTGATCCAATTTAATAAGCGTCCAACTAAATATCGTTAGAATATTAATGGTAATTTACTAATCTTAGTTCGCAAATTAACACTTCTCATAACTATGGTTTTAAATAAACAAGAACTTCAACATCCTTGTCGAAAAGAACTTCGACATCTAAGATTAAAAATGTCATATTAAAGAAAAAGATGAGATCTCTTTTTCCATATACCAAATCTAAAAATACATTAAAAAAACGAGAGAAAAAAATAAAAGTGGTTTTTGGTTTTTGTTGGAAATGAAGAAAAATGTGGTCATCTTCTTCAACCTCCGAACTTCATGTCTTGGTTATTATCTGAGTGTTGAATAAAGGAAGTAAGGACTTTAATGGTTTTGATCTGACATTGTAAAGATATAATGTAACCAGCTGTCTCTTCGAAGAGCGCATCCACACTAAGAGAAGTTCCTCCGGGAATAATCCTCTGCAACGCCTCAATCTTCTCCTTTACCTCTTCTTCTTCATCTTCTTCTTCTTCTTGACGTATGGTTGCATTAGTCTCCGACAATCTCCTTTTGGTTCTGCGTTTGAAACCAGCGGCGGCGCGTGAGGATGAGTAGGGTGGTGAGAGAGTGCGTCTAGTGGTGTCGGAGGTGACTAGAGTTTCTTCTTCCATGGAAGGAGAGAGGGAGAAAGAGAATGATAAAAGTTTAAGGGAGAATAATGAAGAAGTAAGGGAATGTGGACATGTGTATTTATATATACGAGTGAAGTGATGATGGCTTAAGTGCACAACATGGTCATCATTAAAATTGGTCGGTTTAGTCTTCCTTTAATTTGGCTCGTTCTGAGTTTAGAGACATTACTATATCGGTTTGGTTTTGTCTTTTATTTTGGTTAAATAAATTCAATTTTTTTTATAAAAAAAATGAAAAAAAAATGGTTAATGAGCGGAATTATCATCAAAGCTAGGTCATACTATTATATCGTCATTTTTATTTTTCTTAAGTTGGGTTCCACAGATTTGGATCTTGAAGAAGAAATGTATTTTTTTTTTTTTT
>CM071716.1:14715901-14733725 GCA_036630335.1 Physaria fendleri | reverse complement strand
TAAACTCTCGAGAGATCTAGCCTCGAGTGAAACCTGATTTACCCGGATGTGAATCTGGGCGATATCATCATCCCAGATCTTAGTTGAGTCTCTTGAAGCGACTTGCTTTCCGACATGGGATTTGATGAGTAAAATTCCGTGGCATATACTTCTCCATGCAAAACTTGATGACTTAGTGTAAGAGGCATCCAGGAGGTTGGCTTTGTTATAATACTTGGCCCGTAGAATGCGAGAGAGGAACAGTTGTGGCTGTGTATGGAGTCTCCAAGCTTGCTTCGCGATCAGCGCTTGGTTGAACATAGATATATTTCTAAAGCCAATACCCCCAGATACTTAGGAGATGCAACTGTGGTCCAACGGATCCATGGAATTGGCCTCTTCTCTTTTGTTGATGCCCACTAGAACTTTCTTATATCTTGCTCAATCTTATTCAGTAACTGGTTTGGCATTATAAAGCATTGCATAACATAAGAAGGTAGGGCCTGAATTACCGACTTGATAAGTACCTCATTGCCAGCTTGATTTAAGATCTTGTTTTCCCAGCCATGTAATCTTCCCCGAATTCTGTCTAGGAGATAGTTAAAACAAGACGCAAAGTTCTTTCCTGAAACTCTGGCAATCCAAGGTATAACCCCATTGGTTTGTTATGCTGGATACCGAGATAAGATGAGAGTTGGTTCTTGAGGTTAGGATCAGCGTGAAAACCGAGAGTCATAGTGGACTTTGTGTAGTTAATCTCCTGACCCGCCATGTCTGCATATGTTTGGAGAATACTTCGTAGCCTCATTGCCTCCATGATGTCAGCTTTGCAAATGACAAGTGAGTCATCAGCAAATAACAGGTGGGTGATGGGTGGCGCAGCCGGGGCTGCTTTGAAACCTGTTATTTTTCCTTCTTGAGAGGCTTGTTGAAGTAAGAAAGAGAGTCCCTCAGTGCAAATTAGATAGAGATACGGAGAGAGTGGATCGCCTTGCCTTATGCCACATGAGGGGGTCATTATACTGCTTGGACTTTCGTTAAAGAGTGTTGAGTATGAAACAGTTTTTAACACACATCTGCATCCAACGTATCTATGTGTTAGAGAAACCCATCTTCTTTAGGATATAGTCCAAGTAATCCCACCGAACTCTATCAAACGCCTTGGTAATATCCAGTTTTAGAGCCATGTGGGGTTCCTTTCTTCGTCTTTTTTTGAGAGAGTGAAGGACCTCATGGGCTATAATGACGTTGTCCGTGATGGATCTACCAGGGAGGAAAGCAGATTATTGTGGGGAGATGATGTGATAAATATGCCTTTAACCTGTTCGCCAAGACCTTGAGAGGATTCTGTAGATCACGTTGCAAAGGCTGATCGGCCTAAAATGTACTGGATGCGTAGGCGGATGGAGCTTGGGAATAAGGCATAAATACGTGTGGTTCACTTCCTGGCTCAACTGTCTTGTGGCTAGAGCTTTAGTGATAAAGTTTACCACATGATGTCCTACTTTATCCCAATGCTTTTGATAGAATCCCGAAGTGAACCCATCAGGTCCAGGAGCCTTATCCGGATTCATCTGGAAGACTTCTCTTCGGACTTCATCAGTGGTAATTGGAGAAGTAAGGTGATTGTTCATATCCTCTGTGACACAATGCTGTAGATGAGCCAGGGGGTCCTGTATGGTAGACGTTGGAGCAGTGAAGATATTCTTGAAATGATTCTCAAGGCATAGTTGGATTGCTTGCGGGTCAGTGGGGTTGTTCCTTGGGAATCATGGAGAAGAATGATCCTATTTATGAACCTTCTTGACTTAACTTTGGCGTGGAAGAATTTTGAATTCTTATCTCCATTCTTAAGCCACGAAACTCTGCTTTTAGCTCTTCATCTTTCTTCCTCCATGCGTGTAAAGTTTAGTAGAGCCTCTTTTGTTTTGCTGATTGCACTAAGGTTCTGAGGGTACTGGTTCTGCAGCTTCTCCAAGTTCTTTTGCAGGGATATGATCCATTTTGCTGCATTTGGTAGTATAGAATGCCTCTAGGTGTTTAGCTTGTTGCTCAACTTCTTCACGGCATCAGGAAAATTGACTTGTTGTGGGTCATCCGGGAGGGAGCTCCATACTTCTTAGAAGGTTGTTCTGAATGAGGACAGGTTGCTCCATTGGTTGTGAAATCTGAAGACCTTTGCTCCTTTGATGTGCGGACTCTCGGTTCTATCTTGATTGGACGATGGTCTGAACCAATCCATTTGAGGTTTGTGGTCATAGCATTTGGGTGCATTGAGCTCCATGAAGGGTTTGCATAGGCCTTGTCCAAAAAACTCTGAATTTGATATGTGTGCCTTGTCCCATGCCAAGTAAATTTATATCCTTTGGTCTGTAATTGGCGTAGAGAGAGGGATTGAAGCATGTTGTTGAAGTGGCTACAACTTCCTGATGATCTGGCTGGGCCACCTCGCTTATCCGTTGGGAGAGATATGTCATTGAAGTCTCCCAAGAATAGAAACGGTTGCTTGTACAGTGGGTTGTTTGTTGCTTCAAAACAGAGGAAGTGCCATAGTTCTTTCCTCTGTTTTGCCACTGGAGGACCATATACATATGCTATAAAATAAGAATAATCAGAAAGTTCCAATTTCATTAATGTAAGATTGAGGCTCGGTGGATACAAAAACGGTTATAGAGATAGACTTCTTCCAGAAGATTCCCAGGCCACCACTAGTACCATTAGCCGAGATTACAAAAAAGGATTCAAATCCTAGACAGACACGAGACTTTCGACATACCTAGCATTATTCTTAGTTTCTATTAAAAAGAGGAGGTCCGGCTTATTCAAACGGCAAAGCTGCCGGAGTTGCTGAATTGTCAGAGGGTGCCGAAGCCCCTGAAAATTCCAGTGCATGACAATCATGGCTGCTCCGGTGGCGAGACGGGAGCCACCAAACAAACATATTAAATGGAGCATCTAAATGGATTTGCAAAAAATTAACCAAACATCATTTAAATGGTTCGTTCAAATGGAGCATTTAGATGAACCATTTGGATGGAAATTGCAAATGGAATAACAAGACCTAAGTGCTGACTATAATAGACGCGTAAGTTTAGAATCCGGTAGGGTTTATGACCTTCCTCGGTGTCTCGCAATTTAGATATAACATAAAAGATGGAGATAATAAGATTAGACCAGTTTAAATAGAGAATATTAAATGCAATACTGGAAAAATAAAATCTTTAAAGTGCCAAGGTGAGTGATGAAAGAACCATATTTCCTCTGTTGTCTACTTATTTCATTTTGGAATTTTCAGATCCAGCAAGATCAAAAAGTTACTGCATCAAACCAAGAAATGTTAGATTCAGGAAGGCACCTGACTACACTTCTTAGTTAGCAACAAAGTGTGACATGGCTGTATATACAATGGCGGAATCAGTATGAAATTTCTATTCATTACAATCTGAGAGAGAGTGGCGTCTCTTCTGTCATATCCCTTTCCATATGGAATGCTTTCTGTAGTCTGAAACAGGCTATAAACTTTTAGGTGAAGAGCTAAAAAAGTGTTGAGTTTAATGCTAAGATCTGATGCATACGTGCAGATGAGATGGTTGTCGAAAGATATGCTTCCAAGTAATAAGTCTTACCAAGGTGAACATTGTGTGGCTTCGACTGCTAAAAGTATTTACATTATTCGAACCAACATGCTTGTGTTCTGCAATAACTGCATCAAAGACAAAAGTGAAATCATGGGACAAAACAAAATTGAACATAAGAGAGATACAACCTTGTAAATGTAAAGAGAAGGGAAAGTTATGACCAACTGATGCCTAACAGTAATACTATATAGTCAACCAAATCATTTGCTAGAAGATCAGGACCTTCAACACACATCACTTGTATTTACTTTTAGTAAGGATGAGTTGATAATGAAGGTTAACATGTATTTTACTTTTACCTTCTCCAGATGCTATTAAGAATATGAGCTTGAGCAGGGGATAAGAAAACCTCATCTTTTGTGCCTTCAATGTATCTGTCCTATCAACATAAACACACTGATAACAATGAAATTTTACCATGCAAACGAAACTTGGATAAATGAAATGTAAGCCCTACAATAAGTTCCGTCCTTCAAAATGCTCTTCTTATATCAAAACGTTTACCATTTGTTTGTAACAACGTAAGAAGATTAAATTCATTGAACTCAATTATATGGATCAAGTCTTAGAGATCATGTGTCGAAGTTTGATTCTTTGACCAATACGTTACAAACTATTTATGTTTGCAGGACCACGACTATTAAATTTAGTTTTTTTCTTTTTAATTCAGATTAATTCAAATTATTTTAAATATGTTAGAGTGTCAAATAAATTAGATTGAATTTTTTCTCATGTAACGAATAAAATTTTCCGTCACACACGTTTTACTTGTTTTACATTAATTACATATGAGCTATGGAATACGGTGATTATCATGGTGTCTTATGTTATTTCACTGAGAATGATCTAAATGATCAATTTGGTTAGAAATAAACACCGTTTCATCGATGATATGGTGGCCTATGCTCTTAAGAGTGAGGGAGGCAGGAAGCTATATATGTGTAAGCATGTAAAAACTATGATAGTGATGTCCAATGTGATTTCTTAGCACAAAGTTTGTGCAATCGTAGATGGATATCCCATAAGTTTATTCATTAGTTTTTGTTTTGATCCATATAATCTATATACATTAATTATTTATTTATCAATTATGTTTTAATGTAAAAAAAAAAAAAAATAGTTGATGACATAGATAGTCTAGAATTTGAGAGTTAACTTTGTTATTATATATGTAGATTTTTAAATACATTTTAAATTCTCTTAAATTCTAGATTTCTCAAAATCACTAACATTTTTTTGACAAAAATCTGAAACCAATATTATATTATGTCACTACAGTACGTATCAAGATCTCCTGAGTTATCATAAGATTTCCTGAGTTATCATCTTTGACATGCTCTAAAAATATTATCTTTTTATTGCATTTTTTGGGTTAAATAACCCAAAAAAACATAATATCTTTTAAAATTTACTAAATATCACTAAAATTTGTAAGTATAGACTCAAAATTCTAACGATAGCAATGCATTTTGTGGCTATTGAAATATTAAAGGGACCAAATATCAAAGAGCCTTTTATTTCACTAGTAGTTAACCAATTGACAAAACCGGTTCAGTTCAATGTTGCAACTTACATTCCAATGTTTTAAAAAATGAATAAACACCCAAAAAAATAGAACATACGACTTTGGGACGGAGACAAGCTTATGAATTCTAGGCTCTAGCCATAAAAAAAACTAAAAAAAACCCAGAACAAAAAAAAAACTACATTGAAATAATACAAAGAAGTGAAAAAAACTGAAGATCAGTTCCAAAGTCTATAAGAAGATCAATGAGACTAATTACAATTTTTACCAATCCAACATTTATCGCCATCATCTAATCACACGAATGTAGAAGCCTTTGAGGTACGTTGATCAGTACCAAGAGTGATTACCATTATAGTCACATCATCATGATATCTCCTTCTCCGACCAACCGGAACACTCGTCAGTTCTTCCAAAGTGAAACCTATATCATAAATGTTTTGTGCTTCTGTCATATATATCATAAATATAATTCTCAGATTCGTTGAAGTAAACATTTGAAAAAGAAGGATTTAATACCAGCACGAGCAGCAGCTTTAGCTACAAGACGTTCAAGTAGAAACTTAGCTGGATCACCAGAAGGATTACTAGCTATGAAGGAATGTACAAGCAGTACCGCTTCTTCGTTGCTGAAGAAATCGAACAAACCATCACTTGCTACTATAACAAAATGATCTGATTCTGTTATCTTGTGAACTTTCATTGATGGTTCCACTGAGACATATGGCGGGCTTATAAGATTGCGAACACGGAGTATTCCCATGAGTGCATCATTTAGTTTCTCCTGCAATTCAATGGAGAGAAGATCTATTTGATATTCTATTCTTCTAAGCATAACATCATCAACTTATTAATGATACCATTACCTTCTTTAGGTAACCAACTCCGAGAGCACGAGTAACTTTAAGCTTTCCTTTGATTTTTCCACCAAAGACAATTTTGGGATCATCAGGATGCTCACTTAAGAGTCTAGCTTCTTCAACTTCGTTATCAACTGTATGATCCTCTGTGAGCTGAACAGCTTGCAGGTTCTTATTACCATCGTAGGTCGCAAGAACTGCTCTGCTATCACCTAGATTAAGGATGTATAGATCCTTCCCGACAAGGAGAGTGACCAAAACGCAAGATCCAACTGATACTAAGTCTGGTCTGTCTTCCATCTCTAGCTCAACCATCCTTAAGAAATCATTTTCCGCCTGGAAAAGCGAACGGTTTAAGCAATCTAGGACTCCTTGTCTGAACAAATCAGATGAAGAATAATCTAATTTACTTATATTTGATAACAGTTCCAACTTCTTGCCATCATCATCATACTTTGTAAGGCTTTGCTTCATTTGGTGATCAAGTAACTGAAGATGGAACACAATGGACTCATACAAAGTACAAGCCAAGAAATCAGCAGCATCTCTTCCATTGAATCCATCGTAGATAGCGCAAAAGAGCCAACCATTCTCCTCGGAGCACACAGCCTGAACTCTATCTTCCCCTGCAGCACCACCCGCAACTTGAACTTCCATGGCAGAAAGAAGAAACCCTTCATTCACAGAAGAAGGTGAACTCATTGATGTCAAGTAAGAAGATTCAGGATCAGGAGGACTCGGGCTAGTAGACGAGCTGCAACTTAGACTCACCATGCTTCCATGAAGAGAAGGAGAGAGTATGTCAAGCTTAGAAAGCGCAGGCGAAGATGGAACTTTTCTGAAAGATTTAGGAGAATCAAGAGAAGGCAATATCTCAGAACCAATCACTCCATTGCAGATATTCGTATTGGCTAAAGTCGGGTTCCCACTTAAAGCAGCTCCAGATAAACAAGAGAAACTGCTTGTCTTTTGAAGCCTAAACCCACCAAGAATCTTACGGCCATCAAGAATACTATCTTCAGGAATCTTTATCTTATGATTATTGCATTGATAACCAAAGCTTATCTGAATCTCACCATAAGGATCAGTCTCTGCCTGCATTTTCTTTTTCATTCTCTTGGTATGTTCTGAAAACAAAAAAGATTCATTTACTCATAATCAGATTATGCATTCATAAAAAGCCTCAACATGAATCAATACACCACTTTGCTTATCAATTTTGATTCAAATGAACAGCCATATCAAGTTTTGGATCAAAAAACCATCAAAGTTTAGTCATTAATCAGTTCTGATTCAAAGAGATACAAACACACAGCTCTTACTTCAAAATTTAGCTGTTTCAATGAGCTTGGAGACAAAATACGTGGTGAAAGTCTAAGCACATATCGAAAGTGAAGATGGATGGGGCCAAGATAACAAACAGTTACATAAGTTAAAATTTGGAGTTTAAAAAAAAAAAGTACATTTTTTTCAGAGGACGCCATTAAATGCAGACCACATAAGGTTTTTGCAGATAAAATAGTTTTACAGACAAAAGCTATCTAAACCACACAGAAACAGAGAAACATATAGATTTGGTTTGGTTTCATCAATATTGCAGATAAAATAGTTTTACAGACGAAAGCTATCTAAAACCACACAGAAACAGAGAAACATATAGATTTGGTTTGGTTTCATCAAAATCTTAAAGTATTCACCGTGTCATGTATTGATCGGTACCTACAATGGATTATAACAAAAAAACTCCTAAACATTGATTATATTAATGATTCCATCGAAACAACAAATCAAAACTCACAAAACAGAATTGAAAACTAAGTCAGATTTATCGGAACGAAAACGAAATCGAGAAGAACAGAGACTAGAGATGATAAATATTGTTTGTTTTATTTTTACCTTAGCGTATAAAGCGGATGGCAGAAAATAGAAGAGAATCAGAGAAGTGAGAAGAAACAAATCGGAGAAGAAGAAGAAGGCAAAAGAGAGAATAAAAAAAACGAGTGAGAGAAGTGAAAAGAGAGAAATTGGATGGAGGAGAAGAGTTAACAACTTTTATGTTTTTTGTTTCCTAATTTTGGTATTAAAATATCGAAAGCCTCTCTCCCTCTTTATACTAATCTTTTCACACTTTTTCTTTTCTTTTTTTTCTTTTGAAAGTTCGATTTTTAAAACCCTAAAAATAATGATAAGGTTTTGTTATTATCTATATTAAAAATATTTTAATATTTTTTGAAGTTCTTGACAGAAAATATATATATTTTGAAGTTTTCTTGGGTTGATATTGTCAGACATTTTTTTTGATAAAAAAATGATAGAATATAGAGATATATGATTTATTTGATTGGTTAAAGATGTATTTGAGTAACTTTATTTACACCAAGTTTATTTTGGAGAAGAAATTACATGAATTTTTGTTTTTAGTTTTAGACTAATGATACTCCAATTATGATACATGAAGAAATTTGATAAATTCCTAACATATTTAGTTGTTAATGTTAAATGTTGATCCACAAGAAAAAATCTTTGGATGAAAGTGAAAAGAATATAGTAAGTAGTAATTAACAATAGGAGTCATCAAATTGAAGGCAATAAGTGTGTTAGTTGACATTTTATCTGATGATGTCATCCTCAGATTCCTATATATAAATAAGTTCATATTGTATCCATTTATACTTCTATTATCTTTCTTGGACTTCTCAAACAACCTATATTATACCACTGAAACAGCAAATGCTGGTGTTTAAGAAACATTAATAAAATAGTAGATTACTAAATCTCATTCTTACTGGGAAAATACAAATAACAAATGATTCAAATGTTAAATATGATTTTTTTCATAAATAATTAGGATTGCAGACTTTATTTGTTATAGATGTTATTGTATAATTTGCTCTGATCAAATTAGAATGGTAAGTTAACTAATACTTTTTTCTAAAAAGATTGCTATTTTTTTTTTCATGGAAACAAACTAAAGGTAACCCGGAAAAAATTCATAGTGACGTTCTAGAAAATCTAATATATATTAAGAGTACACGATGTAGACGTGGATGGTTAGATTTTACTAGCCGCAAACAGATACGTGAGGAAATAAATAATCAATGAGATTGATACATATAAATTAATTTCAGCCGTAAGCGAAAAATCGACCAGTCATACAATGTAAAAAATGGACGCAGATCTAACATTTCGCAACTGTGACATATAATGTAGTTTAATCAGAAGTTGCTCAACCATATCAAGACGCAATGGATTTTTTTTAATCTAATACTGACTTGGTAAATTGAGCTAATCATCTAGCCTATGTCATCACCTCGGAAACTCAATTTCTATTTTTTTATTAACATATTATACCACAAACCTCAGTCCGGTACGAACCAAATGTATGGTATGATACTAAATATAGTAAAATACTAGTAATTAAGATGGTGAGTGGAAGATCAGATCACATCAATATCATATCACATATGACTTATCAATAATAGAGAGAGTCGTTTAATAGATTTGATAAATATCCACATACACTGATTTGTGGCTGTTGAGCCACAAGAGAGGCTGCTTGCTGTTCAAAACAGTCTTCGTCACTATCATTCCCCTCCTGAAAATGACATTTTATGACATTTCTCCCCATTTAGCTTACGTACAGTTCTTTTGTTTTGGCAGTTTACAATGAATTGATAGATTTCTGTTTGTCTTTGTCTGACTAAACAGATCATTCAGTTTCTGTAAGCTGTTGTGTTATGTGTATCTAATGAAACCTCCCAAGTCTCAAAACCATAGAACCTGGATTATTTATTTTACTAACATCTAATCTAGACCGGGGATTAATAACCTAGGATTGTTCAGGGACAGACAGTTAAGACTAAGAACTAATGGGACTGATATTTCTAGCAAATAAATTCGCGGTAACAACAAGTAGGGAGTGCTGAGGATTACCTTGACTTATTGTATATATACTCGTATCAAAGCTGGAATCAATTAAGTGAAGTATCAAGATGCAATGGTGTAGAAGACTTTCGTCATTCCTTTCTTTGTTCTCAATTGTGTGACCTTGAAAAACAACAAGGGAAGTACCCAAATGTTTTTAGAAAAGACAATACAAAAAGAAGGAAACAACACTAAAAGAAAGATATCAACTTGAGACTGGTATAGTGTTATGAGCTCTACCTTCATGCTTTTGATATCAGATATATCGGAGACATGGGTTCCACCACACGGACACCCAGGGCTGTCACCTAGTTTTATGATCCGGGGAGTACTTCCCTGCAAGGTAAGCAAATATAGAAGGTTTAGTTTGATATTTCAAGAGTGAAATGGCCCAATCGATGTTCCATAGTGGAATCTCTGCCATTTGCAATTCATTTTTCATTGCTTAACTGACTAGCTTATTCTAATCGTGTACCTATTATCCTACAAAGCATTATGGTAAGTGTTGGAACAACAATTTTGACTAAGGGTTCAAGCTAACTTTTTGCAGTCCAACAGTAAGTACCTTAGGTGCTCCCAAAATTTTCATTAACATAGATAGCAGTATTCGTCAATAGATGATATAACTTTTCAGAAAAGAGCAGGGATTGATACAGAAGATAGTTTATTCATCCATGGTTCAATTTACTTATACAAATCCAAATGGGTGTATCCCTTTAAGAAAAGCCATTGCCTTCTTATGACTTAACTGAAAAACTTTGATATAACTAAAGATAAACAAAGCTACTACTATGAAAACTCCAGCCATCTAAGGATATGTCTGGAAATATTTAATTCATTAAGCTTGAAACTCTTATGTTTATAAGCAGTAGAGGGAAAAACATCAAATATACAGGAAAAGATTTTATATATTGCCAAATACCTTAGAAATATAATCAGGAAGATTTCCACCACAGAGCTCAGACGCCTCTTCATACGGCAATATAGCAGCATAAACCTTATACAGGGCAAAGAAATCGTTATTAGGAAAGCTAACACAAATCAAAGGACTTCAACTATGATAAAGAAACTCTGAGGACTTACTTCTCCTCCTTTGGTTATCAGTTCGTTGGCTTCTGCTTCCAACTCTTTCTGCTTGACCTGCAATACATCCTGTGGAACGCTTCCTTTGTATTCCACATAAGGACTGATCTCGATGTAGTTAGATCGCCGCTTTTATTTGTCACTATGTTTAAAAGAAGTTGCAAAGAAGTAAACGGATGATAAACTCTATAATCGGATTCCTACCCGTCTGGAAAATGGTACCCTTTTCCGGGCTCCAAATGTCCTAACCCAACTTTCTGCATACACATATCTAGCAAGTGTCCAGCTGAGTGCAACCTGATCATGAGATAATGTTAACTTCATGATAATGTCCAGGCCCAAACAATAATAACAATGCAAGAACTGTTACTATTATTATGAGACGTATAACAGTGGAGATAAATCTTCAACATAACAGACTACCATTTTACTTATAAGATATCCACAAGCAGATTACAAAACTGCATCACTCGTGAAACAGATCTTTTAACTTAAAATAAGAAGCATCAGTGTTAAGAATGACTGAATCATTTTTAGTGCCCAAATACAATCAATTATCAAACCAGACTTTTCTTAGTAGAAAAATCGCACTAGCTGAACTTTTCAAATCAAAAACTCAATCAACATTTTCTTGCCTCGAATTGAGTTTGCGCCTTGATTCATCAACAGTTAAGTAAACTTCTTTCCCTTTCTCAATATCCACTCCATTTTCAGGATTCGAACCTTCAAACACTCCGTAATGAAGAACCTACGATTTATATAAAAAAGGAACACACAAACAAAATTAAAATCCGAATAAACTAGAAAACCATCAACACTACCCGCTTAAACGGAGAAACGATTGGAATAGAGATTTAGAAATTACAATTCCATCTTTCGATCGAACATCTTGAACGGAAAACTTCACATCCGAACCGGAGAAAACAATGAAACCAGTGTCTGACGGCTGGCCACCACCTTGTGGATGAAACACCGTCGAATCCAGTATAAGAGCTGTGCGTCCATCTTGCGCCTGCTACAAAAAGAGGGAGCAAATCGGGATTCAGCATTGGAGTCAAAAAAAAAAAAAAAACAGAGAGATGTAGAAAAGCACGAGTATGGTTACTAAAAAAAAAAAAAAAAACAGAGAGATGTAGAAAAGCACGAGTATGGTTACTATCGACACACACACGGACCTTGTATAAAGAGAGAAATCTGGATTGAGAATGAATTCTGAACATGTCTACATGATAATCAAGTTTCGTCGGAGGAAAATCCATGGTGGATTCTTCAAGGGCTTCGTCACGGTGAATAAGCGAGTGACCATCAAAACCCAAGTTTTGAAGAAGGGGAAGTCTACACGGCACGGTCAACAGTCAACGAAGGAAAAAAAACTTATATTTGCTAAATTAACAAAGCCGCTTTTCCAGATATTTTACGAAATTGCAATGTATTTTTGGGCCTTCATTATTGGGCCTTTTTAGGTAACTATCTTTCAAATATTATATTTATAGATTTCTTTCGGAGCCATGAACAAAGAAAAAGAAAAAAAATCTTTCGAAGAGTCATTCAAACTCATACTACACAACCTAAGTTTCTCGAATGAACTGAAAAAGAAATTGAAACTGAAACACATATATATATATGATTCATAAAACAACAAATACTTATTCAACTTAGTTTACGAACAATATGTCAAAATGTAAATAAAAACTAAACTTCTCATTCTGTAGCTCTTGATAGCTCTCGAGCTTAAGGAATAGAAACCAAAGTAGGAACATAGACAAGATGTAAAGGCCAAGTATCAACCTCCAAACCCATTTGAATCTTCTTGAACCTATCCCTCTCCACAATGTAGATGTAAGGTTTTCACACAATGAGCCTCTTATCATCATTGTTATCGATGAATTCACAACAATGAGCCTCTTATCATCATTGTTATTGATGAAGTAACTCGACCGAGAATTATAATACAGACTTGTAATGTCGGAAAGTTTTATATAATAAAATCTTCATTCTGCAAAAAAAAACGTTCTAAACTATTTATATTTATATCTATAATATCTAAAAAGAATATGATAAAGTTTTTTTTTTATTTTTTTTTTATTTTTTTTTTTTATTTTAAGAATGATAAAGCTAAAATATGAATGAAAAGACCGAATGTGAATGATTACTCTATTTATAACTTGAATACAATGAAAATATTTCGAAAATATTAATTTTTAATATAAAAAATTAAGTTCTGATGTTACTAATATAATAGTTTCAAAATATGTTAATTTCCTAATTTTAAAAATCAGATATATAAAATGTTAATTTCGTATTTATATTAGGAATTATTAATCTTAAGAAAGGTTAGTTTTCATAAGTTAGTAAATATATTCATAAATAGGATTTTCTAAAAGTTTTTGGCCTTTTGTATATTTATAAATGTTAATTTTCTAATTTTAAAATGTTAAATTACCAAATTTTCTAAATTTAATTATTAATATGGTTTTTCTTAAGAAAACTTAATAAGAAGATATAACCATGGTAAAATCTTAACATTAGCTAGGGCTTCTTCAAACTAACGATGTCGACGCAGCTTCCACAGGTCTTGGAGGATGAGATTCTTGCTCGTGTTCCACCTCTATCTCTCGCTAGATTTCGAACCGTTTGCCAAAGATGGAACACACTTTTCGGCGAAAAGAGTTTCATCAAGCAGCACTTGGCTTGCGTCCGTCCCCAATTCATCTTACGGACCCATGAATCCAAGATTTATTCAATAGGTATCAATTTTGATGATTCCTTAGAGGTGTTTGAGCTTACTCAAGGTCATAATACACTCAAGTTATATAAAACCATATTTTACTGCGATGGGTTTTTGGCATCATGTCCTAGTTATGTTCGCGAGCTCACGATCTGGAATCCGTGGTTGAGACAAGAAACTAAATGGATCAAGCCTAAGATATCCCGTTTGGTACAGATGTACAATCTATATGGACTAGGATATGACAATAGTAGACCGGATAAGTGTTACAAGATCCTAGGTCTAATTTATTGTTACGATGTCAAGAGGACCATACATAGCCCGATAGTTGCAATCTACGACTTTGCAACCAACGCGTGGAAAAATCTTATATTTCCTCCATCCGATTGGACCTTAATGTCTCCTCGTAGGTTTTTATCTTTGAATGGAAATTTGTATTGGATTGCTGTGAGGGAGGAGAATGGTGGTGATCATTTTGTCCAAAGCTTTGATTTTTCTACAGAGATATTCAAGTTCTTTTGTCACTTACCGTGCACTGACGGTACTCAAGTCCTTGAGGTTTTTAGGGGAGATCGGTTATCGGTATTGGAACAATGCAGGACAACAAAGAAGATCAAAATTTGGGTGACTAACAACAGGATTGGTGGAGATAGCAATGAGCCTGTGTCGTGGAGACCGTTAATGGAAGTGTCGATACCAGACTTCCCGACATTACGAGATCCTATTTATTATAATTCTCAGCCGAGTTACTTCATCGATAACCATGATGATAAGAGGCTCATTTTGTGTATGTGTGACAAAACCGGAAAGGCGTACATCTACATTGTGAAAGAAGATAGATTCAAGAAGATTCAAATTGGTATTGAAGCTGAACCTTGGCCTTTTCACCTCGTCTATGTTCCTAGTTTGGTTTCTATTCCTTAAGCTCCAGAGATTTTAAATTCCTGATTTGGTTTAGATCAAGGGCCATAGATATGAGAAACGTAGTTTTTATTTACATTTTGACTTGATGTTTGCAAACTAAGTTGATTAATGGTTCGTTATTTTATGAAATAAATATGAGGTCTCTATATACGTTCCATTTTTTCTTTTTCTTTTTCTTTTGGAATTCCTTTGAAAATTTAGACTTTTGGAGTATGAGTTTGAATGACTTTTCAAAAGAATAATTAAAAAGATTTTCAAAACAATAGTGACTTTTGATTTGAGCCCGTCACTATTGAAAAACATTAACAGTCCCTACATATACTGTTTTTCAAAACAGTATTGTATTTTCTATTATCTTTCTTGGACTTCTCAAAGAACCAATATTATACGAAATTAAACAGCAAATGCTGGGGTTTAAGAAACATTAACAAAAGTAGTAGATTACTAAATCTCATCCTCACATGCTAAATAGAAATAAGAAATGATTCAAATAAATATGATTTTTCAATATTTAATTCAAACTCATATTACACAACCTAAGTTTTTCAAAGGAATTGAAAATGAAACTGAAACATATATAGATCTTATAGCTATTTTGTTTTACAATCTATGATTCATAAAACAACAAACACTTAATCAACTTAGTTTACGAACAATATGTCAAAATGAAAATAAAAACTAAACTTCTCATTATGTAGCTCTTGATAGCTCTTGAGCTTAAGGAACAGAAACCAAAGTAGGAACATAGACGAGGTGTAAAGGCCAAGCATCAACCTCCAAACCCATTTGAATCTTCTTGAACCTATCCCCCTTCACAATGTAGATGTAAGGCTTTCCAATTTCATCACAAGTACACACAATGAGCCTTTTATCATCATTGTTATCGATGAAGTAACTCGGCCGAGTATTATAGTTATCAATATAGACTTGTAATGTCGGGAAGTTTGGTATTGACACTGTCATTAACACTTTCCACGACACATGCTCATTGCTATCTCCTCTAATCCTGTTCTTAGTCACCCAAATCTTGACTTCCTTTGTTGTCATGCATTGTTCCAATATCGATAACCGATCTCCCTTAAAAACTTGAAGGACTTTAGTACCGCCAGTACACGGCATGGAGAGACAAAAGGGCTTGAACTTCTCCGCGGAAAAATCAAAACTTTGAACAAAACAATCACCATTGCTATCAACTCTTACAGCAATCCAATACAAAGTTCCATTCAAAGATACAGCAGGAGGAGACATTAATTCCCAATCGATTGAACCAAACTCAAGTTTGTTCCACCAACTGGTTGCAAAGTCGTAGATTAAAACTTTCGGAACAATTATGGTCATACCGTCGACATGATCTTTGGAATAACGAAGCCCCATGATCTTGTAACCCTTATCCGGTCTACTATTATCATATCCTATTCCATATAAATTGAAATTATACCTCATAGGCTCAATCCATTTAGTTTGTTGTCTCAACCATGGATTCCATATTGCAAGCTTGTTACGCATAGCAGGACATAACAAAAGCCCGTCACAATAACAAAATCTTCGATTTTCATATAACTTAAGTTTCTTTTGACACTGAGTTTCTAGGTTAAACTCACGCATCTGTAAGGAATCATCGAAATTGATGCTTACTGAATAAATCTTGTAATCATTGGTCTTGTACTCATGGGTCTGTAAGATGAACTCGGGACAGACGTAAGCCAAGCGTTGCTTGATGAAAATCTTATCGCCGAAAAGTGTGTTCCATCTTTGGCAAACGGTTCGAAATCTAGCGAGAGATCGAAATGGAACACGAGCAAGTATCTCATCCTCCAAGACCAGTGGAAGAGTGGTCTTTGACATCGTTATTTTCTTTTGGATAGACAAGAAACAAATAAGTAACCCAAATTTTAGCTAGAAGATCTTCACAAGTTTTGAGTTTAGTTTATTGGTTATTATATATGAACCAATCTAATGGAGTAGAAAACAAGTTATATTCCAATAAGTTTCAATCTTACAAATATAGTAGAGGAGAAGAATTGGCAATATATCTAACAGAAATTAAATATTAAGTAAATGATTTCCAATTCTCTTTAACAAAATGAATAAGAAACACTTTGATTACAAAAAATAAATACTAACAATTTGGAGATAATAATCCTTATACATTATTTGAAAATCAAAAAAGCTTATATGACCATAATCATTCTTAAGAACTATATATGCTATTATTATAAATACAAATAGATCAATAAATCATGGAAAATAAAAATAATCTTTAATAATTTAAAAATAAATAGCAATAGTAGATAATCTTTGTTAATTAATAATTGTAGATAATTATAAATTATTTCGGACAAATAATTATATATAAACAATTACATTATGCTATTACAAATAATTATATCAATGCATTTCAAATCTTCATTGAGAAGCAAAAAAAATTTATGTGTCATGAATTACAAATAAATCTTGGATGATAAATTTTTTTTCTTATAATTTAAAAATAAATAATAATTATATTTGATTCTATCAAATAATAATTATAGATAATCATAAATAATTTTGTATATAATTTAATACTAAAAGATATGCTATTACAAATAATTNNNGTCAGATTTTTGTAAGGTTTTCGGACCACATTACCCCTTTTCGCTCGGATGTTGGACGCACGCGCTTGTTCTTTTTGCCTTGTTGCGAATCGAATGGTTTTTATTAACCAAATACTTGGTTGTCTGATTGAAACGTAACTAAATGTATTGACCTAGTTTTTTTTGTAATTTCCTTAAATGAGTAACCAAAATATATATATATTTGTAAATATTAACGGAATAAAATTAATAATTCGATATTTCAGAAAAAAAAAAAATAAGAATTCACATAAGCATGAATAACAATAATATAGCCATTTTTAAAAATTATTTCTTCATTAAAACTTGAAATCTGATGTTTTTGGTAGATTATCTTCTCACCATTTTCTTAATCATTTATTTGTTAACATCTAGTTTGATTTTAAATGGTTTTATATATTTATAATATTTTATATTATTGATTATCTCTTCAAGAAGATACATCGAATATATATAAATAATTTAAAATATACAGTTATTTAAAGCTTAGAATCTATTTAGGTGATGGTTTGTGTATTTAAATTCAGATTTTTTTTCCACAAAAACTAATG
>CM071716.1:14682874-14697377 GCA_036630335.1 Physaria fendleri | reverse complement strand
TTTGGTAGCAGTTAGTGAATTAGTGCTACAACGAACTGCTACCAATGCCCATATTTCTTGTAGTGGAATTCCTCTTTAACATCAAGATCAGAATCTTCATCGGAGTAAAACACATCTGAATCGCTGCTCGAACCCACTTCTCTTATATTCCGAATGAACGCCACCATTCCACTATCTTCATCGTCAGAATCGATGTCATCAATGGTAGTATCGTTGTCACTTTCAGTGGTTATTGGTTTTTCTTTCCTTGAAACTTTTACACACTGATCCTTGATGTGTCCAAACCCTCCACATTCATAGCACTTAATCTCTTTAACCTTCAACAAAGGACAACTGGCTTTGTCATGACCATACCCTTGACACAAGTGACATTTCGTATTGCTTCTTCTCCTATGTTTTTCTTTTTCTTCTTTTCCTTGACCTTCGTTGAAATTGCATCTACTTCTCCTTTCATTGCTGTCCAAAATCATGTTCACCTTCCTTGATAGCGATTCAATCTATTATTTAAGCTCTTGAATGTCCTTTTTATTCTCAACTGCAACACCTTCTGAATTTCCAACATAAATTGGTGTGATCTCCATCTCATATGCTTGCAACATTCCAACCATCTCTTCAAATTCGATGTTGTTGCATCTACTTCTCCTTTCATTGCTGTCCAAAATCATGTTCACCTTCCTTGATAGCGATTCAATCTATTATTTAAGCTCTTGAATGTCCTTTTTATTCTCAACTGCAACACCTTCTGAATTTCCAACATAAATTGGTGTGATCTCCATCTCATATGCTTGCAACATTCCAACCATCTCTTCAAATTCGATGTTGTATGTATCTAAGCATGAGACCATGGCTGTTCTTTTACTCTCGAATTTTGCAGGGAGACATCTTAGAAGTTTCTTTACAAGTTTCTTATCTTTCTATCGTTTCCCAAGAATATGCGCTTCACTCGCTATCTCACTTAACTTACCACTGAATTCCTCTATCGATTCTGTTTTTCCCAAAGTAAGTGTCTCAAATCTTGAAGCTAGCATGTCGAGTCTAGAATGTTTCACGCTTGAGGTTCTTTCATAAGCCTTTGATAACTTGTCCCAAGCCTCCTTAGCCGACTCACAATTCGAATGCGTAGAAATTGATTCGTATTAACCGAATTGAAAATTACCAAAAGTGCTAATGCGTTTGCCGATGCCTTTCTTTTCTCAACTTGTGTCCATCGTTCTTCAGGTTTTAATATGCTCTCCTCGCCTTCACCTCTTAAAACACGAGGCTCCCAACCACAACTAACAGCAGTCTAAATTCTGCGCTAATACCTCTTATTTTAGCTTTCATCTTCACTTTCCAATGCCCGTGATTCTCTTTCTTCCAATATGCTAGTACGTGCGATCTGTTCTGTGGAGAAATCCATTCTTACTTCCTCAGGATCTACACATGTTAGAGATTAATCTAAATTCAGATGAACCGCTCTAATACCAATTGAAAGTGTAAGAATGGTGTATCAAAACGTTAATTCTCCAAACAACTTTACTCTTACGTTAATTCTCCAAACAACTTTACTCTTTATTAGAAATAGAACTTTGGATCTACAAATCCCTAATCTAATTCTAATCTTTCAATCTCTCTACCAAAGAGCGTATAACAATGAAAAGCTTGACCTAATTTTTTGAATAACATCTACTTTTATACATGAGATTTATTCTAAGAAACCTAGATCCTTCTAATTAATATAATACACTTTCCTTTTTTTTTCTAAAAATAAGATTTTCTTTTTCTACCATATCTCCAATATTTCCAATTCAGATTTTCCTTATTCTTTGCACTCACAGATGTGTTCGTCACTTTTACTCATGGTGTTTCATTATCTGATTCTATTTCTTCGAGGATGCTTGTTGGCTCTTTTTAGTATCTACTCACTTTCACTCACAGATGGTGTTTCATAATGTAATTCACGAAAATCTCAAGTTATGTTAGTTGTACACTTGTAGTATATAGAAAATAACCAATGAATTTGATATTCCTTTCAATATTTGGATATTGGTTGAAGTTATTTTAATAAACACCTCGTTGCTAAATTACAAATATTTGTTATACAGTACAAGATAAAAAAATTCTTAAATGAAGTTATAATATAATTTAAGTACTTTTTGGAAAACTCATACCAATTTTATCATAAATTTGATTTTAGTATTAAGTAATATAGATTTTTAAACAAACTCATAGTTCATATAGATTTTTAAACAAACTCATAGTTCGTTGGGAGGCAGACGTGCGGATTGCTCGAGATAATAGCCGAGTATAGTAACCCGTTGGGTTCTCAAAACGAAGATAAGATGCTTGTGTGCACTCCCAGCAGGGTGAGACTAATAATCACACAAGATTGAAGATGGTGTTATTGTCGACTTAGTGGAGAAGGCGTACGAGATAGTAACACAAACACGTGTGGACAAATCGCAAACACTAGACTGCTCCATTGATCAAGTCTCTGTAAGTTGTAACGACAGAAGAGATTGATGAGATCGTCCTACCGATAAATCGTTTGTACTTTTTTCATACCTTTACTATTGTTACTAACTTATTTTTCTTGTAATTTGTGTAGAAAATAGTTTTCTGAAGCGTCACGGTCGATACTATGATTTAGGATACATGCAACCAGTTCTCGCGTAAGGAATGATTCCAGAGAAACTCGAAAAATTCGAGAGTGAAGAAGCAAGTTGAGGAGTTGCAAAAAAAAAAAAAGAGTTAGCAAGCAGATCAAACGTAAATTTTCTAGATAAGTATATCTTTCGTCGTTAGCTTTACATATGGACGGTTTTTAGATAAAAACGTTTATGAACTGTGAAACTAACTTTTGTGCTATCTAGCTTTTGTGCTATCTAGGCCCTTTTTATCGGTGATAGGTAGTCGTTTCTTTCCTTGGTGCTATCTAGCTTTTGCTGTGGTTTAGGAGTATCTTCGCTTTGTTTCTTGGTGTCTCGGTTTTCAGTGAGTTGTTGATTGATAGTGTTGCAAGTGTGTGGTTTGTTTGAGCAGTGTGTTGATTGATAGTGTTGCAAGTGTGTGGTTTGTTTGAGCAGTGAAGACTTGAAGGGCCTAGTATGGCCTCTTGATTGTTTATCGGAATGTTTGGATGCTTATCACGCTCTGTGCTTGCTGACCTCAAGGAGCTTGGGAGAGTGAGCGCCGCTAAACTTTCTTTGGTATCGAGTTGTTCAGGGTTTGGATAGCTCATGTAGCGTTGGAGACTGAGGTGCCCTTCGCCGTTGACAACCACTATTTGGACTCTCAGGAAAAGCCCTCTTGTCTCCGTAGCCGTCTCTCAAACCAAATATCTTTGCTTCCCGCTCATCATGTTCCTCCTTCTCATTCCGGGATTCTCCAAGGCTTGTTCTCTTCATTGATCTGTGGTTGTTTATAGTTTGGACTGGGTATTGGAGGTTTGGAGGAACTAGTAAGTCCTAAGGATTTTAAGGGAGTGTGTATATGACTGTTAGTCTTATTTTGCTCTGTGCTACTGACCTCAAGCCAACATAAGGGAGCTTGGTAGAGGGAGCAACCCTTGACTAGCCAACATAAGGGAGCTTGGTAGAGGGAGCAACCCTTGACTCTTCCTTTTGGATTTGGGATGTTTCGATATTAGAAAGCTCATGGAGGTTGCTTCACCGTTGACATCTTAGTATCGAACTCCCTTTGAACGAGCTTCCGTTTCTCCATTTGAATTCTCCTCCATTTACTTCTCCCCGCATCTTTGAAGATAGTCATTCTTCTCTTGACAGGAAGTAATGACTCGTTATCACTTCATTGACAAAATCAATGGACTGAAGAAGGTGGTTTATTCAACCAAAAGCTCTACTTCCATGCTTTTTATCTTTTTTTGACATGGAACTAGTTTGGGAAGTTTCAAATTCTTTTGTAAACTTGACAATAATTTCATTTTTAATGAAATATTTACCATTTACCAAAAAAAAAACTAACTTTTGTTTGTAAGACATATGACTAATTATTTTTCTGGTAATTTAGTATTAATCAACTATTTATTTTATCTTTCTGTTTTTTAATTATTTAATTAGGCGTCGAAATTAATTTGTAAATGTGGAAACAACAAAAATTGTTGATAAGAATTTCGTCAAATTTACTTACTATAACAAGTCGTTGTTAAGTCGATAAAACGCAACTAACCAATTGCGTTGTTATTCAATCGGAATTAAGTTTTGTCACTAAAGCGTCAATATGAATAATAGAAACATCAGTCATATTTTCGTTACAAAATTGCGTTGATAATTCATCTAAATTGTTGTCCTCAGTTTTTAAAAAATATTATCGGGCGTCGCTTTTTGTTCGCTAGTTTGGTGTTTTTTTTTTTGGTGTTAAATTCGTCCTTTATTTTTAACAAAAAACGACGACTTCTGGAAAACAACGAAATAGGAAAGACCGTGGATTTCGTTGTGATTTTGTTATATTTCGTATTTTACAACGCATTATAAACGATTTTGAGCATATAAAATGGCCATGTTTTCTAGTTGTGGAAGCGGAATACAAATATGTAGCAGACAATACTGCCCCTGATGTTCAATGGGTTCTTTCTACTTCAGGAACTCTACGTTATGTCCCTACTCAGGCAACAATATTTTGTGATAATACCGGAGCAACCTACCTATGTGCAAACCCTGTTTTTCACACTGGGATCAAACATGTTGATGTCAATTTTCAGTTTTTCACTTCATTAGGGACTTGGTTCATAATGGAAAGCTTTAGGTCTGTCAACTCGCAGATATGCTCATCAAGGCCACTGTCCCGCACACAGTTTAAACACTTAGTTCCAAAATCGCACATCTCTTCACTTGGACGCTGATCTTGAGGGGTGTATTAAAGTATAGACTTTGTCAAAGTGTTCAAACTGTCACTCCTACACTAACCATAACTAACGACACTGCATATTTTTTATCTAGTTTCTCTTTAGATCCTTTATTATAGCAACAGACATCTCTTACGTTGTGTATAAATCCATTGTAATGCTTTTGCTGAAATCAATAAGAGAAATCATTTCATCTTCCTTTCAAGAAGAACCAAACTTTCTGCTGTTCCTCCAAGACACTGTCTCTTGAATTGTACCCAACACGTGAATGTCCACCTCAAATCAAAAGTCAATTATTCTTTTGAAAATATTTTTAATTATTCTTTTGAAAAGTCATTCATACTCATACTCCAATAAAATCTTAATTTTCAAAGGAATTCAAAAAAAAATAAAATAAAGTAACCTGCAACATATAAAGATCTCATCAAACAACTTACACTTATTCAACTTAGCACACATAATCAACTTAGTTTGCAAACAGCAAGTCAAGATGTAATTAAAACTAAACTTCTCATTTCTCAGCTCTTAATTTAAAATAAGAACTTTTATAGCTGAGGAATAGGAACCAAACTAGGAATATAGACAAGGTGAAAAGGCCAAGGTTCAACCTCAAAACCCATTTGAATCTTCTTGAATCTATCTTCCTTCATAATGTAGATCCAAGGCTTTCCAGTTTCATCACAAGTACACACAATGAGCCTCTTATTATCGTTGTTATCGATGAAGTAACTCAGCTGGGAATTAGAGTAATAGAGTCGTTGTATGGGGAATTCTGGTACCGACACTGTCAATAACAGTCTCCACGACACAGGCTCGTTGCTATCTCCACTAATCATGTTCTTAGTCACCCAAATGTTGACCTTTTTTGTGGACATGCATTGTTCCAATATCGATAACCGATCTCCCCTATAAACCTGAAGGACTTGAGTACTCTCATTAGACGGCAAGAGACAAAATGGCTTGAACATTTCCGTAGAAAAATCAAAGCTTTGGACAAAACGATCACCACGATTATCGACCCTCCCAGCAATCCAATACAACGTTCCATTTAAAGATAAAACATTACGAGGAGACATCAACTGCCAATCAAGTGAAACCATGCTAAGATTTTTCCACGCAAAGGTTGCAAAGTCATAGATTGCAACTCTCGACCTAATTATGGTCCTACGATCGACATATTCTTTGGAATAACTAAACCCAAAGATCTTGTAAACCTTATCGGGTCTACTATTATCATATCCTACTCCATATAAATTGCACCAATCCCAATTAGGTTCGATAAATTCAGATCCTTGTCTCAACCATGGATTCCAGATCACAACCTTGTCAGGCCAAGCAGGACATAACAAAAAACCATCGCAATAAAAAAAGTTTCGATATCTATATAAATCAAGTTTCTTATGACCTCGAGTTTCTATGTGAAGCTCACGCACTTGTAAGGAGTCATCAAGATTGATGCCTATTGAATAAATCTTGGAATCAAAGATCCGTAAGATGAATTGAGGACAGACGCAGGCCAAGTGTTGCTTGATGAAACTCTTATCGCCCAAAACTGTGTTCCATCTTCGGCAAACGGTTCGAAATCTAGCGAGAGATAGAGGTGGAACACGAGCAAGTATCTCATTCTGCAAGTCCGGTGGAAGCTGCGTCGTAGACATCGTTATTTTGTTTTAGATAGAGAAGAAACCCTAATTTTACTTGGACGATTTTTATTGGTTATTATATATACACACACGAATCTAGTAGAGAAAGACAATTTGGCAATATATCTTAGGGGAAATAATGTTCTAACTGTTGAATATTAATTATTTATTAAATGACTAACATATAATATTAGATTATCACCAGTAATTAACACATGGATTGATATTTATCTTAATATTTAAAATTATTTTTTATAATTTTAAAGTTCATAGATAAAAATTATCAAAATATTTAATACCTTATATCTAATTTCCATCTAGTCCTAATAATTTTATATAAATACATGAATAATTTTTTTCTTTTTTTTTTCTTTTTTTTTTAATATTTGATGGTTGAACCAAAATAACCGATTAATATCTATGGATACTTGAAATACTCGATACATAACTACTAGATTTTGACCCGTGCTACAGCATGGAATGACATTTATTTTTATAAAAACTATAAATATATAAATTTTATAAGTAGATCATTACCGTGTTAAACATGAGTCAATATTTATATTTTTAAATTATATATTCAAATTTTAAATTAAATATTTTGGTAGAGATGAGTATAATATTCGATACACGGTATGTGATCCAAAAGCAAATCAAAATAACAAATACGATATGAACATATTACTTTTTTGTATCCGATAATCAAATCCAAATTTGTACTGAATTTAATGGGTAAAAGGTTTGTATCTCCAGGATTTGAAATATAACGGACGCATTCTCTCCAGTTTTTGGACTTTGATCTAAGTCCACACAAAAATATTTTAATGATTCGGTTACCTAAACAATTCATAGTTGATCAAAATTTTTGATTTGATTTGTAAATCTCTCTGAATCTTAATTCAGTGTATAGAAACCAAGTCACTTTTAGGTAAAATCAAAACAAATTTTAAACGTTATTTCAACCACCAAACGTTATTTGGGGATAAAAATCATTAATTTCAAATATAGAGATTTATATACTATTAAAATATTTTTGTGTGGATTCAGACCAAAGTCTAAAAATCGGGGAGAATGCGTCAGTTATGTTTCAAATTGTGGGAATACACTTTCATCCAAATTTAATAAATGTAGATACACGATAATATCTAAAATATAATTATAGACCAATAATATATTACATATTTAAACTAATCAAATTATACGATTCAAATGACTTAATTTATCTAAGAAAATAGGCTTACCAAGGTATTTAAATATGTTTAATTTAAAATTCAGATTATTATATTTAAATATTAAAATAATTGTTTTAAGTAGAATATATAAATTATTTAATGTATGGTAGTCGATCTAGTCCCAATCCAAAAAATTATATTTTTTCTATATTTGAATAAATGAACCTGATATTCATGTGTACACGTAACATTCACATTTTTCTGATACTCAAGTCATCAAAACCAAACGAATACATGATTCTTAAACATTTATAAAAGCCAAACCTCGACAAATTTTTATAAATATAAAATTACATATATTCTATATTTGAATCATTAAACCCGAAACCCGTGTATAGCCGAAAATATTCATATTTTCTCGAATTATCAAACCAAACCAATAATGATTCTTACACACTTATTAAGTATGTAATTTATATCGAGTCTTAAAATATCAAAATGATTCGTAAACATTTATAAAAGTAAAAGTTACTTTTTCTTTATAAGATTGAATCCAAGAATAATTTACTCTTATACACCAGAAATTTTGCATGCTTTCAAATCTTTAAGTGAGACGAATTTTGTGGATGAAGAAATTTTTTTGCAGATGTGAGGAAAGAAAAAAAAATGAGAAGGTAAATGTTTTAGAAAAATTAAAAGCGTTGTATTTATTTATAAGATTTTCGAGTTAATTTTATATTTTTTTATTCTGTTAAATGATAATAATTAAATCCTTATCATCATTAGAATTATAGTAGGCGATACTAATATGTAGATTTTAATTATTTTATCGTTTTATATTCTAATTCTTTTAGATATTTAGTTAGATTTTAATCCTTATCATAATTCTAATTATAATGTATGATACATAAAATAATTCTCACGACGGCGGCTTATATGATAAGGGTACATATATATTTTTTTAATTATTATATTTTTTAATTTTAATTTTATATGTTATCTGAAAATATAAATAGGTTGGATTAAATTTTATATCAATGAATATATTTTTTAATTTTTAGATTCTTTTAATTTTAATATAATTTTTTTATTCATAATGGCATCGCATTGTAAAAATCTATAAAACCAAGGTTTATTTCAATTTCGTATTTTATTCATAATGGCATCGCATTGTAAAAATCTACAAAACCAAGGTTTATTTCAATTTCGTACTTCCCTTTTATTCATAATGGCATCGCATTGTAAAAATCTACAAAACCAAGGTTTATTTCAATTTCGTACTTCCCAAATATTATATAGATGATAGAATATGATAAATATCCAAATTATTTGACTGATTAGTTAGGTATTTTACGTGAATTATATTCAGATGACATATATTTTTTAAAAAATATGTAGATAACATCAAACTTAACAAACTTACTCTAAATTACAGCTTTAGATATGATAAATCAGTCTTAATATTTAAAAATATTCTAAATTTAGATATTTTTTTAAAAATATGTAGATAATTTCAAACTTAATTTACTCACTCAAAATTACAGTTTTAAATATGCTAATCACGTTTTTTGTGATTTATTAATATTCTAAATTTAGATTTTAGAATATTATTTATTTAATTATTTAAATTTGATGTATATTTTACCTAATTATGTAGATAATTTGAAACTTAATTTAATCCCTCTAAATTACAGTTTTAAATATGCTAATCAAGTTTTTTGTATTAATATTCTAAATTTAGATTTTAGAATTTAGTATATAATGTGATGACTTCATAATAATTAGTTGAAATAATCTAAGAGTATAATATACTGTTGAGATTCTATTATTGTTATCTAAAAGTCTTAATTATATTATTATATTATTAAAAGATAAGCTTATGGTTAAAAAATCTTTCACAGTTATACAAAGATAAGTTTCTAATTGTATGGTTAAAAAAATTTTACTGTTACAAATCTTTTGTTATATTCTACAAAATAAATGTTACTTTCTAATGAATACTTCCAAATTATTATATAAGATTTCTTGTTTAGTAATGAAATATCTTGACGAGTATTCGCGCTATACATATTATGATGGTGGGTCCAATATTAAGTAAAAAATTACATTGTGGATTGATTGTCTTATTGATAAACACATAGTACATATATATAGTGGGGATACAATAAATATGAGATATTTAGAGAATCGTATCATATAAAATCAGATATAATCATATCAAAATTATATGATAATCACATCAAGAGATTGATAAATAAATATGAGATATTTAGAGAATCGTATCATATAAAATCAGATATAATCATATCAAAATTATATGATAATCACATCAAGAGATTGATATCTCTTGATATCTTCTACATCCAATGTTTTTTGAATATTTCTAAGCAATATTTTTTTTTAATCAATTTTATAATAGAAATATAGAGAAAATGATATACTGATTAATAAAATTATTTTGTAACAAAATGTTTACAAATTTTTGATGCTCTTAAGAAATATAAATCTATAAATTTTAAAAAATTTAGGTCAAAAATAATTTCAGATATCACTAAGTCTTATACCGTTAAAATTGTGATGTTTTAAGCAATTATCTGATTGTTTACCCTCTGCGTTAGCTCTACCTTTCGGAACTAACTAATTGAATAGGTATATCATTATATTTATATAAACTCCTAAAAAAACTAATTGAATAGGTATATCATTATATTTATATAAACTCCTAAAAATGGTAACACATACAAAATCAAACTCTAGAATAAATAACAAGTTCAGCCCAAAAAAAGAAAAAGATAAAAGAATAAAATGTCAAGTACTAGTTGATGCCCGTATATATATAGGAGGACTACAGGAGTAATAAGTCGCATCCAACGATACTATAGGTAAAGATAATGTTCGAATAATATTTCGTCGATTGAGAGAAGGAAATAGGTAAAGATAATGTTCGAATAATATTTCGTCGATTGAGAGAAGGAACATATTATGAGGAAGCATCTAGTAACGTGTAAGATTGATGCCATGCTTAATTAGGCTAAACAAGAGAACATGGCATATATTCCCCTTTTACGTTATGTTTCTAGCTTCTAATCTTGTATATATATATATAGATAATTCTAGCTAAATCTTGCAGTCAGCTTTAATAGATATTCTAGCTTCTAATCTTGTATTTTTTATAAACATGGAGATGGAACGGATTATATGGATTACAGATTTGCTAATTGTTTTATTTTGCATGCGTAAATGTTTGTTTATATTAAACTAAGGAAGATAGAGAAATCAATGTTACCAATCTATAATTAATATTATGAATATAAAATGGAAGACAACAAAAGCCACTACTCACTAGTAGCCGCGTCGCATTAGAAGGACCTAACCACGCCTGTCGTTTCATGGAACCAATCACAACATATTGTATCACTAAAAAAAAAGCACATTTTTATTAGTTTATGTTATTTTCTTGCCGATAATTGTTTTTTTTTAGTACTCTTGATCACCGTACAAAACGTTGTTCAATTCGCTCCCACTACTTTTTTTTTTGTCAACCAACCTTCATTCGAATACCAATTAAATCAAAGATCCATACATAAAAAAACAATCATTCCAGAGAGGGCTGGAGCCACGAAGGTAATAGAGTTATCAATAGAACCAAAATAAATAGGGAAGTTGACGGCATATTTCGCTAATGTGTCAGCTGCGGCGTTCCTCTCCTAGCTATATGATGAAATTCAGTCTGCCATGTCCTTCGACCGAGAATACCGAGTATCTCTGAGATGAAGGTAACAAGACGAGGGCATGTCTGAGGAGGATGAAGGTAACAAGACGAGGGCATGTCTGAGGAGCACGAATGGCTGATATCGAAGTTTGTGAATCTGATTCGAAATTGATCTTCTCATATCCCATATTCCACATACAGTTCACTGCCCAAACAAAAGTCGTACCTTCTGTTTCCAATGGGGAAAGAAGCCTAGGAAATACTTTGATTCCATGAAGCCTCACTCGTCCAGTATGATCCCTTAGGATCCAAGATACACCACATGAGTCTCGATTGTCCTGCCATGACGCATCAACATTACATTTAAGAAAAGAGTACTCAGGTGCCGTCCATTTTTCAACGATCGGACGAGCAGATGGTTGTGCTGACGCCGTCGCTGCTGTTCGCTCTACCTTAGACCAGCTCCATTAATGATACTCATCTAAATCTTAAGAAAATTAATATTTTAATAAAATATTATTATTTAATTCAATTAAAATATTCATTAAAAAATCTGTCCTTTTATAAGCTGCCACATGTTAAAAGTGTTTGTGATACCGGTTCTTGAGAGTGTTATTTAAGAACTGTATCTATATTATCTTTCCTACTTTTTATTATTCTATTATTAAAATTTCTGTAAGATACTTATATGATACTGCCGTTGGACATGCCCTTAGAGTTATGATCTCTCCATTTCTTAGCATCTGACTGCGACTTACCTAGGATAGTTCTTGCGTTCGTTGTCAGTATTTGAAACACAAACTCGTTTCTAGATTTCCAAATCCTCCATAAAAGCCAACCGTTAACAAACCATGGTAAAAGTGATCATGTATCCGTAAGTAACTGATCCTCCGTGAAAAAAAATTGAACTCTATCACGGGCAATGACTCTGCCCCTAATTTGAGTTTGAAGCTTCAGAATCTTAGGAAGATAAGTAACCAAGTTCTCTGCGGTTATACTCGATGTATTGAGAATTCGCACAACCATGCTTTTTCTGTTTTCCTCAATTAGCCTCTGTTCATCTTCTGTATTGAGAACATCGTCTTCTTCACTCCAACTACCTAATATTTAAGAAATATGCAAATATTAAGAAATATGCAAATATCATCGGTGCTAAAAAGACTTTGTATAATTTTTTTTATCACTATATATAGTCACAAATTAGTCACCAAAAAAATCAAAAATGAAAGACATGAATCTCTAATCAGTCACCAAAAAAATCAAAAATGAAAGACATGAATCTCTAATCACAAAAGCTATGTTATAACCACAATATATTGTGTACCAAAAATGTGATATAACCACAAAATTTTAATTTGATATAACGAATAAAAACATTTTTGGTACTCAAATACTATAAAATTCTGCTTACAATTAATGGTCTTTTATGATCCTGATGATTACACTAGACTTCAATGTACTTCTTCTCTAATTATGGTACGAACTACCATTAAACGAGCCTGTAGAAAATATAAGAATTGATTAATCTTTGGAAGAGATGGTTTCCACTCTTCAAATCACCACAATATTCGGCGCTTTAAGCACTCATTTATTTTTAAGCACTAAACACAAATATCATTCGTCTTCTACATTATGTTTATAATATAATATCAAAACAGATGTCTAAAATTCAATATGTTTGGTTCATTATCTACACGACACAACGGATCATTCACGCAACAGATCATTCACGCAACAGATCATTCACACGACAGATCATTCACACGAGGCCGTGCTATATAGATTCTGTACAATATCAATAGTGTGGTTTTCGATATACTATACTGACTTTTATATCGAAATTGATCTAATAAATAATAACTCTATCAGATGTAGGAAAATATCTAAAAACACATATAACTCTCAAGAATAGAAGTCTCTTTTCTTAAGTATAATTACATCACATCTCTAACACTTCTTTTATATATCAGAAAATACTATCCTTCGTATATTCTCATAACCAAATGTTAGGAAATATTCTTATTCTCTATGTTATATACTTTCCATTTTACATAGATTCTAAATTTTTAACTTGATTTGAATTTTTGGTCTCCAAACTTAATAATATTGGACTTAAAAGATTAACCCAACAAATAGATTGTTTGAAAATGAAAGAGTCACATGTCCCGCTAATTATAGTACTTATATTTATCCTGAGAAAGAGTCACATGTCCCGCTAATTATAGTACTTATATTTATCCTGATTTTGCACATATATATTCGTGGTTCAGATTCAGGGGCGGATTCCGCCAAAATAATAAATGGCGGTGCAAAAATATATTATAAAATTTGGTGTGTTGCTAAAAATGAATTGTCTTGAACTTGAGCCTGTGAATTTGATCATTTCTCACACACGTAACTCGATCAAATTGCCACATGAAGAATACACACGGCTACAACAGCAAAAACAGGTTAATGTTGTTTTTTACTGGGGGCAAGTGTCACCAATCCTCAACACGTGGGTCACCCCATGTTCAGATTTGTCGATGCTTGGCTTGCAAAAATTGATATTCACTATGAATAATAAATAAAAATGTTGCATAATGTTATATATAAAAATATATATAACAAGGAATGAATAGTTTCGTGAATGTTCAGGTTAACACTAATTTTTCTTTTTTCTAGATACGACAAGTGTGATGAGTGGATAAAAAATGGAAGACGTCTTGGGTGGATTGTATATAATACAAATTAAATATTTAATTTAAGTTTTCTATTAAAAAAAAATTAATGTAAGTGCATGCTTTTTGATTGTTGAAACTATGTGGTTATAACATACGGATATATACGGTCCGGCTTGGACTTAAAAGTCTAAATATAATTTGTTAGTTTGCTATATATTGGTACACTACACATGTTTTTTTTATTGGTACGATACTTTATGATTCGTTATCAATATAGTAATACTACATTGACGAAAACATTCTCATTAGTGATTAGTGATCTTGTTTTAAAAATCCTCAGCCATCGAAATTATCAAAAATTATTCCAAAAAAAATGCGAAATAAATTAGCATACGCAAGTGTTCACAACCAATAGTCCAATATACTCAATTAAGTAGGTGTGTAAGCAACGAGATTATGACCTAATCCGG
>CM071716.1:14632961-14645925 GCA_036630335.1 Physaria fendleri | reverse complement strand
AAAAATCTAAGACTAGCCCATGAAACTACGCAAAACAATAGGCTAAACTTCTGTAATCTAACGGAGGGCTTTGGTGGTGAGTCACTTGTAGATACATAGCTGGTTGGCACACTTGATGAAGCTACTTCTCCAACAGGTATCGCTTGCTTCTGTTACGAGGAGGTTTGGTAGGTTTTTTTAGTCTCGGATTCAGCTCTCTGATTTTAGTATAGACTCCTAGGCTCATCATTATTGGTGGATTTTGAGTAGTGTTTAAGGAGATGGTTTCCTCACTAATATTCTCACCTGGTTCTGATTTGGTTGAGGTAGATAATCTGGATATTAGTCTATACAAATCAGTTCAAGTGCCTCCCATTCTCAAGTCCTTCTCTGCTATAATGTTGAGCTTTTGATGATGATGGTATACCCATGGTAAAAGAGGTTGTTCTCTATTTAGTTTTGTTGCCATCTCTTGGCTTTTGTAGAGCTTTCAATCTACCCTCATACTCCATGGCAGCATTGCTAGTGACGCTTATTAGTATTCAACACCAGTATGTTTGGTTATGCATCAAAGGTATAAGATGATATGACGCTTTGTTGTGTCCTTGCTCTTAAGTGGACAAACTTATGCTTTTGTGTATGAACGGTCATAAGATGCTTTAAGTTCTATTGGAGTCTTATGAGAGTAATTGAACTGTCTTTTCCGTGGCTTCTGAGACCATTGAGCAAGCGTGATTTTAACATTGCGGTGATATTTTGCCCTTCCAACCCTAAAGCACCCTTCTGAGACCATTGAGCAAGCGTGATTTTAACATTGCGGTGATATTTTGCCCTTCCAACCCTAAAGCACCTTTTTTAGCATCTAATCTGGTATATTTTGAGACAGAGTTCCTCGGGATGCCATTGACTACTTTTGGTTCTTCAGGATTGTGTTGATCTAGTTTTTGGGCTTTACGTTTGGTTTCTTCTTCAAGACTAGTTTTCACTATTGGTCGATCATTTTGCAAATTGCTGAAGACATTCAACAATTTCGGGGATCGTGGACATTCTACTTTGATAATTAACTTCTAGTCTTTTATAGATCTACCATGTATTGCTTTATTTGGTTTCTTAGTCTATTTAGAGATTTTGGCTCTCTCTTATGTAGTTAGATTTGTTTTTATCTCTGCTCATCTTTCGGGATGCTTGGTGTAGTCTTCTAGACTCTCCGTGGATGCTCTTTGGTGGAACATGTTTCCATACATGAAATCCGTTGGCCTTGATGGCTTAGATGTAACCTGTATTGGCATTCTACTCTAAATAAATGAAAGTTTGAGTAAAAAAAATATATATATATATTCTAACGGCTAAACAACGATAATGGATCTAACTAGATCCAACAATTAATCAAAGTTAACCTCTTAAACACCATCGTCCACTACGTGTCGAATTGTTATTGGTTGGGGAATTTTCTTGGGCTCATAGTCTCTTTACTCGTCGAGACTCTTTCTGGATCAAAGTAGCAAACTTTACGTTCGCGTTTTGGTATCTATCTCTCTGTTTATATCTTTCTCTTTATTGATACGATAAACCTGGGGAGGTGTTCATCGAGGTAGTCTGTTTCTATGCCATTTTGCCGAGGTTAGGATCTGATTCCTTTTAATAATCTTTTGTTTTTGTTTAGAATTGTTCAATTTTCACCACAGATGAGATTAAATTTTGAGTCGATATTTCAAATTATTAAGAGCGGCTTAGGTTGTGATCTCTGAAACGAGTAATAAATGTCGTGCTTTGTTTTGATTTTTTTGGTATATGATTTGTTTGTTTCTTTTTTTGGTTTTTTGGAACAGATCTGAGGATTATGAATTTAGTGATTAGACCAAACTCATAGATCCAATGGATTTATGCACTTTAGTTTTAGTTTTCAGAATTACGGTTTCAATGTTGATGATCGAGACTTGCCTTCAAAATTACCTATTGGGTTGTTGAACAGCTTTGTTGATATTCAATCTCAGTGTCTTCTAGATACATTCCCTTTGTTGCTGAATGTTTTGCATCTAGAATTGTAAGGTTCTACAGAAGAAATCAGTATGTGTTGATTTGGTATATTATTTTGAGATAGCTGTTACAAGATTCTGCTATTCTTGTCTGTAACTCAAATCTAATGAAGTAAATTTCCTTTTGTAGAAAATGGGAGAAGTTAAGGGATGTTGGAGATTAGGACGAATGCTTCCAAGAGATAAGTCTGCAAACTCCTACAATGTCTGCCTTCTGTTATCTCCTGTTGTTTCTGTTTGGGATTGCACTGTCCGTAAAATGAGGTATACCTATATACCTGAGTGGGTGTAGAAATTGAATTAACCAAAGGGGAAGAAGAAGATAGTTAACATTAGTAATGTATACGTTTTAGTTTTTTTACTCTTTGGAGAGTCTCTATAAGCCAGGCAAAACAAATTGAAGAGTGTTTGTAGCAATGATGGATAGCAGTAGCTCGATGCGTCAACAAGCTCAGCCAATGATTAGAAAAGCGAAGAAGAAGCAAGTAAAAGATGAAGTGGACAGAATCAAACAAGCTGAGAAGAAAAAGAGACGTATTGAGAAAGCCATTGCTACTTCTGCAGCAATCCGGGCTGAGTTAGAGAAGAAGAAGCAAATGAAGAAGGAAGGACAGCTAGAGACAGTGGATGCTGCAAAGAAGAAGCAGGAGAAAGACGAACGGGAACTTAGCAAACATGCAGAGAAGAAAACCATACATCTGCATAAATCGACTGCTGATTCTGCAGCCATTAGGGTTGAGCTAGCGAAGAAGAAGCTGGAGGAACAAAAGAGATTGGATGAGGAAGGTGCTGCCATCGCAGAGGCTGTTGCTCTGCACGTCTTACTTGGGGAAGACTGTGATGACTCATACCGAAGCATGCTAAACCAAGAAACAGGTTTCAAGCCATGGGGCTATACTACCAAATTCAATTTTGTCAGTGGTGGAAGAAGCAGACTCTTTCCTCACCAACGCTGCTCGAGCTATGTGGTTCATAGTAACAGTAGACCAAGAGACGGTAAGAACTGGTCAGTCTTTTATGAGCCTCTTGCAAGGGGATGGGATAACAACAACATGGGGTTATCAGCTGATTTGTTTGCTGCTCAAGCTGTGTCCTCACTACAGATCTCTGAGAATACTGATGTGGACGCCAATGGGATGTTCAGAAGATAACAGTATCATATTCGGTATTCCCAAAAGAATAAATCATGTAACTACTAAACTTTGTATGATGGGATGTTCAGAAGATAACAGTATCATATTCGGTATTCCCAAAAGAATAAATCATGTAACTACTAAACTTTGTATGCTGTTTAGTTATTTTACAACACTGAAAAAATACTTTCATCTCTCATGTTTTTCTATTAGGAAGTGAGACTCAATGTTCTGTGCTTTGTTTCTTTTGTGGTTGACTTTATTGCATCTTCTCTCGATTCATTTCAATTTCAACCTAGCAAACACTGGATGTCAGATCTTTGTGTCGTACTCTAAAAAAAGGAAGAAGTTGGAAACCTGGGATCTTAGATGTGAATCAGAGATTGCGAATTTGAACTAATAAATGATAAGAAAAGAAAAAGAAAACATAATGATTTCAGTTTTGTTGGTTGTCTACAAATATAGATTTGATTTCCAGATAAGGAAACCACCACAATTAAAACCTAGAAAATGACAACAACTAAAACCCTCGATAAAAAAGTTTAAAAGGAAGGAGGGAAAGAGAAAGTAAACATTCATATGAAAACGAAATAAAACGATAAAAAGTTTTAGAAGAAAGGAGAGAAAGAGAGAGTAAACTCTTTGTTGTTTAAAAGTTTTAGAAGAAAGGAGAGAAAGAGAGAGTAAACTCTTTGTTGTTGTTATGATCATTGCTACCTGATAGTCTTCACCATAATTGTTTCTCTCTTCAACGAACCTCGGTGACGACATTCTGCTTCTGGAATTTGACATGTAACCCATCGCCTGATCTGTATGGAAAGGTAACCTCGCTCTTTCCATCATCCTCTCGTCTCCTGGTGGAGGTGGAGGAGAAAGCCCACCTGGTGGAGTTGGAGGAGGAGAAAAAGGAAGAAGAGGAGGAAAATTAGGAGTTGGTGCTCTACACCAATCTCTAGGAGGAGGAGGAGGAGGAGGGAGAGTTGGTGCTCTAAACCGATCTCTAAGAAGAGGAAGAGGAGGAGTAGGAAGAAGAGGAGGACGAGGAGGTGGAGTTGGTGCTCCAAACAAATCTCTAAGAGGACGAGGAGGAGGAAGACTTGGTGCTCTAAACCGATCTCTAGGAGGAGGAGGAGGAGGAGGAAATGATCTGTTTTGGCCACTCCACGAGGCTGGAGAACGACTTATGGATCTTAACTGTGATTGCGGGTAATGCACTCCTCCCCTATAGGCCGACGAGTCTCCTCTCGGTCTCCAATTACCACTCATCTGACCAGAAAACTGGTTGGTATTACTCTGTGGGCCACTAAGATTACGATCCCCACCATGTGAGAATCTTCTTGACCCTCCACTGTATCCACCATTTGAGGATTGCCCATGTACATAACCATATGGTCCTTGTCCTGACCTTCTTTCATCAAAGTTGTTCATCATACCTCGATCATTTGCCATAGGTCTTGGACGCTGCTGATAGTCTTCACCATAATTGTTTCTCTCTTCAACGAACCTCGGTGACGACATTCTGCTTCTGGAATGTGACATGTAACCCATCGCCTGATCAGTATGGAAAGGTAACCTCGCTCTTTCCATCATCCTCTCGTCTCCTGGTGGAGGTGGAGGAGAAAGCCCACCTGGTGGAGTTGGAGGAGGAGAAAAAGGAAGAAGAGGAGGAAAATTAGGAGTTGGTGCTCTACACCAATCTCTAGGAGGAGGAGGAGGGAGAGTTGGTGCTCTAAACCGATCTCTAAGAAGAGGAAGAGGAAGAGGAGGAGTAGGAAGAAGAGGAGGACGAGGAGGTGGAGTTGGTGCTCCAAACAAATCTCTAAGAGGACGAGGAGGAGGAAGACTTGGTGCTCTAAACCGATCTCTAGGAGGAGGAGGAGGAGGAGGAAATGATCTGTTTTGGCCACTCCACGAGGCTGGAGAACGACTTATGGATCTTGACTGTGAATGCGGGTACTGCACTCCTCCCCTATAGGCCGACGAGTCTCCTCTCGGTCTCCAATTACCACTCATCTGACCAGAAAACTGGTTGGTATTACTCTGTGGGCCACTAAGATTACGATCCCCACCATGTGAGAATCTTCTTGACCCTCCACTGTATCCACCATTTGAGGATTGCCCATGTACATAACCATATGGTCCTTCTCCTGACCTTCTTTCATCAAAGTTGTTCATCATACCTCGATCATTTGCCATAGGTCTTGGACGCTGCCTCCTGACCTTCTTTCATCAAAGTTGTTCATCATACCTCGATCATTTGCCATAGGTCTTGGACGCTGCGAACCATACGAACTGCCATTATAATTAGGTCTGGAGATGGGCTGTTCGGAGTCCCCACGACTGAAATGCCTTCTGGGAGTACCCCTATTATGCATAGGCCCCCCTGACCTGTGTTCTCTCCCAGCAACCCTATCCGGACCTTGTCTCAGCTCATCATTATTATCAGGTCTGTAACAAAAGAACCAATGACTCGATTAAAACAAAGCTTGACATAAAGAAAAAGGTTTTCAAAGAAAAACAAAACTTGCCTTCTCCTCTGCACGGCATCATGTGAAGGCGGGTTATTGTCTGGTTTTGACCCAACGCTCCTTGTAGAAGAAGAAGAACCTTTCTGAGGATGTGAATCAGTACTCATGTTAACAGCATCATGCTTCTCTATCTCACTTCCTTCATTAGCCTCCCCAGTTATTGGTGCATCACTAGAGTCAGACTTGACATGTCTGAAATTCTTGTCTGCCAACAGTTATTGGTGCATCACTAGAGTCAGACTTGACATGTCTGAAATTCTTGTCTGCCAAGATCTCCTCCTCAGAATCCTCCATCTTTTTGTCATTTCTTTCAACCATAGAGGGACTTTCATCCTCTGACTCAGACTCGTAATCAAACTGTTCAGTTTCTTCCAAAGGGTGTGGTTTCCTTAACTCTCCATCTTCAAACTCGGAGTCGTAACCGGATTGAACCTCCTTGCCCTTTCTAGCAGCAACTTCAGCCATAGGACTAGATGGTGATGAACTTTTTTCATGCCCATCTGATGCAATTATCACATCCTTATTGACCTGGCTTCCATTATCAGGTTCACTCTCTTTAGGAGCAATAGATTCTGTGATTTCTCCCTCAACATCTCTTCCACAGTCTTCATCTTCAAACTGGGAGTCATAACCAGATTGGACCTCCTTGCCCTTTCTAGCAGCAACTTCAGCCATAGGACTAGATGGTGATGAACTTTTTGCATGCCCATCTGATGCAGTTATCCCATCCTTATTGACCTGGCTTCCATTATCAGGTTCACTCTCTTTAGGAACAATGGATTCTGTGATTTCTCCCTCAACATCTCTTCCACAGTCTTTATCTTCAAACTGGGAGTCATAATCAGATTGGACCTCCTTGTCCTTTGCAGCAACAGCTTCAGCCTCATGTGCTCTACGATCTGAGGCGCTCCAATATTACTCTTGCCTTGCTGAGCCTCACCATTCGAACCAACCATTGTAGGGGAGACATTAGCAGTCCCAGCTGATGAATCATTACCTTCAGCATGAGTCGGCATGGTCGAGTCATCTTGATGCATAACACCAGATTCATCAGCAGCTGGTGCAAGATCATCATTATCCACATCCATAGTGAGAGCAACATCAGAAAGCATCTTGATACCAGAAAAGACATGACCAGCAGTGCAATTAAGGTTAGGCAAAACATATTTGGTTTGAGCCTTATGTTCTAAACCTTCACGCTGAGCAGATGACCTCTTTGAAGGAGAAGGTGAAGGTGAATCAACTATAGATTTCCGTTTCTTCATCAGAAATAAACAAAGATCACAAAATAAATCAAGAGACCATAAATTTCCTCATAAAATCATGAAAGATGCAATACCAATTTTTTTTTTTATAAAGAAAAAGGAGAAACCTTTTGAAGCTCTGATGCTCCTATGCCTGATGAACCCTCGCCAGTACCTGAAGCTGCAACAGGTACAACTGGTTTTCTGCTACGTCTTCTTGCACTTCTTCTACCTTTAGGCACCATTTTCCAAGGAGGCTCATTTCTTGTCATGCTTTACAATTATCTAAAAGATTCAGAAGAAAATATAAAATAAAAACTAATCTTCTATATGATGTCCAAATGAAAATACTTTGGAGCCTAAAAACAAAGAAGAGATTTCTTCAGAAAGAAATCTTATCCCTAACAACTCATATAAGCTAATGCATGCAAGTAATCTCTTGTTTGTTATATTTTAAAAAATGTTAAATAAATAATGATATGTTGCAATATATTTATTGGTAAAAATAAAGATAAAAGTATATTTTTAAAAAAATGGAAATCTAAAGATTACTAACCTTTTAGGAATTATATTTCTATAATGTATATTATAATCTTTTATTTTATTCAAAACTAATAATTGGAATGGACAATATATTAATAATATGTTGCAATATATTTATTGATAAAGATAAAAATAATATATTTTAAAAAATGTTAAATAAATAATGATATGTTGCAATATATTTATTGGTAAAAATAAAGATAAAAGTATATTTTTAAAAAAATGGAAATCTAAAGATTACTAACCTTTTAGGAATTATATTTCTATAATGTATATTATAATCTTTTATTTTATTCAAAACTAATAATTGGAATGGACAATATATTAATAATATGTTGCAATATATTTATTGATAAAGATAAAAATAAAAAAATATATTTTAAAAAATACTAAAAAGTTAATGATATGTTGCAATATATTTATTGATAAAGATAAAAATAAAAAATATATTTTGAAAAATCCTAAAAAAATTAATGATATGTTGCAATATATTTATTGGTAAAAATAAAGATAAAAAGTATATTCTAAAAAATACCAAAAAAAAAGAGAGAGATTATGTAAATGCCAAAAAGAAAGATTGAAAAAATTAGCTTTATAATGTGTGGTCCACGGCAATATATTTATTGGTAAAAGTAAAAGGGATATTTCATAAAAATGCGAAAGAGGATGAGAGAGATTCTGAAAATATCAAAAGCAAGGATTGAAAAATTCAGCTGTTATAAGGTTCACTTAATATCCTCTGATTTTTTACAATTTTTATCCTCGTGTGTGGTCTACACGGATCACAGTGCTTGGTCCACACTATGGACAAAATAACAAAACTATCACCCAAAAAAAACTGTCGACGAAATACGTTGACATTTAATTGTCACTAAGATTGTTTAAATGCATTTAAGAAACTATAGACGTACCAACTACGTTGAGGATGTGTACAAACATAATATAGACGAACGAGAATAATAACCAATAAATGAGATGTGGACAAAATAACAAAACTGCACACAAAATAACAAAATTGTAAACGTAGCAAATAACGAAATCGTAGAAGAAAAAAAATTCATACAAAATAACAAAATTTTAGACATATCATATACTTGTCCAATATTGTGTAAATAAACGAGAAAATAACGAATAAACGAGAAAATAACGAAATCGTAGAAGAAAAAAAATTCATACAAAATAACAAAATTTTAGACATATCATATACTTGTCCAATATTGTGTAAATAAACGAGAACAATGACGAAGTTTGTGGATTTGTACATATTAAATATTAGATAAAAGAGGTAATGATATTATTCACAACTATAATCCTCAAATATAGAGGAGATTATAATCCAACTAAGGCAGTTACCGTTTTAAATAATTAATAAAAATATACACAATATATTTTCATAATATACTTTCCTTCCTATACAACCGCTCAAGAAGGACGGGGAGAGAAGAGACCAATTGTGTGAACCAAATTATCAAAACGAGATCGAGGAAGAGGCTTGGTTAATGCATCAGCGAGTTGATCAAGAGAAGTATCATGGGACACACGAACCAATCCTTGTTAAACAAAGTGACGCACAAAGTGATAGTCCAAAGCAATATGCTTCATACGGGAGTGAAAGACCGGGGTTTTGCCGCCAAATATACAGCTCCTAGGTTGTCACAAAAAATGGTCAGATAAGGTGAAGATGAAGGGAAGCCGAGCTCTTGAAGAAGTGAGGAGATCCAGCAAATTTTAGCCATCATAGAGGCTAAAGCCCTATACTCGATCTCAGTTGAAGAACGTGCAACTCCAGTCTGCTTCTTGGATGTCCATGCAATTGGGTGTTGACCGAGATAGAAAATATAATCACTTATAGACGTGAAATCATCCTTGTTGCCTGCCCAATCCACATCAGTAAAGGCATGAAGCTTCGGTGAAGATTTTGCGTTATGGAAGATGTCGCGCCGCAAGGTACCTACGAGATAACGTAGGATTCTTTTGATTGCTGCCCAATGCTCCGTTTTAGGCTTATGCATGAACTGCCAGAGTTGGTTGACCGCAAAAGAGATATACGACCGCATAAGAGATAAGTACTGCAAGCTGCCAACAACCATGCAAAATTCTTGAGCATCATCTAAAGTCGTGCCACTATGAAAAGACAAGACCGAATTCGAGCATATGGGAGTATGCACAGGTTTCGCCTCTTTCATGTTTGTCTTGACGAGCAAATCTGCAGTGTGATATGTTGCAATATATTTATTGATAAAGATAAAAATAAAAAATATATTTTGAAAAATCCTAAAAATATTAATGATATGTTGCAATATATTTATTGGTAAAAATAAAGATAAAAAGTATATTCTAAAAAATACCAAAAAAAGAGAGAGATTATGTAAATGTCAAAAAAAAAGATTGAAAAAATTAGCTTTATAATGTGTGGTCCACGGCAATATATTTATTGGTAAAAGTAAAAGGGATATTTCATAAAAATGCGAAAGAGGATGAGAGAGATTCTGAAAATATCAAAAGCAAGGGTTGAAAAATTCAGCTGTTATAATGTTCACTTAATACCCTCTGATTTTTTACAATTTTTATCCTCGTGTGTGGTCTACACGGATCACCGTGCTTGGTCCACATTATGGAAAAAATAACAAAACTATCACCCAAAAAAAACTGTCGACGAAATACGTTGACATTTAACTGTCACTAAGATTGTTTGAATGCATTTAAGAAACTATAGACGTACCAACTACGTTGAGGATGTGTAAAAACATAGTATAGACGAACGAGAATAATAACCAATAAATGAGATGTGGACAAAATAACGAAACTGCACACAAAATAACAAAATTGTAAACGTAGCAAATAACGAAATCGTAGAAAAAAAATTTCATACAAAATAACAAAATTTTAGACATATCATAGACTTGTCCAATATTGTGTAAATAAACGAGAAATAGACTTGTCCAATATTGTGTAAATAAACGAGAAAAATGACGAAGTTTGTGGATTTGTACATATTAAATATTAGATAAAGAGGTAATGATATTATTCACAACTATAATCCTCAAATATAGAGGAGATTACAATCTAACTAAGGCAGTTACCGTTTTAAATAATTAATAAAAATATACACAATATATTTTCCTAATATACTTTCCTTCCTATACAACTGCTCAAGAAGGACGGGGAGAGAAGAGACCAATTGTATGAACCAAATTATCAAAACGAGATCGAGGAAGAGGCTTGGTTAATGCATCAGCCAGTTGATCAAGAGAAGTATCATGGGACACACGAACCAATCCTTGTTGAACAAAGTGATAGTCCAAAGCAATATGCTTCATACGGGAGTGAAAGACCGGGGTTTTTCCACCAAATATATAGCTCCTAGGTTGTCACAAAAAATGGTCAGATATGGTGAAGATGAAGGGAAGCCGAGCTCTTGAAGAAGTGAGGAGATCCAGCAAATTTTAGCCATCATAGAGGCTAAAGCCCTATACTCGGTATCGGTTGAAGAACGTGCAACTCCAGTCTGCTTCTTGGATGTCCATGCAATTGGGTGTTGACCGAGATAGAAAATATAATCACTTATAGACGTGAAATCATCCTTGTTGCCTGCCCAATCCACATCAGTAAAGGCATGAAGCTTCGGTGAAGATTTTGCGTTATGGAAGATGTCGCGCCGCAAGGTACTTGCGAGATAACGTAGGATTCTTTTGATTGCTGCCCAATGCTCCGTTTTAGGCTTATGCATGAACTGTGAGAGTTGGTTGACAGCAAAAGAGATATCCGACCGCATAAGAGATAAGTACTGCAAGCTGCCAACAACCATGCAAAATTCTTGAGCATCATGATAAGTACTGCAAGCTGCCAACAACCATGCAAAATTCTTGAGCATCATTTAAAGTCGTGCCACTGTGAAAAGACAAGACCGAATTTGAGCATATGGGAGTATGCACAGGTTTCGCCTCTTTCATGTTTGTCTTGACGAGCAAATCTGCAGTGTGAGCATATGGGAGTATGCACAGGTTTCGCCTCTTTCATGTTTGTCTTGACGAGCAAATCTGCAGTGTAACGAGATTTTGTCAAGTGAATACCATGAGAGGTGCGAGTAACTTCAATACCAAGGAAAAGGAAAGGGGACCAAAATCTTTTAAGGAAAAAGCAAGGGAAAGGAAAGCGATAAACCGTGTTATATGGTGAGGATCATTGCGGGTGACAATGATATCATCGACATAAACAAGCATGTAGAGACACACATTGTTCTTGGTGTAGATGAATATTGAAGCATCAGCTAGCGAATTCCAAAATCCATAACGCAACAAGACCATTTTGAGCTCGTGTACCAAGCTCGAGGAGCTTGTTTGAGACCATAGATCGCCTTGCAGATGAGACAAAGGCCTTTGGGATTGTTCTTGTCTTGAAAACTCGTAGGTTGCATCATATAAACCGTTTCCTCAAGATGTCCCTGTAAAAAAGCATTGCTAATATCAAGTTGACGAAGGGACCAATTATTCGTTACCGCGATGCTAAGGATAATGCAAATAGTGGCTGGTTTGAAAATAGGACTGAAAGTCTCTTGATAATCGATGCCTTGCTAAGGATAATGCAAATAGTGGCTGGTTTGAAAATAGGACTGAAAGTCTCTTGATAATCGATGCCTTTGTGTTGATTCTATCCCTTAGCAACTAAGCGTGCTTTGTAACATTCTATTGACCCATCTTGTCTCCTTTTAATTGTAAAGATCCATCTGCAACCAACAACATTAGAGACATTATTAGTTTGAACCAAATCCCATGTGTGATTTTTAACTTGATTGAACCAAATCCCATGTGTGATTTTTAACTTGAGAGTTGATCTCTTCATTCATGGCTTGTCTGCGATGATTTATTTTTAAAGCCTCATTTACTGAAGTAGGGACAAAGTCTTGTGGTGTGAAGATTCAGCTTCTGTGGAGGTAGAATTTTGCGAGAGCTACGGCGAGGAGGAGGAGCTGCTTCCACCGACGATGGACTGGAGCTGGAGGACGACAGCTCAACACTTGGATTAGACGAGTTCTCCGATGAAGCTGCAGGTGTTGAAGACGAGTCGGACTGAAGGGAATATGATGGTGGAAGATCCGGTGCAACCTGAGACAACAAAGGTGAAGGTGAGTGAGCTGGCGGAGGTGAAGATGGCTGATCCGGTGGAGAATGGTGTGGTTGAACCGGTTCCACAACATCCGGAGGAGCTGGCGCATTCCGTGGAGGAGAAGGAACCTGTGAAATGACACTAACTAATGGAACATAGTGAGAATTTTTAGCAATGTCAGTAGTAGGTTCAACAATGCATATTGGTTTTGAGAATGAAAATGAAGATTCATGAAACGTTACATATCTCGAAACATAAATTTTATCATTCTTTCTATCAAGACAAAAATATGCACTTTGAGATAAAGAGTAACCAAGAAAGACACATAGAGAGGATTTTGCATCAAGTTTATTTGTCGTATAAGTTTTTAACCACGGGAAGCATAAGCAACCAAA
>CM071716.1:14621657-14632532 GCA_036630335.1 Physaria fendleri | reverse complement strand
TAATTTATCTTTGTCATACCTATACTGACGGATATTGTAACCTGTTCGAAGACAATAGTCGGTCACAGCTTCTTTGAAGGAGACACCATTGTAGAAGCTCTGACCTTTGAAGAGGCAACCATCACCACGACGAAATTGTGTGCGATTCACATTCTCGTTTCTCTGATCGTCTTCATCGTCAGTTTCAGGGAAAACATCATGTGTGCGATTCACATTCTCGTTTCTCTGATCGTCTTCATCGTCAGTTTCAGGGAAAACATCATGGCGCACAGACTCTTCATCCACAGCAAATTCATGAGCCATCTTCGCGACATAAGCCTCATCCCGATCTTCAGCCTCTTCATCAACTGGGTCATCCTGATTATCAACATCAACTGGTTCTTCAATTGGATCTCCCCTTATGATAATCGCCTGCGAAAGGTTTTCTTCTTCTGGCTCCTTGTTTCCATTTTTCTCTTTCGGTCTCGGTTTCACAAAGGGTTTCGAAACAGTGGGTTTCGGAACAGTGGCTTTTGTGGTAGCTTTCGGAACAGTGGCAGGTGTGGTCGCTTTCGGAACAGTAGCTTTCGGAGTGGGAATCGAAATAGTGGGTTTGAAAGTGGGAATCGTAACAGTAGCTTTCATCGATGGAGATTTCTTCACTCTTAACACCGATTTTGTCGATTCCACAGGCTCGATCTCCACATGAGCATTTCGCATCTTGGGAGGCATTTTAGGGTTCTGCGATTTGGTGAATGTGTTTTGGCGGTAAGGATATTATGGTTGGGTATATCAATTTTCTATTAAAGCATCGGGTCATTAACCCATCTAATCGGGTCGCGTCTTACTGGTTAATGGTTTAGGTTAGGTTTAGTTGAGTGATTATCGGTTAAATGAATCTTAAATTACCAGTAAACCCGATATGGGGAAATAGATAGAGAAGTTTCAATTTCGTGGGGATTGTGAAGGAGGCAATAGTTTGGTGGGGAAATAGATTGATACGATAGTTCTCGTGGGGAAATAGATTTTTTTCCCTTAATAATATGAATTAGTTGCAAACATATACATTATCTTAAGATCCACCCTGTGGTGTTGGTAGGAGGCATAAGATTTGGTCCAATGACGCGTTGAGATATCAAATATTTCATCAAAATACATTTCAATCAAATGATTTGACGTAACTCAAAATTTTGGTAGGGTTACTCGCAAGTCGGTCGTGTTGAGCACGATAAATTGTTTGTTTTTTTTACATATTTCTTATAGAGATCATTATATTTATTGAGCAAAAAGAGAAGAATAATATATACACTTTAATTAAAACTAAAATAAGATAACTTCTCAAGAGTCAACACATTAAATTTGTAAAATAAAGAAAAATTTATGCAAAGTCTCTCTATTGATATTTGAGCTGAGACAAGAGACAAAATTAATAAAAATCCATTAAACTTTTCTAGCAAGGACACTTACCAAAAATATTCGACTTTTGCTTATCATTGTGGTTGGACGGCAGAGGTCATTGATATTACCGCCCGACCTTTCTCAAATCTCTTTTATGTTATTCGTTCTCCTTCCGACACTGGTTCCACCTTCCACCTTTGTCGTCTGCATCTTTGGTCTATCTCGGTTGCTATCGTAGGGTTTGGTTCCGCCTCCTCCACTAGTCTCGAAATCATGTCACAAATGGACGAATCCATATCTCACCTCTCTAGATTCGATGATGGCTCGGCTTCTGTTGCTCTGCAGAGATCTCTCCTCTGCAAATCCCTCAGCGCCGACCCTCTCTGAGTTTGTGATTGCCAGTTGCAATCCCTCCGCAACAGATTCGGAAGAACGAAGCCTCCCTCTCGTGTTCTGGCCGAGATCATAGAAACTTTAGATTTGCACTCCTTATGCTCCTCTCGATTCAATTTTCGCTCAAGGCGAGGCGTGTGAACATCGATGTGACGATGGGGAACCGTTCTCCGATCCACCCTCTTCTCCTTTTCTGGTCGCTTTAGCGCCAATAACACGATTGACGTATAACTTTCATCGCTTTTAAGGCTGTAGTTCTACTGGATCTTGGATTCCGGTCAATCTCTGGAGATAAATTCTCGAAGAACATATCACTAAACCTCGACGCATCTTCTCCGCTCCGAAGCTAATCATTGACACATCAAACGCTATTGGACCACCAAACTTAAGACGAAGTTCTCGAAATGGCGAGCCGGTGGTGGAGCGTTGTCATTCGCTATAGGGGCAACCCTCGACAACGATATTGCTCAAATCGAAATTAGGGCAACCTCAATGTATGTTTCTTGGATCTAGTAAAACTGGCCAATATTTTATGCGTCAGAAAATCTATTTATTCTCTTCGAAGAGCATTATGGATTAAATTAAGTCTGATCTCAAATATAATTATATTAATTTTAAGTAGACTTATGTATTTCAATGAATTAAGAATGCCCTTCTAATTTGTTTTTAGGATTATTTCGAAAAAAATAGATCGCACTAGAAAACCCGTGTACATCAAAATCCTTTTGATAAATCTCTGATTCAATAAATTGGTAGAACAAAAAAATGGCAGGAAAATTTTAAAAAAGGAAATTGGAAAAAATGAAGGATTGATTCAATATGTAGACGACTAACTTTATTGTACAACGTCAAACAAATTTATCTACTCTAATCTATTCATACAATAGACGGTGAATATTGATTCACTGAAAGCTCAGATTACGCCACGTGTCGACGGGCAGTTAAAAATTCAACACCTAGACATTGCCTGTTGACTTGTCATCACTTGTAGTAGTAGCTTTCGATCTTTTTTACTTCCCGGTGAAAATTAAAACCAATAAGATACATCCACGTAAGCAAGTCACCGAGTCTCTTCTCCTCCCCGCTCGATATCCAACTCGGTCACCGGTATTTGGCAGCTCAACGACGGAGACAGCGACGGAGCTCCAGAAATAGGAGAAGAAGCAGTTCTTCTATCTCTACTCAACATCCGAGTAAAAGACAACATCCGACTCATAGGTGATCTAAACGAGTTACTCGACGGCGAGTCTCTCCGATTCAACTCGTCTTCAAACTCGCTGAAATTCCTTCTCGGAACCTCAATCGCCGCCGGTTTTTTCCCGGAATTATCCATCGGCGTTGAAGAAGATCCAGATCCCTGTACCTCATACTTCAATTCAGAACTCGAACCCGGTTCAATTACCAAAACCGGATCAGAATCAATCGAAATCACAACTTGCTCCTCCACCGTCTCCGTTAATTCAGTTTCAACGGGAAGCTCAACGAGAGAGCGACAAAGAGGACAAGTGGAATGAGAATGGAACCACATATCAATACAATCAACATGAAACGTATGTTTACATTTAGGCAAAATCCGACCCGATTCGTTTTCTTCGAATTCGGATAAACAAACGGAGCATTCGATTGGATCTTTATGAGTTTCTTCAGAAAAGTTGAAAACGGGAAGAGATTTAATAACGTTTGGATCGAGACCACGTGAAGAGACGACGGGAGTTGAAGGATCAACGGTGAAGAAAACCACAGTAGCTGCGCGACGGTTACGACTACGACGACGGAGATGAAGTCTACGAGCACGGAGAAGATACCAACGAGCGTAGAGATGAAGGAAGACCATTGAAATTACGACGAAGAAGAGGATTATTATTGCACTTAGCATGATTTTGCCGCTCATGGCGTATGTTTTGGAATTGGATAAGGTTTCTTCGGGTCTGTCCATGATTTCGGGTGGTGAGTGAGACATTTTGAGAGAGAGATAGAAAGGAAGAGAAGAGAGTCAAATGGTGAATGAAGAAGGAGGAGGTGACTGAAAGATATGGGATTTTAGTAATGGAAGAGACAAGAGAGGTTCGTGAGAAAGTGCCGTGTCTTAATTATTGGGAAATTGTAAGACGACGCCATCGTTGACTCTCGAGTAATCAATCTCTTTTGACCTTTCCGAGTAATCTCTTTTGACCTTTCTACCCTTCTTTTCTTTTTTCCTCTAATTTTTGTGCAAACATTGAAGTAGACATATGGGTAATTACAAGTAACAACAAGAGTCGAGGTTAAATTTCAGCTATCCAATACAACATCGAGTATCTTGAAGCAATACAAGTTCCCTATGTGCAACATGTACTTATATACTGGCACTGCACCATCATATGCTTGAGATCAAAACCATCTAAGTAACCTTAACTCCACACACACCTACTTACGTACCCTTTCATTTGGTAAGATCCCATCTTCTTTCATTTTCTTAAACAGAGCATCAGCTTCATGAATCAAGCCTAGCCTACGAAATCCCGATATCATGGTGGTGTAGGTTATGACATTAGGCTTCATTCCTTTGGAGAAAAGGCTACAAAATAAATCAAAAGCATCTTCCACTTTACCAATCTTACACAACCCTTGAATAAGGATAGTATATGTAACAATACTAATATCCATCTCTTTTTTCTTCATGTATTCGAATATCATCAATGCTTTCGCGATGTTCCCGTTATAACATAGACCATCTAACAAAACGTTGTAGGTCCTAATATCGAGAGGTGCACCACGCAAACTCATCTCATTGAAAACTTCTTGAGCAATATCAGGTCTGCCCATTCGACAATAACCTTGGATAAGAATGGTGTAAGTGATTGTGTTTGCAACTAATCCTTTCTTAGACATCTCGTAGAAGATTTTCCTCGCATCTTCCACCCTCTTACACTCGCAAAATCCGTGTATGAGAGTAGTATAAGTCACTTCATTTGGGTAGCAACCATTGCTTTCCATCAAATAAACCATTTGCCTAGCCTCATCTAGACGACCATACATGCAAAGCCCATAAATCAGTGAGTTGTAAGTGAAAACATTAGGTTCTATAGACAAACGGATCATCACCTTGCACAGTTCTGTAGCCTCCAAAAGCTTCCCTGCTTTCACAAACGCATCGATCAATGCAGAGAAAGTGATCACATTAGATTCAATTTTCCTCTCCACCATCTCTCTCAGAAGTCTAGTAGCACAGCCCCATCTACCAATCTTGCAGAGACCACTTACGAGAGAGTTATAGGTAACAACATTCGGTCTAACCCCGTTAGTACCCATCTGGTTGAAAAGATCCATGGCGTGATTAACATGTCTGTTTTTAACAAGACAGTGAATCAATGTGGTGTATGTTACAACATTAGGTCTATATCCAAGTCTCAAAATATGATCAAACAAAGCTACTGCATCACCAATTCTATTCCAATGACAGAAACCATTAAGAAGAGAAGTAAACGTGACCAAGTCAGGCTCAAAACCAAGTTTCATCATCTTCCCAAGAAAAGACAAAGCAAGATAGGGTTGATAAGAGGATTGACATACACAATTCATCACAATATTGCAGGTATACAGAACAGGTGAGATTCCCAGAATTTGCATTTGAATGAAGAGAGAGATCACAGCATCGTACCTCTTCATCTTCGCAATAACACTCAATAATCTAGTGAAATCAACAATTGAAGGAAGAGGACGAGAGTGAACCATATGAGTGAATAAATCAAGAGCCTCGTTAATCTGAAGATTGTGAAGATCACCACCATTTCTCAAAATCTTTCGGAAATTAGAAAAAGATCGAATCCAGCTTAAGGAAGAAGTAGTTCCAGGATTACTTATCTGTAGACGATGCGTATGAAGAAGCAAAAACCCTTGAGCTATAGACGCAAACCCAGTCGCAATGGATCTACGCATTCACAATAAATGTCTTAGGAGTCATTTCGCTGTAAATCTTCGAACTTTTTACAGTGACATCGTGATGAGCAGAGAAGCGGCGGAGATAATTAGCTTGAAGAATACGAAAACCTAACTTCTCTTGTGTACTTGTTGAAGAGAAGCGACGGAGGTCTAGCCGCGTCGTCCTCTAATTTCAGGTTTTCTTTTTATTTTTAAAACCATTTTAATTTTTGTATTAATTCAGTTAGATAATTAAAATGTTTTTTTTTTTTTTTTTGTTAATTTAAATAATTAGATAATTAAAATGTTACGACAAAATTAGATAATTAAAATGTTTTTTTTTTTTTTTTTGTTAATTTAAATAATTAGATAATTAAAATGTTACGACAAAAGATTCACAAAACACTATCTTAACAAAGGCTTAACAAGCCTACCGACATTGAACTGAACTTCAGAAAGACCGGTGATGAGATATGAGACCTTGAAGTCTTAGAGGGAGCAGCGAAAGAACATGGCAGTTTCATTTGATAAAAGAGAAGGATAAGCCAAACGTTTATAGCCAAAGTTCCAGCTTACCGGGATCCAGCATCACCATTGTCATTGGTAGCTAAAACAAGATAAGTGAACATGAAACCAAAATTAAGATAAGAGGCTACCATTGTCTTATCCGTGGAGGCAATACTTCACATGGTTCGATGAAATTAGCATTTTGGGAAACAAGTTCCGGATCATAACTTACAACGGAGATGATGCCTAAAGCCGAGAATTTAAACACCACAAATAATTTTCATGATTTGATTTTGCTATGTAATGTATATTACATAATTAGACCAATAATATAATATTTTAATTTATTGAAAAAATGAATTATTTGAAATTTATTCTAATAAAAAGATTTTCATTGATTTTTGTACAATCATGAATGTAATAACTCTAAACTTATGCACTTGATATTTTTTTTTTAAATATAAATATTTTGAAAATCTTAACTGAACAACACTGTAAAGTCCACGATTTAAAATTTTTTAATCCTCTATCAAAATACTCAAACAGTCCCTTAAGTTGTTTGTATAAAGTTTCAAATTTTAATGTTTTTGAAAGAAAATTTGAAAGAAAAATTAATGCTTTTGATCAGTTTCAATTATCATTTTTTTTTTTTTTTGTCAACTGAACTTCCATTAAAACCAAATCAAAGAAAAAAAGAAAATTTGAAAGAAAAATTAATGCTTTTGATCAGTTTCAATTATCATTTTTTTTTTTTTTTGTCAACTGAACTTCCATTAAAACCAAATCAAAGAAACCATCAAAAGTTATACATCCAAAGAAGGTTGGAGCCAAGTAGGAATGAAATTGTCAATAGAACCATAATAAATCGGAAAAGATAGTGCATTCTTTGCCAAAAAGTCCGCGGTTGTGTTCCTTTTACGACTGACATGCTCAAATTGAACATTCCAAAGTCTTCTAGAGATGATACCTTGTATCTCCGTCGTGAAGGATGAAAGACGCGGCCATTGCTCAGGACATTGCAATGCTTTGATGATTGATAATGAATCCGTCTCAAAGATTATGTTTTCATAGCCCATATTCCATATGCAGTTTACTGCCGAAACTAAGCCGTAGCCTCCACTTCAAGGGGTGAGGACAAGCGAGGATATCCCTTACTACCATGTAGCTTTACATATCCTGTGTGATCTCTTAAGATCCATGCAACACCACTAACATCAATAGAATCTTGCCATGAGGCATTAACATTGCATTTAAGAAAGGAATATTCCAGATCACACCAAACTTCCTTTGATAGTACCGAAGTGCCAACTGGTGGGACGAGTTTAACATTATGTTCAAGCCACTCCGATGCGTCCGAATCTGCCTTAGTCTTGATCAAATCCGCAGATGTTGTAAGTCTTTGAAAGATAAATTCATTGCGAGATTTCCAAATCCTCCAAAGGATCCAGGGCCAATGTTTCTTGTCCTGTGAAGAGATCGAATTGTCGGTTAACTCCATAGATAAGCACTCCCAAAGATTTACTGCTAGTGAGCCACTTGAATTATCATTGCAAAACCGAGAGCTGAAAGATGTTAGCTGTCAAACTTCTTGAGCTAAATCACACTTAAAAAGAAGGTGATTCACATCCTCATTATTATGTCCACATAAGCTGCAGCAAGCATCATCTCTGATACGTCTCTTCCTTAGTTCTGAATACACTGGTAGCGAGAAGGTTAAACATCTCCATAGAAAATGTCTAATTTTGTTGCTAGCCTGAAGTTTCCAAATCGTTGAGAAAATAACCGAGAAATTCGGTAATTGCTCGATGGCCCTGCTTTTGTTAAGAATTGAAGAATTCCATAGCCAATAGCCTGATTTCACCGAGTATACTCCCGTATTATTGTATATCCATGAAAAGCTACTCTTTGATTCCGAACCACCAGGTTTTATTTGCATAATTTTTTGACACTCAAACGGATCAAAAAAAAGCTTGTAAAGCCGTAATACTCCACTCGTCACTATGCTGCTCTTTAAGATCATCCAATGATGGCTGCGACAAAGCTAATGGACGAGCTGCTCTGATCTAGTATCCAAGGGTCCCTCCAAAGATCAATTATTATTTTATTTTCTTTTTCTATTTATTTTAGTTTCATTGACAATTTTATTTCCATTTGGCTTCAACCTTCTCTGAAATTTTAACTCTACTTGATTTTGGTTATTAATGAAGTTTAAGTTAAAAAAAAAAACCTTCAAAATAAGACAAATGATTACCCAAATTAAGAAATCAGTCACCCAAATTAAAAGTCTTCTAAACAAATGATTACCCTAAACATTTTAATTTGTAAATATTTTAATATTAGAAATTTTGTGGAGAATTCTAGTTATATTTTAAATATTTAATTATTTCAAAGTTATCAAAATTTATTTACTAAAATAACGATTATATAATAAAGGTTTTTTGGTAAGTTTCGAATAACAAAAAATTAATTTTCATATTACAATAAAATTGAATGTCGTTTCCAAATTTCTAGTAAAATTAAGTGTATCTCTTTAATTGATTCTTATAATTTATTTGAGTTTATCATACTGTTTCAATTTTCTTTTTCTTGGCAATTATATGTCATTTTCTTTAGTCAACTCCAAAGTCCTCCTAGCATTTGTGTTTTTAACTCCAAAGACTTTTTGTTTTCAGAATTTTTGTTTTTTATTAACCGAGTCAAGTCCTAACTTTCTCGGACACTTCTTGAACAAGTCTCCAAGTCCTTTTCTTGTCTTATTGAAACAATAATAATCCTGCCTATTGCTACGAATTTTCGTAGTCTTCTCCTTCAAAATTCTTAGTCAGTTTCTTGTAGATTCACACTCAAGGCAAGCACGTCTCCTCTCCTATATATAGCTTTACTTAGTCGAAAAAATAAAATATAAATCATTACTTTCCTCTTCTTCTTCATCTAAGTTCAATCATTTTATTTTCCTAATTTTGAGTGAAAATGGGGCAACAACAGTCACAGACAAAGGATGAGATGCTATTTCAAGAAGTGAATAACAATAATGTCGAAGGTATCAAATCTCTTCTCCGTGAAGGTGCATCACTCGAGGTCTTTCTTCCCCTTCCTCTGTTTCATTTTTTCTTCTTAATTTTGTTGTTTTTTTGAGTTTTTGATTGTTGATTCTGGTACAGTCAGTGGATAAGTTAGGGAGAACACCATTAATCTTAGCTTGTACGAATGAACATCAATATGATGCAGCAAAAACACTGCTTCAATTGGGTTCTAATGTCAACGCTCAACGTTCTGGTTGTAATGGTGGTACTCCTCTGCATCATGCTGCAAAGAGTGGTCTCGAAAACACTGTTAAGTTACTTCTCACTCACGGTGCAAATCCATTGGTTTTGGATGAGGATATTCAGACAGCTCTTGAGGTAGCTAGAGCTGAAGGTCACTGTAATATTGTACGCGCAATCGAGGTATATGCTTGTAACAATCAGATCTTCTGAAATTGATTAGTCATGAAGATATATAACTCATAAACAATTGTTGCGTCTGTAGAATCACATCTGCTTGTTTTCTGGTTGGATGCGTGAATCTTATGGCCCAAGCTTTCTTGAACTATTAGCTCCTAAGTTCTTCACAAGAAAAGTGTGGGTGGTTATAGTACCAACTGGTTCGAGAAACCCTACAAAGCTTTTGAAGTTGGAGTTGGCTGTGTATGATAGTCTACAGGTAACTAACTACAGATGCAATCATCATTGTTTCAAGTTTTGAGGTTTTGAGTACCTATGAAACTGTTTTTATTTATCATTAGGATGCACAACCAAAGACAGTGATGGCTTTGTGGAAAGCTAACTTGGAGGAATCAAAATCTGATGATTCTGTGATTACTATTGATAACTCCACTGGTAAGTTCTTGACACTCACCTTTGTTGATTTGGGATCTGTTTTTCTCTTTGTTGTCTGAACTTTAGTATTATGGTTAGGTGTAAGGTCCCAGAGACATGGAAGAGTTTCTCAGGCTAGGCGTTGGGTTCAAGTGGATAGGCGTAAGTGTATACAGTTTAGTACTACTTTTTCTTCAGTAATAATCCATTAAAAACTGTTGAAGTAACTTTCTTTTTTGTTTTAATCTCAATTTTGTTCAGACATACGTCTTAAGCTTTCAGCTGAGACCAAAGGAGACAAGAAACAGCTTAACTTGTTTTGTAAGGCATGCAAAGGAACAACCTCTGGTTCACCTCAGGCTGCAATGAATGAAGAACCAATGCTGAACCACCCTGCTTTAATGGGTCAAGAGCTTAAGCCATCGGTGCTTCCACTAAGAGATGAAGATTTGAGTCCTGTCAAAGATGGAGAGTGTGTGATATGTGTGGATGCATCAGCTGAAGCAGTATGTGTGCCGTGTGGACATGTTGCTGGATGTGTTTCTTGCTTGAAAGAGATCAAAGACAGTAAAATGGGATGTCCTGTTTGTAGAGCCAACATTGATCAAGTCATTAAGCTCTACCGTGTTTGAAACTAAGACAATGTCTTCTCTGTCGCTGTGTTGAAACTATCTCAAACTTTTTGTGATGTATCTATATTTATTTGATTATGTTTTTGTAATGAATGTGGATCACGGCATGATTATTATGTTTGTCTATTTTCTCCAATCTAAGAAAGATTTTTTTATTATTATTTTTAATCATTATATTTTATTAATCTAGCTTCATAATATACAAAATC